>JAQFVV010000584.1:315000-355442 GCA_028023455.1 Epiperipatus broadwayi | reverse complement strand
ATAAGTCTATTGCTGAAATGGTTCCTGAGATGTTAACTGGATTAGATGTACATATCCCCTCAATATGCCTGGTATCTTTGAGAAAACATCTCTATACAAGACTAGAAGCAATTGGTACAGTGGTTCATAGTATTCACTACCCTATTCTACAGTTGAACTTCCTTCTAGTTTTAATTTAATATTCAGACTAATTGCCACATTTTGTATACACATTAATTGACTTGGCTGATCAATTATATTTGTCACAAACGGACAAGCCTCGTTCTGGCATTGAAAAAATTTCCTTTTGTAGTCAATAAAACAGTTATTCAAATTCATGAAGTCTGAGCCAATTATTGCTTCATGGATTAAGCTGGGCATAATTAAGAAAACATGCTCGAATTCAGGTTCATTTATCTTTAAAGTTAGATAAACTTGCTTGCTATATAGTTTAGTTTTCTTGCCATTAGCAAGTGTAACTTGTATTGCTTTAATAGGCAAAGTAGGAAGGGTTTGGTCTAAATTATTAATTTTTACATACATTTCTTCTGATAAAATGGAAGCTTGGCTTCCTGAGTCAACTAAAACTGATAAAAATTCCTGCCACTAAGACCAGAATGGTTGGACAGCTATGGAGAAGGGGAAAATGAGTCACTTGATTCTCTTCTAAAAAAATCAACCTCCAGATCAATTGTCTCCAGCTGCCATATCACCTCATCTCTCTTATATTATTTATATGAATCCTGGAGCAAGAAACTATCCAACAAGGTTTTGTCTAGTTTAATGCACTTGTCTTGCTAGTACTTTGGTTGATAATTTTGGGAGTGGTTTGTACACCACTTGTCGAGGGTTTGTTAACTTCCATTCTGTTATTTTTATTTGTTGGCCCACTTACATGAGTTGTTCTCCCAGCATAAGGACTGGATCTGAACTTAGTATGACCCCTGGAGTCCCTACCATTAAACCTATATTGTATGCTTGACACACCCATATTACTAGAGTGTGGATATATATATCTCTATTTTCACCATATTTTCTAAACCTCTCGCGCTCATTTCTAGCATTTTTAAAAGCTTCAATAGTGGGGTTGTTAGCAGTATTTAAGATCTGTTCTATTTGGTGAGGTAAATTATACCTGATTATTCTAATTATTTGGGAGTCAGGTAGGGGAAATGCAGTCAACATTTTTAACTTTATTGCTTGATGGTGGAAAAATTGCGTATAACTTTCCTTTTGACTGCTGTATTTTTTTCTTGCAATATTTTATATCTGACATTATTCTGTCTATCCTCCTCAAAAACTATCTAAGATTAAATGTCAGTAATCTCCATATGTTTGTGGCTGTTCAAACAGTGACTGCCACCAATATTTTGTGGTACCATATAAGTGCTTCATAGCTATTGCCAATTTCTCACCGGTTAACCGACATAATAGAAACAATTCTTCTAAATTTTGTAAATATTCTACTGGTGTTTCTAAATCATCCCCTTTGTAAGTTTTTATTTTTAAAAATTTGGTTGCCATTCCATTATTATTACCCACATCCAACGTGCATGGAGAAATTTTTTCTTGGTTATCTTCACTTTCTAGGGTACTCACCCTTTTGCTTTACTAATTTGCCTACCTGGACTATTACTGATCTGAATCATGCAATTCAAACTACTGTCTCAAGTGGGCTGACCCCCTTGATCTTGACTATCTCTGACACCACCTATTTTCTCACATTTATGTATCTGTATTTCATGACCTTCTTGATCCAATAGGCTAACTCTATTCTCTGTACGAAGTTCATAAATGACTTCACAAATAAACTCCATCTGCTCACTCTTTATTTTTTCTAGCTGGTTTATAAGCACCAGAGTAAGTTCTACCTCTCTATATGGCAACTCACTGACTTTCTGAACTACTGTTACCAACTCTTCCTGCATTTTCTTCATATCCTTTTCTAAAGACCATGTAAAATGTTTTACTTTTTCCATCTTTATCTCTGACTCTTTTATAGACTTGGAACATTCCTGTTTTACAGCTAATAAACCCCTATCTAACTGATTAGCCTGCTATAATGCACTTTCTTTATAACTTTCAATCTCCACTCTCAAAGCACTCTGAACTTTCTCTGTTTCTTGAAATCATGCATCAACATCTTTTTTAAATGTATCGATTATTTGATTAGATTGAACTTTAATGCTCCTGAGTTTTTGATCCATTCCTACCATTTGGCCAGCTAATTTGTCATTAGTATCTTCTATTTTTTTGTTTTCCAAAATCTCTAGCTTGTACTCAGCCTTACTCTGATTCTCTCAGCTCTCAATTGTCAACTTGGTGAATCTCATTACTAAGGCAGCCTCAATTTCTAGTTTATTTTGAGATAATCTCAATTTTACTTTTTCTATAAATTCTTCTTTAAGCTGATCTCTAGAAAGATCTATTTTACTCTCCAATGATTCTTTCATGGCCTCCATTTGACTTTGTAATCTCCCACCAAACTCCCTATTCTCTTGAGTAATATTTTCTATAGTTTTCTCTACTCTATTCTCTATGTTCAAACTTTGAACCCTGCACTGGCTCTCATGCTCATTCATTCTCGTCTCCAGCTTATCATTTTGAACTTCCACTTGGGTCTCCAACTTACTAAGCTGAATGGTTAGACTAACTTTTAACTCTACAACTTGATATTCTATGCCATCTTTTAACTCTACAACTTGATTTTCTATGCTATCTTTTAACTCTACAACTTGATTTTTTATGCTATCTTTTAACTCGGTATTTAGTCTAGCTTGGTTATTCATTTGATTCTTGATTGGCTAGTCTGTAACATTACTTTAAATCTCTGAATATCAGTCATTTCTGGTTCATTTTGATCTGTTTCTCACCTCAAAATACCAGCCACTATACTTTCCTTTCCTGACTTTCGTTACTTTGTAAGACTAAGGACATTTCCTCTAATGTCTCCCCCTTCTTATTCTCTGGTTTACCTATCTCCCTTTTGCTCTTAGGCATTTTATATTTATTGATAAAAAATTAGGCACACACCTTTCCCCCCTTCCATTAACCAACAATCACAACCCTCCCAACAACCTATACATTGGTCACCCAATCTCTCTTGACCTTATTAATCATTATACTAGCTATATGTCTCATTTCAAATGTTTTGGGTATCTAGAAATCCAATCATCATCAATAACCAGTTTTAAATAAACAATAAATTTTAATCTTTTATCAAAATTAACAACACACTGCTATACCTAATTTTATAATACATTTCTGATAACCAGTTGCTGGCATCTACAATCTCAATTCTCCAGCTCTTAAATAACTTCCAAAACCCATTATTCATTGCGCAACCATGTTGGCACACCACTTATAACCTTTTTTGGTCACACAGCCATGTTATGCACCACTTATAAGTTTTACTCCAGCTCTTAGACACTTGCGGCCATGTTGTGCACTGCTTATAACCTTTGGGTCAGATGGATGGATGGATGCTCCTCCACTCCCAGCTAACACTATCTCTAAACCTCTCTCAGGATCGATGATGATGGGATAGAACATCCATAATCATATTTTCCAGGGCACCAAATTACAACTTCAATGAAAATATTGAGGCTAAACCTTATTTCAATAAATTCTTAATAATTTTTAATAATGATCTCTAATGAATGGGTTAATGACTAATCAATAGACTAAGAGAACACTGAGAATGCATTAAAAATAATAATATTAATACTCTTGGAAACTCTTGGTTGTTAAAGAGAAGAAACTTTAAACTCTGCTCCCATTACAATTTATATTCTCAGCACACTCAAGTTACAATTAAAATTTTGTTTCAGATTACAAATAGTTCTATGTCCATCTTCACTCTCCTGATCCATCCCTCCATTATCATCACACTATTATCTCTTTTACTCTCAAATTTTCCATCATACTAGCTCATTTATCTCCTATGATAATCTCTTCTCAGGGTTTTAGAACAATAAGGTATTGGAAGTCGAACAAGCTGCTATGAATTATTGGTGATAAACATCCCTCTCGTGATCACCTCCGAGGTTGATCTTGGCTGACTTTAATGTAACCAATGTCCACTTACACTAATGTTCAAATAATTAAACTTACGTTAAATTTTGGAAATAACATATTACAAACACTTTCATCCTTAAAGAAAAATCATGAGGAAGAGCATCTAGAGAAGTGTTTGAATACAATGGAGGGGGAAAGAATTTTATGCCCACCCACTGCATCCACTATCACCCAATAACTATCCCGCCATTCATAATCTATATTTCAACTATACTGAATTATTTCCAGAGTATTGGTAATTTTGAGTCTTGCCGTGCTACATATGCTTAGAAAATTAACCCTTGAAATAAATTTTACCTGATATGATTTACCAAAATAATGCTTCAAATATAAATGATAATGTATTGATGCATGATTGGATTTGGATTTCTAGATTGTAATAACCCACAAAACATTGAGACTTACGCAAATTTTATTTAAAAAAAAACAACAAATTTTATTAACAAATGTAATTCAATAAAATAATATGTACATTATTTCTATGGTTCACACGGCTTTCCCCTGTTCTACAACCATATGATAAAAAAAGAAATATCCCTAAATCAATAGATAATTTTACGAGGTTTTAAAATACAAATATTAATTCTTAATTACTAGAGAATCACAATTACCATGGAGTAACACTAATAAAACAGACAGATAAGGATAATAGTTACCTTCATATATATATATATATATTGTTCTTAATTTTAATTAAGACATAGTGAACATTAAATTCCCTAAGGATAACTCTCCCAGTAATAAAATTTAATAATTTCCATTAACTAATTTTAATCTAATATGTCTTCACCTTATGCTTTACAATGAGATATTTTATGTATGGTTGGACTTCTCGCCATTAAGTTAATTTTAGTTACTTTTCAAATGTCAAGAAATCAGTACTTAGCTTAATCATTATCATACGGGCATACAATCTATTTTCATATTCTTATAACTAATAATAATAATAATAATAATAATAATAATAATAATAATAATAATAATAATAATAATAATAATAATAATAATAATAATAATAATAATAATAATAATAATAATAATAATAATAATAATAATAATAATAATAATAATAATAATAATAATAATAATAATAATAATAATAATAATAATAATAATAATAATAATAATAATAATAATAATAATAATAATAATAATAATAATAATAATAATAATAATAATAATAATAATAATAATAATAATAATAATAATAATAATAATAATAATAATAATAATAATAATAATAATAATAATACCTCAGTGATCTTACCATTCCAGCGAAGTTCTCAGCTGGCTGTGGATATATTTTCTAGATAATTTTATATACGCATTGCTTATGATGTTCTCAGGCTTTATTTCACCCTAAAATTTAATATTTATTTACGTTATTATTTTTGGATTTTATTACTCAATTAAAATATATCAACAAAACAATGTTCAAGTATACTAATCGCGCACACACTATCCACATTCATCCTAATATCAAATTGAGTTTGCGACCCTGTAACAAACATTTAAAAATAATACTTAGCAATAGCTGTAATTTATACACCCATAAGGAATATCAACATTAATAAAAGATAGGCAGTGAACCGAATAAGAGAAAATACCTTTTCACTAAGGTTGAGGTATGCTAGAATTTTATTGCTAGTCATACAGAGAGATTTGGGTTTATCTATTAACCTCTGGCCATCAATACAGAAATCATCTTACGGTGTAGAAAATAACCAAGTGCGAAACTCTTTCACTGTATTTAAGTACTTTATAAAAAAATGAATAACATCTTAGTGAGCGAGCTAATCTGTGACTCCACTAGCTTGGTGGGGACTTTTTGTCCATCCATGCATACCCAGGTCTAACACCAATTTGAACGAGTAAAACTTTCACATCTACATTCCTCTCACGAAATAGTACACCAGAACATGAGCCAACAATTTTTTCAAGCTTTAATTAGCCTATATATGACTTTACGATAATAACAATATGTAAAAATTAAGAGCGTGCTAATAGCTCTAAACAAGATTTTTTTTTTTTAATTTATGATAAATGCTACTACAAGAGAAGGCATTCAAATCATTTTTATCTTGGATTGTACCCAACCCCAGACTGGTTTCTACCTATGGGTCTCTTCAGTGAGGAGTTGAGACCTTAGATCTAAAAAACCAACTCAAGCAAAGCATTTATCTAAAAGATAATTGTTAGAAGAAGATCTGAAACTTTTAGACATCTACATGTCTTTAAAGTCAGCTCTCCAACTGAAAAAATCATATGGGCCTGAACTTAATTCAGATACTCCATATATTAGTAGGCTTAGCTCTTTAATTTAGCTAAAGCCACAACAGCAAAATAATAATAGGAATAATAACAAGTCAGATGTCACATGACTTAGTAGCATTTATCATAAATTAAAAAAAAAAAAGCTTGTTTAGAGCTATTAGCACGCTCTTAATTTTACATATTTGTAAGTGCAAGCTATATATAAGTCATGTGACATCTGACTTGTTATTATTACTATTATGATAATAACAATAGTAATAAGAAATGTGTATTAAATCTTTAAAACTATCTGCACTTTTACAGCCTAATGATGATGTTTTAGCCCAACATTCACACAAACTTTATCAAACATATCAATAAGTCCAAGCATTTGATAATAATACCTGATCCGATTTAAAAACATTTCACCTAACAATATCTCTCACTCTCTTCATAAAAAAGTAAAGCATTTAATACAGACACATAAAAAATGATTTGATATGAACTTATCTATCCAAAAAAAAAGTTTATTCTATGTAAATCTTTTCATTTTCCAAATCAGTGGTTTCTAACAAACAGCATTCATATTGATAGAATGATTCCATGTTTTCTGCTTTGGAATGATTGAATGTATGTGACAAGTACTAGCCAGTGTGTGAAAGTTTTTTTTAGAAACTGTTGTTTTTATTTTTTTCTGATCTTGTCACAATAACATCTAAGAATGCCAATTTTTGTTCTTGTTTTGATTCCACTATAAATTTTATTGAAGGAGTTATGTTGTTAATCAGAGACATGAAAATAGAAAGAACTGATATGTTTGTAAGCTTTGATGTAGAAAGTTTATTTACAAATGTACCATGTGATAAAGAATTCATTATCTATTGTAAGAAAAAGATTATTTGATAATAATAATCTATAAACTAGAACAATTCTACCTATGATAATATAACAACAATGTATTTTCAATACAACTCATAAATCTTCCAACAAAATCAAAAGATGGCCATGGGTTTGCTGCTGTCACTCTTGCTTAGCAATATTTATATGGAAGAACTTGAAAACATAGCCTTGAATACTGCACCATTTCATGATAAAATGTGGTTTCACTATGTTGATAATACATTTATGGTATGGCCATGGTCGATGCATATCAATAACATATCTCCAATTAAATTCACAATGAAATCAGAACAAGAACAAAAATTGGCATTGCTAGATGTTCTTGTGACAAGACCCCTCTCAAGGCAAACTAAATACATCAGTTTATAAAAAACTAACACACAATTGTAAACTACTTGGTGTATACATCCAATTATATCAGAAGCACAAAACATGAAATTATAATATCACTATAAAACAGCAAAGAAAATTTGTTCAGAAAGCAGAGATTTGGATAATGAAAAGATTTACATAGAACAAACTCCTTTAAAAATTTTATCCATCAGCTGTCATCAAAAAAAAAACTCTTAACAGACAATAAAAAGTGACACCAACATAAAAAATAATTATTGGTATTGCTCCATACATACCAGAAATTTCAGATGAATTAACAAAAATTTGCAGTCAATGTAATATTAAAACAGCTTACCAAAACCAAACCACACTTTAAGGAATTTTAACTTCTACACAACCTAAACTGGAAATATTGAAAAGTATAAATTGCATCTATGAAATACTATGTGAATGTGGAAGGAAGTATATTGGTGAGACCTATAGCCTTATTGAACAATGGTTGAAAGGAGATGAACTAATAGTTAAAATAAAAAAAAAACAGATGTAACTACAGTAGTAACCATGTATGCAATAATGAACGTATGTTCAATTCACAAAATACAAAAATATTGGATAGAGAGGAAAAGGTGCAAAGAAAAACATTTAAAGAAGTTGCTCATATGACAATGGCAAATAATCCTATAGTCAACTCACTATGGCAATACATAATGTCAGAAGTCTCAAATCAACCTCACATTTAGAAATAAGTATTAAAATATTGAAGGAATGAAGAGATTTGAATCAACCATCATAGATAAGTATATAAAATTGCTACTGGCTGTTGCCTTTGACAGAATAGCTCAGTTAGTTAAAGTGTTGCTTAAATTTTTATATTCAAGAATCTAAAAGTGTAAGTTTAACTCCTATGTTAATATTGTCTCTGGTCAGGCCAGTAATATCCAAAAAAGAGTGGAGAATAATAATAATCAAAACATTGTGTAATAACTAACATATGACATCTATTTGTGTGTTATTACTAAAAAGTTGTTTGTATTTGCAAAGATTAAATAAAGTTTAAAATTTTCTATACAGTCAACATTCAATGATAAATGGTGGAAATAGTCTACATATTAATCACATCTAATATACCATCTTTGCAAATCTTAAGGAAAATATGCACTCGTACATCATTGGATTATCTAGTTTCTTAATGCTCTATTTGTTATTATTAATTATTATTTAGTATATTAAATTACATTATATATATATATATATATATATATATATATATATATATATATATATATATATATATATATATATATATATATATATATATATATATATAATAGCTTTTGGGATTAAATCTTTATAAAAACTTGGTTTGTACCTCAGTTTACTTCAGCGAACTCCAGTAAAAAAAAAGTATTATAGGTCAATAGAAAAAACTTGTTTTGTCTCAGGAGGATTGCCAATTGTTTAGTAATTGATAGTTTCTTCACAACATGAAAAATTAAAGTTATCTCTATATAAGTGGATATAATCTCTTAAATATCAAACTAAATACCCATGGAAAAATATAATTCAACATTTATATAAATTCTAATGTTTTCATAGATAAATTTAGGGTGTATATATATATTAGAGATTTAACATAAATACTCAACATTTTTATACGCATTTGTTGTGTAGTATACATTTTTTGCACAGACATATATATATATACATATTACACGAATTAACTAAATATTAAAAAAAATTTGTAATGTTTGTTGGGAAAATAGTTTTTTTTTCTTTTTCTTATTTTGTTAAAAAAAAAAAAGGTAACTAAGTTTTTTTCTAAAATAATTAAGATATTTATCTTAACATATCGCCAATTGCCTGGCTAAGTTCTTAAAAATTATTAATCTATTGAAAAATTCAAATATGTAAATGAAAATGTTTACTAATGTTTAGTTTCTGAAAGAAATTATTCAGCACTATTTTCTGATGAAATCCAGTTCTCTGGTTGAAATAGTTAGAATTTTTTGTTTTGTTTCCATATATATATATATATTACTCTTTTAGTAATTATCTTAAAAGTATTTAACTAATTATTTTATATATTTTTGTTGTTGTTTTAGGCCATTGGAGAGATGTCTGTTGCTTTTGGATGTTGTTTATTTTTGGCCATTAAAGAAGCAATAAAAGCTGCCAGATCTGATGCAGGCATTGATGGAGATTTTACGTTGGACTGCCCATGCACTGTTGATAAAATTCGCATGGCTTGCACTGATCATTTGTGCTTTGAAAAATGTGTAACACATTTTTAAAAAAAAACATGTATAGTGATCAGTTGTATTTTGGCAAATGTTGAATTTTCAAAAATTTAAAACTTTTACATCTATTTAAAATATCTATCTATCTATCTATCTATCTATCTATCTATCTATCTATCTATCTATCTATCTATCTATCTATCTATCTATCTATCTATCTATCTATCTATCTATCTATCTATCCATCCATCCATCCATCCATCCATCCATCCATCTATCCATCTATCTATCTATCTATCTATCTATCTATCTATCTATCTATCTATCTATCTATCTATCTATCTATCTATCTATCTATCTATCTATCTATCTATCTATCTATCTATCTATCTATCTATCTATCTATCTATCTATCTATCTATCTATCTATCTATCTACCTACCTAATTATCTATGCCTTTTTAATCTATATTTCTATTCAATTATTTATTAATCTATTTATCTAACTATCTGCTTTTCTACTTATTCATATATTTAATATTCTTAAGCATGAAATGCATTTTGTAAATTTGTTTTTGTGTGTGTATATACATATATATCATTATCATTTTTGCCCATAAGTGATCCACTGCAGGATGAAGGTATCTTCAGTTTTACACAGATTATCCAATCCATATATTTTCTTCTCCACATCCCACAAATATTTTCTGCCTTGTACAATGTTTTGGAATTATCTTTATAACTTTAATTGTTTATAAATTATCATTACTACTAGCAATATATTCAGCTGATAATTTTACTGTCTTTAATTTTTTAATAATGTCATTCATATCTGTTATTCTCTCACCCATGTATTTAGTTTTCAATCTGTTTTCGCTGCTTGTAATATACATGTCTACCTACTTCATTGAAGACCTGAAATTTCTGTATTCTTCTTCTCTTAAATGTTCAAGTCGCAGACAAATAGATAGGAATTGGTTAAAACATATATTAAAAACTTACTTTTTTATATTTTCTTTTAATACTAAGTCCCAAATTTAATTTTAATATTAATTTCATCCATTTTTATTTATATTAATAATCTGACCAAGCCATTTGTCCTTATTAATTTTTTCTAATTTCATAATTATCAATTTTTATTTTCTTTTTCTGAGAAATTTTATTTCATAGGACGTTATTCATTTAAGAAGTTATCTTTAATCCTATCTTTTTACTTTTATCTGATAACTTTTCCAACATCTAAAGATTTGAATCACTATTTGCAAAAATAACTATTTGTTTTTTTACCCTCATAGTTCTGTATTTTAATGTATGAAATACTTTTAATAATTCGCTGTAAAAAGTTTTGGACATAGATTATAATCCTGTTGAACAATCTTTTCATTAACTTTTCTCACTATTAATCTTCTTGGCAGAAACCATATAATTTTATGACTTATGGCATTCTGAGTATGACAATAATTTGGGTTTATATCCTATATAGTACACAGCGTTTATCTTCTTAAGAATGTTTATAAAATCAAGTGATTTTTCATAACCATCAAATCTATGTATATTGGCAACTCATATTCATTAGTTCTTTCTATAAATTTGTCTCACTACTTGGATAGGCTTTACTGTGTTAAACCTATTTTTACATCAAGCTATCCTTTGATTGATTAGATTTCCAAAATTCTTTATCATCATCATTATCATCATTTTCATCCATTATTGATCCACTGCAGAATGAAGATCTCTCCAAGTTCAATCCATTTTCTCTGATCTGTAGCCTTTTTTCTCCACATTATCATTGCACACTTTCTTATTTCATCCATTTATTTTACATGTGGTTGTTTGCTAGATCTTTTACAATTTTTGAAATCCAGTTTAATATTTTAACTGCTTATGTATTATCATCTCTTCTAGCAATGCTTTTTCACTCATATATTTTGTTTATTCTCTTTTTGTTAATACTAGCATAAATCTCTCCACACTTAAGTTGTTGAGTGGTCTGAAGTCTCTGTATTGCTCTTCTGTGAAGTGTATATATCTCAGATTCATAAATTAGTAAAACACATTTTATTAAAAAATTTTCCTTTTCAAACACATAAGCATACTTCATTTTGATATTATTTCAAAATTCTCTATAGATGGTGTAATTATCTTAGTAAAGATTTGATATAAAATTGATACAAGACTGAAAGATTTATAATTTTTAGTATCTTCTTTACCATTTTTCTTAAGTATCCAATGTCATTAACGCATTCTTTCAATCATCTGGGACATCTATATTATTTAAATATTTGGTATTTAGTTTTATCAACAATTTTATCATTTCTTCATCTGTTTATTTTAAAACATCAATAAGAATTCCATCATTTCTTATTCGTTACTTATTGATTTAATTGGCGTCTCATATCTTTTCTTTAAATAGTTGTTAATTAAAAAATGTAATATTTATAAAGGATATTTTTATTTCTTGTTATTTATTACAATATAATTCTTTACACAATTTTACATATTTTATAATGTCATCTCACTTTTGAGTAATAGTTCCATTTTTTTATTGCAGAAATAACTTCTTTCAATATTGAGATATTGCATTATACTTATGGGACTTTTATTCTCTTTTATATTTTCGCTTGTCAATTTAATATTTAAATTTTTGTATAATTATTCTTAGCTCTTTTTTCTACTATTTTACAAAACTTTAAATAGTCACTTTTTTAATGGAATAATTTTAAATATTTTCATATCCATTCTTTTTTTTATATATTGTGTCTTAGTAGAAATTTATTACAGTTTTTAATAGAATATTGTTATTGTTTTATTGATTTCAGTCAAATCAACCATTTGCAAATGCTGTTAATATTTTTAATCGATTTGCAAGTTATAATTTAAATTTATTGATGTGTAACTAAAAATTAGAAATATCAACTGTTAATATCGATTTTCTTAATAGTAGTATCTTTAATTTTACATTACACATATCTTACACTTCACTAATTGATGATGACTTTCTGTACTAAACATATTAAAAACATTATAATCTTGAAACACGTATTTTCTGTTAGCCAAAATGTATTTCAATTCTGCTAGATCTTTGTTTGGATCTTTTTATATCAATTTCCACTTAGCATTTTTTTTTCAAAGAAATAATTAAAAATATATTGTTTTTCTTTATCAGCTATTTCTCCCAGACTAAATTTTCTTTCATTTTTGCCACTATTTTAAAATATTTGGTCTGATTAAAAGTGTTTTATGCATCCATATAATAAATTTCTGCTTCTTCAAAACAATGAGAACCCATTAGGAGATAACCTGAATTATTTGCCATTGACATCTTTCATTAATTTGAATAACGATTCTGTCTGATATACTATCATCAGCTTAATGTTGTTTTTACACTAGTCTATAATGAATCTCACTCCACTTTTGTTTCCAATATTTCTGTCTTTGTATTAAAAAACATAGCCACTTTTCAAATCAACTGACTTTTCCATTTTCTTTTTGACTTCACAAATCCAATAATATTTTTTTCTAACATTAGAACAGTTCTTCTAATTTGTATTATCTTCTTTTATCTGGAAATGATTCTAGTTGTGGATAGCTAAATAAAAGTTCGTCACTGAATGGCAGTTTGGTTTGCACGCAGAAAATTCTTATCATTCTTTGCCTTTGATGCCAATCATTGCCCTAGCTAGTGACTTTAAACGTTATGGAAATAAGGGCTATAATGTAATTTTACGTACATGTGCATCTTTTAAGAAAACTCTAGAGATAGTTCAGTTAAAAACTTTCATATGTTCGTGATGTTTCTTAAACTTAAATTGAAAATAAAAAGTCAGTAAAACTGGTTGATACATGTTGATGAATAGCGCATCCATGTTCATTTATCATATAAATAATTAAATCAATTAATCAAATGCTGAAGACATATAATAAATAGTGATGGAAATAATTCTTCAATCATGCGCCATATATTCGCTGTTCATATTTGCTTGATTAATAATAGATTTAATTGCATTATGTTTGAAAATTAATATATATGTCTAATCACAGGAGATTAAAAATGAGATTCTATCTCTTTCATGTTATAGACTAAATAAATTTGTACAATTTGTTTGTCAATTTATATGTTAACATAAAATAGGTTCAATCCCTCACTTATGAATGAGATTGAGTGCATGTAAATTAAAAATATTTATGAACAGTGCATGAACAAAGGATTGTTCTCTTTGCTATTCACATATCAATAATTATATAATAATTACAGTTGTAATGGTCAGAATGCACATAGAATAATAAAAATTTTGCTTTGATCAGTTCCTTTAAAGTTTCAAAGCAAACTCCTTTCTATCTATCTATCTATCTATCTATCTATCTATCTATCTATCTATCTATCTATCTATCTATCTATCTATCTATCTATCTATCTATCTATCTATCTATCTATCTATCTATCTATCTATCTATCTATCTATCTATCTATCTATCTATCTATCTATCTATCTATCTATCTATCTATCTATCTATCTATCTATCTATCTATCTATCTATCTATCTATCTATCTATCTATCTATCTATCTATCTATCTATCTATCTATCTATCTATCTATCTATCTATCTATCTATCTATCTATCTATCTATCTATCTATCTATCTATCTATCTATCTATCTATCTATCTATCTATCTATCTATCTATCTATCTATCTATCTATCTATCTATCTATCTATCTATCTATCTATCTATCTATCTATCTATCTATCTATCTATCTATCTATCTATCTATCTATCTATCTATCTATCTATCTATCTATCTATCTACCTACCTACCTACCTATCCAACTATCTACATATCTATCTATCTACACATCCTTTTATATATCTATCTATGATTATTTAATAAGAAATATAATAAATGTTTAAAACTATCTTGATTAAACTTAGAAAATACATGAAAAATTTTGGATTTCTATTTTCTGATTGTGCCACATGAGACTGACAAATAAATTTTTCATTAAAGTATACGTTGTCAATCAAGGAAGCATTTTTGCAGAAAAAGATAAAGTAAAAAGTAGTGAAATTTTTATAAGGATTCATATTTTAAAGAGTTTTCTCTTTTTTGAATTGTAAGAATATATATATATTTAAATTTTTATTCTTATTTTTTTAATTATTGGGGTGAGAAGTTTAAAATAATCTTTGAAAATAGAGAAAAAACACAAGAATGAAAAATTCTAAATGGAAAACATTCTTACAATAAAGAAAGTATTGAAGAAGATATGATCATATTGAAATGTTAGCTACTTTTTAATATAATTTTACCAGAAAACTATTTTATTTCAAAGTATATTTTAATAAGAATGTTTTTAGTTAGATCTATATAGCATAATAAGTAAATAGAGCAGTTAGTTTCTTTTAGGCATTTTACAAATCTAATTAAAATAGTTTTAAACCATCATATGAGTTTTTCAGCAAATCATCGTAAGCAATCATCTCTAATTCATAAAAATTTTCATATTAACGTATCTGTCACATGACCATGACAGCCTGAGAAGACATTGGGTGCACTGCAGTTATGCAGTTATGCAGTAACATTAATAGGTGACAAGAAACATATCAAATATTTACTTTATGTATCTGATATCTAATTTATATTATTACTTAATGCAGTATTATTATTAATAGTAATAATATTCATTTCTTGATATATTCTACGTCATAAAAAGGAACAGGCATAAGACATTTCCAACTGAAACTGAATTTTTATTAATTCTGCATTGTTATTTTAGATATTAATCTATTTTAATTATTTGCAGATAAAAGAGGTGTTGAGTGCTACATATTTTTATTTTTGCAAAATATATACACTAGTAATTTGTGTTACAATAAAGTATAGAAACTTTAAAGTTGTCTCTGCATCAGGCTTTTTCTGCACAAAAATTATATCACTAATGAAAAACTAGAGCAAATGCAATTTCTTTTACATATTTTTTACGGGGCTATAGATAAAAGTTTACATCCGGCTGATAAATATCTCCGGCATAACCTTACACGCGCACATACTACCACCATATATATAACATACACAAACATACAAAGACAATTTAAAATTATAATCTTGAAAGTTATTTTTTTTTTAGATCTTTTGAAATTAACTGTTAATAATATAACTGAAAAAACTAAAATTACTGTCATAATAAAGCATGATGGAATTTTTACTGAATTTGTTTTTTGTCTTGTTATTTATTTTATTTTAATATTACAAAATTTATTGGATGCAGAATGTAAACATATATATTATTTAGATAAACATAAATTGTCGATTGCGGTAATAAAGGCTTTTCTAATAATTCTTCAGAACAAAATAAAAACAACAAAAAACTGTGAAAAATAAAACGTTATACGTCTGGCTAATCAACAATTAGGCGATATTTTCATAACTTAATTAATTAAATAATAAATGAATACCCTCTGACCAATACAAGATATAGAATTTATGCAGGAATAAAAAGAATCCCTCTTATTCCTACGACTCAAATATTTATATATGAGCAAATCTGAAGTACTGGCACAGAAGGTGTGACAATATAACACTCGCAAAGCGTTTGCACAATTGGCTTAAAAGGCCTATATGAATGTAATTACAAATTGTATACAGACGCTATAAAAATAAATGCTTATTTATATAACTTAATTAAATAATAATCAACTGAACTTTATATATTATTATTTTCTGAATAATTGAAAACCTGCAAAAATTTCCAAGGTCAAGCTTTCAGTTTATAGGAACATTAAGAAATAAATGTGAAGCCCTACATTGCAAGTTCTTAATATAAACACACAAGTACACATACACACACACATATATATAATTTCAAAAGGTTACATTCACATTATGACAAATCTCTGTTTAGATGAAAAATTAGACATTCTCTTTTTGTTGACTATTTTATTCAAATCTTTTTGTGTTTTTATTGACAGATTTTCAAATTCGAGGAAGGATATTATTTGAGAAGTCAATGAAATAATTGTTAGAGAGATGAATTTCCTGCATTCTGTATCTGGAAGATCACTGATGACTATGTAAAATAAATTAAATGAGAGAATTAAACTCTAAAGTAGATGCACTAATTCTGTAAAATGTTGTATCTACTATGATTATTATTTTATGTCAAATTTTTTTTATTGAAAAACATTTTGTTAAGTAAATTAATGATTTTCTACACAAGGTTTACAATATAATTTTCTTCGAGCTTTAACATAATAAAAAAATTATAGAAAGCACAATGTAAACTTTATAAGTAACAAAGGAGCTCAGTAATACTTTAATAGGAAGTATAAATAATATTAGTTCCTTCTAAGCAATTCAAAGTTTAAAGCAATGAAAAATTTAGAGGGAGCATAATGAGTTCTTTTGAAGCAATGTACAGTAACAATGAAGTTTAAAGACAATAACTTGTAGAAAGCACAGTATTAATTAATTTTTGATAACAAGTAAAATATTGCAATAAAATTTATGAAAAGCAATATAAACTTTGCAGACAGTTTAATATTATTTACATTCAAAGCAAAATGAATTTTTAAAAGCAATAAAACATTTATAAAAACATTTATTTTATCTGTCACAATAAATAATATATCTAGATGAACTATCATATATTTCAGCATAAATAGTCACTTTTTATTTCATAGAAAGTGAAAATATTTTTATAATAAATAATATATTTCAAAGGGTATATTTTATCTAATGATAAATCACATAAGTATAAAGTCAATCCTTTCATGACATATTTAAAATGAGACAATTCCTGGAAACACAAATATTTTCATTTCTCAATTTTAGTCATTAAAATAAACATTTTGTTTATTTATTTTTTTAAATTAGCACAATGCTATTTTTCACAAATGTCATTTTAAATTATAAAGTCAAAATAATAAGAAAATAATTTACTTTTTTAATAATGTAAATACATTTAAAATTTCAGAGTTATTAGCAATTCTCACTATTTTACTATATCTTTCAAGTTAATAAAAGTCCAACTCTTATTATTATAAATAAGATTTAGCTTAATAAGAATACTTGCAAATAATTATAAAAAGCCAATATACAGTTTTGTAATTAGTTATAGAAAATAATTTAGCAAATTATTTAATAAATAAACAGAGATTCTGGTATTCAAAAATATTATACTTTTTTTCCAATTAAAATTTGAGGGTGAATAAACAATAAATTAAAAGTTAATTAATAGTTCTTAGGAATATAATTTCATATACATCTCTGAGAATTTCTGGTATGATAAAGCTATGGGATAGCTTATCATTTACTCCAATTAATAACAAGTTTCTAAAAGAATTTCCTTAGTGTATACATTCAGAGATATTGTAGTGAGCAATGGGCCAAAGCAACAGGCCCTAACAGGTATTTAAGTTAGCCATTTATGGTTAAAATTAACAAAATAAGTGATTAATAACTTAACACATTATGAGATGATAAGAAATAATGATGATGTGAGAAATGAGGTAAGTACATGTGATCAGATGCTTTTATATGATAAGTCAGGTGATATATAAAGAATCAATAATTGATAATGAAAGGCATCAATTAACTAATTATTTTAACATTAAAATATGTCATCAAGTAAAAGATTTTAAAAATAACTTTATAGACTATTTGAAATTTTTTTTAGACATAATAATTACATAATAAATTTACAAATGATTATTTTTTAATGATTATTAAATATTACAAAAGTGATATATTTATTTAACATTTTACAAGTTTTCAAAAAATAGAAACAATACTTGTTGAAAATAGAAAAATATTATAAATTTAGCAATATTACATCTTAATTCTTTTAAACAAAGAAATTGAATTGTAATCAACCTTTTTTCAAGTTTATTTTAATCAAAGTAAAATATAATATGCCTGCACACACACTGTGAAGACTAGAATGTTATTTAGAATTGTTTTAAAATAAATTACAGTTAATTTCTAACTTGATAGAATGTTTTAGATATTAAACTATTTAAAATATTTGTTTTAAAGCAATTCAATTAATAAATATTGTCTAAACTATATTTAATGTATAATAAAATTTTACATAAACCACAGTCAAACTTCAATTAAAAGTAGGCTATGATTATGGAGACTCAAGTTCCCTGAAAGCGCTTAGCCATATAACTCTTTAATAAGATTTTAGACAAGCTTCACTTTTTTGCATAACACGCAATATAAATTACTTATGCGCAATATAAATTACTTAATGTATAATAGCATTCTGAAACTAAGAATAAGATAAACATTAATAAGAATATTAAATTTATGATCTTATACTTTTAAATAATTAAATTTATTTTATTTAAACTTGTCATCCGTTTTCTAATTTAACACTTTAACAGACCAAATGATTTATTATGTTTAACATACACAATGACTTATTTAATAAAAATAGATAATTTTTTAAAGATATGTTATCATAATATCTAAACATAGTTTTGGATGCAGAACTTAAGATCACAATATATAAAGAAAAATAAATTAATACCATAGACAATATGTAATAAGTAAACAATTTTCACACAAGTATGTAGATAATAATTATGGCAACAAAATTATGTATAAATACAAAATTTATTAACTGCTAAGACAGGCTTTTGATATGGAGTATCTTTGTCAAAGCACGACTGACATAGAAGATTAACAAGAAAGTGTTGCCATTCCCAATTGTTTATAAAGATGAGTTACAGTGGATGTGTATGTGCAAATATGTGTGTCTCTAAATCATGCAGTTAAATTAAATAACCAGTGTTTACTAAGAGAACACTATTGGCCTTTGTATTAATCACATTTAGAGAATTTATAATATACCAAGCTTTAACTTTTTTTCTCCTGTTGTTGCTCTCAAGACAAACAGTTTTAGGGTCAGGTGGTTTAAAAGAGTGACCAGTGTTCTTTTCATGGTCAACAAATACTGAATTATAAGAAGTTTTGAACATGGCTCTATTATACGAAGTGTATAAGTTGAGAAATTCTTCATTTCAAATTAACATGAGTTTCACTATAGTATTTTTGCTATTACTGTACTGGCAGTCCAAGGAATACACAAGTTGAGCTTTGTCATTGTGACTGATTTTGTCTTTAGAATTATCAATGAGCCTGTTTAATTATAATGGGTATCAGAAATTAATGTTAAAGTCTTTGTTTAAATTAATTTTGATTTTGAATGAATATTGGAGATGAATGGCATGGTAAACAAATTCAAACAGTTCCTCAACATAAAGTGGCAATGAAGGTTGAAGACAATCACCAATCTATGAAATTCATTGACTTAAGATTGATTTGACAGAAGCACACAATTTATTACTCAATGATTGTCAAATTTCTCAGTGTTAGTGGTTATTTACATTCTCATTCTAGGTTTTTTAGATTTATAACTGATGCAAAAAATAATTTAGAATCTTATAAGAAGAATTTGATTAAATTTGGATATTCCACTATCATGCTTAATAGACATATCAGAAATTCAACTATAGACACAAATATATATCAATTTTAAATCATGGATTAACATGCCATTCATTCCCAATATTCACTCAAAATTAATCCTAAACAAAGACATTAACACTGGTTTCAAATTCCCACTTTCATTGAATAGGCTCATTAATAATTCTAAGGATAAAATCAGTTATGATGATAAAGCTCTATGTGTGTACTCCTTGGACTACCAGTTTTGTAATGGCATGGTGAATTTCATGCTAATTTGAAATCAAGAATTTCTTAACACATTCACTTGTATAATAAAACCAAGTCCAACAATTCTTATAGTTCAATACTCATAAACCATGAAAAAAATATTGGCCACTTTTTAAAACCTGCCAGCCCTAAAATCATTTGGCTTAATAACAACATTGGATAACAAAAAGTTAAAAAAACTTGGTATATTATAAATTTTGTAAATGTGATTAATATAAAGGCTAACAACATATATTTATACTTGCACATATGCAAATTTATTAAAATCTATGACCATTATAACTCACCTTTATATACAGTTGGAAATGCTAACACTTTCTTGCTAATCTTCTATATCAGTCATGCTTTGACAAAGATACTCTGTAATAAAAGCTTGGCTTAGCAGTTAATAAATATTGTATTTATACTTAATTTTGTTGCTTTAATTATTATCTACATACTCGTGTGGAAATTGTTTATTGATCACTATATACTGTTTAACTTTTTAATGCTAAAGTTTATATTTTTCTAAACATGGGGATTATATATTATAATAAAATCTTTAAGGATTGGGCAGCATTAATACACTATGTTCTTTGTAGACTGTGAAAATCTTTAAATTAATATATACATAATTGTTTATGATTATTTAAGGAAAAACACCATTTACCAAATAACAGAAAAAATGTTGATCTATTTCATGCTATGCCATGTCGGTCTGGTCAAAAACTTTTCCATTAAAATACATTTCAGCAATAAAATAAACGCTTTTTTAAAAAAAAATTAAAAAGTAAGCTGTAATTGAAAATCAATATTCTTCAGAACTTTTTCTATCCTAAATTAAAAAAATAAATAAAACTTTGAAAAAGATGTATTTCCAATTGAATGAAAATTTTAACAAATTATTTTTTTCTATGAGACTGTTTTATCTGATTTCCAATATATACTTTAATGAAAAAAATATTCATTAGGTCACGTGCCACAACATAAGTTGAGCAGTCTTTTGATCATTTGTTTAGTTAAATCAGAATAGTTTTAACTTATGCACACAGAATTCTATAAAAATTAGAAATAATAATCTTTTATCCATTAATACTGTAGCTCATTTATTATTTTTACGCTTCCATCCTGAATTAACCAGGAGTCTTGTGCGCTCCATTATTCCATTCTGGATTCTGTTTTCAGTGCTTGTATAAGATTTTTTATCTTATATTTTTATTTATAATATTATTTAGCAAAAAAAAATGTTTTGTTTTTCTGTTGTTGTTATTGTTTTATTAAAAACTTTTCCTCATTCCTCTGTTAATTATCAAATGAATTAAATTTATATAATCAGTTTTTGGTTCGATTATTTTCTTATTTGTTCACCATAATTGATTTCCACAGTTCTATAATGTTAGTACATATATGCATATATGCGTGTCTGTAATATTTAAATAAAGAAAATGTAAATCATGACGATAAATAAAGTATACTATTGAATAAATCTTACAAATAAAGTTTAATGTTGACAATAAGCATTTTGATAATCAAATCTTAATAACTATCTTAAATGATTGGAGATTGTAATGTAAAAGCAAAAAATAAAAGGTTGAATAAAAAACCCACACAAAGAAAACAGAACAGTTCCTATTCTTTAGTAAACAATCATCTTATTCTGCAAAACAACACAAATATACTTTTAGTGAATTTTGCTTGATTATTTATAATTATCTTTTTTTATATTTGAAAATTATTTAAATATACGCCATGGTCCCCAGGAAGCTTGAATATGAGTTCAGCACGTAATATAACACACACACGCGCGCACACACACACATATATATATATATTGATATTTCGAATATTTTAATAATATTATTAAAGAAAGAAAATAAATTAGATAAAAACTATAAACTGGCCTAAAATTAAAATATATAGACTAACATTGAAGTGTTCAAAAGCAAGGCGGGTCTGAGGATGAAAAGTTACATGAGTAGAAAAGAACATGTGGATCATGTGTCTAAAAAAATAATTTTTAATTTTATATAAAAATTAGCTATAAATTATATGTTAACTAGATCAAATAAAAAAAAAAACGAAGAAGCAAGCTGAATATTGTCAAGACTAACATTCAGCTGAGGAAGTGGAAAAGAAAAAAAAAGCAATAGTTAAAACTGAACAAATACAGGTGATGTTTATAAGTGCAATTAAAAAAAAAAATCAAAGGATGGCAAAGAAATTGAAAGACAATTAGATATTGATGAAACAATTGAATGATATTGATGAAAAGAGAAGCTAGAAATCCAGATGATGAGAAAAATAGACAAATATCACCAAATAATGATGAATGAAAGAAAATACTTTAGATAGAAAAGATAAAAAGACAATCAAAAGCTAAATAATAATATTTAAAAAACTATTCAAAATCTTATCAGAAAAATGGAGAAAAATAGAAAAGATAAGAAAATCGAAGACGTTTTATATTAAGTGTTAAAAAAGAATACAGAAAAGTAATTCGGAATAATAGAGAGAGTGAACAAATTAAATTTGGATGTAAAGAAAGAGTGACAAAAATAACAAAAACAGAGAAAGAGAGAGAGAGAGAGAGAGATAAAATATAGATCAAGCAGTGAATCAGTTATGGAAAGTTAAATAAAATCAATTTGGAGAGAGTGGCAATATAAATTATATATTTTTAAATTGCATACTTTTAAAACAAAATAAAAAGCATAGTCCAGTAGAAGAAATAGAAAAGGTAATGGCTATTCTGAGTATTCATAAATAATACAAAGAAATAAAATGTAGTTATATATGTAAGAAATCTACTATGTTATGTTTTTAAGGCAGAATAAAATAAATTAAAGTAAGTAGATAGTACTTAAAATTGATATATTAACTAGACAATATTGAATTAGAAATAGGATAATGGAGTATAAAAAAAGATATCAAATAAATATATCTAATAGGAGAAATATTTTGAATAAAATGAGAATAAAATTATTACAGAGTATGGAATACCAGCCATGTCTAAAATATGAGTCAAAGTTTTCCTATTACACTCTCAATTTATGAAGAAAAAAGATAGTAATGTGTGAATACATTAATATATTTTTTCATGTTATTAAAAACAATTTTGAAGAAAAATTAAAAATGATAACAGAATAAGGCTATATATACATATATATGTCTATATTTTGAGATGTTTTAGAGTTGAAGAAAATAGAGGAGGTTAAAGGTTGTTGATATTCGGCAAGTCATAGAAGAGTCTTTAAATTGAATTCTGCAGTAACATATTTCTGAGGAATTTATTTGTTGAGATATGATTATGGATATGATCTGAAAATGCATTATATTAGAAAGTATATTTTTAATACCAATGAATTGTGCACTTTTTTAAGGTAATGTTACAGATAATTAAGACCTAGGCATATCTGTTTATTATTACCAGAAAATTACTTTTTAGTTTATCTGCTAACTTGTGGTAAAGAAACTCTGGGTTATCCTTTATTTTTTATACCAGAAATCCTAATATTTACAAAATGAATGATTCAGGAAGAATGTGTGTCATGATTAGTCTTGCTTTCAAATCATTGTACTATGATAGATGAATCACCTCATGAAATATGAAAATGTAGATATTAATTAAAGATTGAATAATGATCCAGAAAATACCAATAAACAAAAAACTCTTACTTGAATTTAAAAATTTTCACAGACACGAATTTTTCAAAGAATGGATGGAAATAATTAAGTTTTTTTAAATCTAGATTTTTAATAAGTAAAAAAATTACTTTAATAAATGAATGAATATCATGAGATGGAATTATTCACCTTCGTGACAAAACATTCGCAATAATAAGCAATAAGCGTATGCAAATAAAGTATTGCGTATGCAAATAAAGTATAATGTAATAATTAGTTTAAAGAACTTGAAATATATGACACCGGTATTATAAGAAAATTATGATATCACATTATGGATCAGAAACAGTAATTCAAAATGGATTTTTATACTTAATTAAGATTTAACTAAAAGTGCAACTAAAGATTCTATATGGAATATTCTCTAGATAAAAAATTTAAATATAAAAAAATTTTTAGTAAAAAGATTTAGATTTTATTATAACTTGAAAGATAAATTTAAAAAATAATAAAATTAAGAAAGAAAAAAATGAGCTAAGTCCCATCTTGGACAATAATTTTATTTCCATTCTAGGTGGCGGCAGTGGAGGAGAAATGAAAAGAATTATTCTATCGCTATGTTTAAATAATTGTTGACTTCAATAATAAAGTTTATTATATATAGCACATAAAACGTTGGTAGCGTTACATTACCTAAAATTCAATTGATAATTAAATTTTCAAAATTAAAAAATAATATTAAAATATATGGTTTAGTAATTAACTATCTAAAAAAAAAAATTGTAAAAATAGAGATTTTATTTGTCAATTTATTTTTGTTAAAATATATTTATTTATTTATTTATCAATGGATTTAGACAGATTTCAATCAGGAGATCTATTTACTCATGGCTTTGTTAAATCTTTTAATTTTGCCACTGTAGCCATAAATTTGTGAGTCATTAACTTATGTGGTCCAGTTTGTATTTGCCCACATTTCTAAAGATCAGCAGTCTGATAAGTTTCACTTAAAAAGCAGAGAAGAGTAAAGACAAGAGATTATCCTGAATTTGTTGATGAGAATGCAGTTGCGTTTAGGAAAATCAAATTCAAATGATTTTATTATTGAATGTGTAAAAAAAAAATGTTTAGAATCTCATAAGAATTGCATTTGCAAATATCTAAAATAGAGGTGTTGATTCGAATTCAGTCTTAGATAGTGAAACTAGATTTTGGGTTTTGACAATTTTCTATGACATATATCTAGTAGATGAAGATGTAAAAAATAGCAAACAATTGCAGGTTACATTTAAGTTCATCAGTATAATATTTCTCATGATAATATTTAACTAAGTACCCCAAAGATTAGTACGTAAATTTGTAAACTTATTCTCTAATTAAGTTACACTATTCACTAGTGAAATATGCATATACTAAAAATGCTGCCAATAAAGTACTGGCATCACAATCCTAAATTGCGCTAAACAGCTTTTCAAAGAGGTTGCTCATAGAATTAATTTTTTATTTAACCTTAGATAAGTGAAAAATAATTTTAGGCTATAATCCAAGATCATTCTCAAATAAAGTATCTTATTTTCAACAACTATTGCAAAAAGTTAAGTTTAAATTGCAAGATGATTTTCAGTTGTTTAGATGAAAGATTGAATATATTTTCTTCATTAATTTGAAAAAAACAAACCATTTCCGATTTTTTCATATTCTTATTGAGAGACTTTTCTATTTTAGGAAGTCACAAAAAGAGATAATTTTTCTGCCATCTCTATCTGGAAGATCACTGAAAAATATATTAAAAAAAGTAGGCTAGAGAAGCATTCTCTGAAATTATTCATTTACTGCAATATACCTTTAATGCCATTTACATTTTAATATTGGAGAGTATTTTGTCAAGTAAATTAATGATTTTTTTCTACATTTAAGAATTTTAGAAGCTTTTAGAATATCATTTTTCCAAACAGAATGATAAGCTGATGTTAGATGAATAAGGGTAGCACTATTTTTTAAATTATTTTGTAAGCCTTTTTCAAGATGAGTTGTTAATGGTTAAATTCTTTGACAACTTTTGACTGGACTAAATTTTAGCCTACTTTATAAAAAGTTGATTCTCTGACCTTGGTAAAATTATTATTATGATTTTTTTTCAAAAACTTTATAATTAACACATAATGATAACACTGAAAGATACTTTTATATCATTGATAGGTTTGTTTCGTTTTAAGTTTAGCTACAGTTTTATTTAAATGTCAAATGTTTGGAATACTTTCTATATGAATATTGTAACTGAATAATTTTATAATCATGCTTTGGCTTTAGGCCTAATTTTTTTTAGATATTTTGAAAGTATATTATCTGCTTCTGAAATATTTCTGATTTAGGACAATGGAAACAAATCAATTTCACCAACTATCACAGGTCTTATTAGATTATTGTTATAAAAGCATTGTGAAAAAGATACTTACAATTATGCTCTAATGGTGCTTTTTTTCATTCTATCAATCTTGGATTTAGAAGTTTGATATATAAAATTAGCAACCTGATTAGTAGTGATAGTAGTGGCTTTTTTAAAGCTATTTTTATATCTATAAAACATTAATAAAAGTGTCCAGCTTTTGCAGCTAGATTATGCTAAGGTTTGTTTCTCCAGGATCTCTCTTTGTTTTCTTTTCTGGTTTTATCCAATGATTTTAAGTTTATCAGCAATTTTCAAATGTTTGGGAGACAAGAATTGTCGATAAAGACCACTTTTCATTTTATTTCAAGCTGCAATAAATTTATGATACATAATTATAATAGAAGTGTAAAACATTGTAATATAATTTCTTTTTTTTTGTTTGTTTTTATAACAAAACATTTAAATATTTTTCTCATATTAACTTTAAAAAAAGTGTTAAAAAATGTTTATAAAGAGAGTTCATAAAAATATTTTATTATTAGGATACTATTACTTTTGCTGATAAAGTTATTAATAATAAAAACTAAAAAAATATCCTTGCTGGTTTACATTGTAAACAGATAATATTTGAAATTACTATTTATTAACAAGAATAATTAAATTAATCCTCCTACAAACTAAAAATGAGTAAATATATAAACATTTTTAATGGCATATACTGTGTTATATTGGAGACAGGTATTACTGACCTGTCAAGCATTGGTACCTAGTGGTTAGCATAGCTGCCTTCCAAGCAGCTGGCCTGGGTTTGCTTCCCGGTCAACAAACGCATTTATGAAAAAAAAGTATCACTGATCTATTACGTGTAAATTGAATGTAAAAAAGAGTATGTCCTCAAGAAAAGAATGAATTCAATCTTAAATATATATACCATTAAAAAATGACTATCTGTCTCGATGCAAAGAAATTATCAGCTAAACCATTCTACAGAAGGCAAGATAAAACTCATGGTTTTCTAAACACTCTAGTAATATCAAAATATCTAACAGACATTTCATTCATTTCTTAGTTTTATAGCCCTCAATGTTTAGGGTACTGTGCTACTAGGTATTAAAATTAAGGATAGCTTGGTTTGCTTTGGCAATGTCTCAGATTGTTGATCACACATGTTTGTTGTTTTGATGTATTAATTTAGATATTGGTAACTATTACAATGACATTATTATTTTATTTTTAAATAAATTATTTTGTTTAATAATCATTTATTTTGTTTCTTTTATTATTCACTATTACTTGAATTATAAAATATAGAATTTTGATATGCCAAATTAATGGATGTCCATATGTAACTCATGCTGGGTAAACTTATCTTTTATTTCAAGATTTATTATTATTAGAAGAGTTTCACTTTATAATTTATAGCTTCCCAACATTTTTGTGTATTTGTAATTTTTCTAGTAAACTTAAATTCTTCCTTTGGTATTTTTTTAAATTATTTCTGAATATTAAATTACAATTTGTTATTGGAAAGAAGTCTATATTTATTATCTAGTGGCACCTTCTAGTAAAGTTATATATGGAACTATGTATTCATTTATATATATATATATATATATATATATATATATATATATATATATATATATATATATATATATATATATATATATATATATATATATATATATATATTGTACCCTTACTTCTCGATGTATAATATAGTTTGAAATACGACTAGCTCAATTAAATTATTATGCTTAATTAAAATTTGCATATCTATCTTTAATTTACTTTTATACTATCATATTCTAATTAAATTTATTATCAATTATCAAAATCAATATATTTCTATAGTATGTACTAATTAAATAAGTATTTAACAAAATCATGAGACTGTGAAGTAAAGTTACAAAGTAATAAGTAGATTTACATTGAGTCAATATCTCCCAAGACATTGTCTCAATGGCATAAGAATACTATTACCTCCTTATTAACTTACTACTACATCTACAGCATTCTTATGGCTTTTAAATAAAATAAATTATCTTTAATAATAATAAAATAAATCTCAACTTTTAATTTTTTATATAATTAAATAATCTCAGGCTCTTCTAATTATCTTAAAGTAATAATAATCCATGTAAATAAGTATGATAAGGGATTTTATATCAAACCTAAATACACCTAACTTATTCTAATAATAATATACAATACTAGTCTTAGAGTATAACTTAATTTTATCTATTTCTGTTATATCATCAATTATTAAATAAACAATCATACGTATATCCTTTATTTTCATATAGTATCTTAATTCTGGAATAGATCAAAATCTTATAATTCAATAATCTGTGGCAATAAATAATATTGTACTCTTATAATGTGCATTATAATTACCTTATGACCATAATAATATTATATGTTAATATCAATCAATTCTTATAAAATGATATCAAGAAAATATTGTGTTTATTTCTAAATAATAATAATAATTCATATTGTGCAAATATTATGTTTATTCAAATTATCTGTTGTCAAATGCTGTGGTGTAAAATAATGAACTCGACACACTTTTAAAACAAGTTAAACAAGTTTATTTACATTAACTTCAACTAAGAATTTATTTACAATATTTACAGTTCAAAATTATGAAAACAAAGAAAATAAAAAAATAAGAAAATAATAATACAATATGTTTACACCGTTATTACTTCATACTCCTAATAAGTAATTATACATTCTTTTAAAATGCTGTACTAATAACACTGAAGTATGCTTTTAAAACTTAGACTTTAAATAAATATCAGTGAACTTCAATTATTACACAGGAAAATTTATTAAAACAATATTTATGTAGCATATGTAAACAATTAAACTTTATTAATTAAATTGCTACATCACTTAAGTATTACTGTTATTCATTTCATCATGTACTAGTATGTGTTCACTTTAATATCAGCATTACTCTAATAGCATAATATAGAAACTAATGTATCTTTATAATGTAATAACAAATAACTGATTATAATTTTATATTTCATTTAATGCAATTTATGCTACATGTTTTATCAAATATGCATTACATATATGTACTGTTAAATAATAATATTAAAATTATTCATTAATTTCAAATTCATAAAGTATTATATTAGATAAAATCTATGATTCTTTTCTATGTAAAATTATTACTTTACTTTATGTGTTATTCTACTCCTTCTTAATAAATTTCTATCTACAAAAAAACATCCTCTAAAATTTATTTAAACTTTCCGGAAAATAATCATCAATTTTAAATAAAACTAATTATCCAAACTATTTATACTTCATCATCTATATTCGGTAAATCTTCAATCCAAATATAAACTTCTACATAAAACTTAACTTAATTTATCCAATAAAACAAAAATAAAATATAGACTTTGAGATCTCTTCCTAACTTGCAATAAACTAATTACTTATGAATAATAAATATAATTCTAATATTATAACATAAAAAAAAAAATAATAAATATCAAAATTTATTTACGAAAGAATCATATAATTATTTCTAAGCTTCTTATGTAATGTTGCATCGTATTTATATCATAAATTCAAATTATGCATATTTAAATAAAACTGTCACTGCCAATATAATGTGTGTGTATTTTTAAAATATTCATACATTCATTCAACAATAACATATCATTCGGTTGATCTAAAGAAAAACATATTAAATACATTAAAATTATTATTATTCTACAATTTTTACCATCAATAATGATTTAATGTACAGTCCATCTTCCAATATTCTTCGGAATTACAGCTTCATAAAATAATTCACATTTACACTCACGATCATTCTTAAAATATTCTGTGTTATATTAATTATAAAATAAACTTATGCAATTAATCATTATATTATTTTTTAGTTATTATTTTAAGAAATGTACCTATCTTATTTTTAATAAATTAATAATATTTAAATTTCATATTAGATAAATAAACAGAATTCATATTACGTAACTCCAGCGATGTCTACTTTTCACCATAATAGTTCTTTAATCTTAGGTACACATTCACTAGAACACCATTTCCGTTTTCCGGTCCATCACGTGTTTTTAAAAGTTTATGAAAATGAAAACGTTCTTTTAAAACCAAAATAAAAGTTAATCAGTTCTTTTATAAAAATATAATAAAATTAAAATAGTTTATCTGATCCGGATGCAGTTCTTTAAAGAATATTATTTAAAAGTTATTATTCTTGAATTAGTTTATAATTTATGAAAAATTATCATTTAATTATTTTAAATTAACTGGGACGTCCACGTATTACTTGCGCATTTCTTAACAAAATATCCAGGTAAGAATAAGCTTCTTCATCTAAAACGACCAGCGTTTAAATTATTTCAATATAATAATTTTTATTATATTAAGACTTTTAGCTAATTATATTTTCAATTTATTTGCCTTCCAAAATTGTCAATATTCAGTTTTTTAAAAAATAAAGACTTAACAAGGCAAGTATTTATAAAACTACTTTTATTTCTAATATCTTTACTTAAGATATATTTAAATTTATAGCTTGCAAAAATACTTTCTTCATAAAGAAGTATTTTATTTTTTTAAAATATCTATTTTCTAATAGTCAATAGTAATTAGCTTTTAAAATTATATACTGTCCAAAATATTACTTTTCTTCATCTCGTAATTTTCCAAACTAATCCAGCGTTTGTCATACTTCTAGTATAAAGTTTCCGATATATTTTCACTATATATGATGTTCCCATGACTATTTGCTTGTAAATTGAGCTTCAATATAGAGACGATTGATAAGGAAAAATTAAATTAACACTGCATGTCTATCATTTAAAACTTTTATAAATTATTTATAACGACACTCTTGTAATTTTAAAATTGATTTTGAGAGTGTCTATCAAATTTACTTTGCTATTTTTAATAACACAATTAACTTGAAAAATCAATCACATAGTCCTCTCCTAACAATTGAACTGAGCTTTTATACCGGAAGAAACTTCCCATTTGATTGGTACATTTAAACAATCAACTTGCTGGCTTATTTACATATTTACCAACAACACAAAATTAAAAATAAATAATGACTTATTTAATATTTAATATTTATTACATTATTACATTTTAAAATAATCCTTATCGTTTATTTAAATCCACTAAATATTCTTTTAAAATATTCTTACTTACTTAATTTTAATTTTAACTTTTATAAGATTATTTAAAATAAACTAAGTCTTTTTTATACATTATATTTCTAAAGCAATACTTTAAAAATCAGATTTAATATTCTACATTGATTTATCTTTATTTTATCTCGTGATAGCTCACGTATTATTTATAAATTTTATAACATGATTTTTAAAATAGCTGTGCAACTTTATTAGATAACTTCCAAGCATGTGTGTGCATATTTAACTAACATCTGTTTCTACAACACAAGAAACGCTTGTTATAATCTAAAAATAACTAACAATTGCATTTTTAAAATAAACATTTTTTTAAAATAAATAAGATAATATAACAGATTTTAAATTAATAATTCGATATTATAAAATCAAATATTAATCTTCTATTTATGTATTTATAATAATTAAAATATTTATATTCTTTTATAACATTATTTTATCAATAATAAATATATGCATTTAATTTTAACTTGTCTTTTAAACACTTTTAGTTTTAAATACCTACTTATTAAATATATTAATGCAGTATTAACTATGGCCAGTTTTCCCAACCATATACTACTATCATCTTTATTTAAAATGTCTCTCTCAATTTCAGCACAATTTCGCATATCAAATACTCATAGATTGCTTTAATTAAACCTTTTGAAATATTACCATAAGCAAAATTAACATCACATATTCAAATATATCTTAAATTTAAAATTTTTAACAATTTAGCACAAAAATTAGATGGTGACCCATACAAAAGGGCACAATATATATATATATATACAATGTTTTCATGGTTACATGATGTAAATAAAATAGCTTTTGGGTTAAACCATGTATTAGTTTTGATTAATTCCCAATGTTTCAATGAAATAGCATCCACCATTCTCAAGGTAATTAGTAATGGAATTAAGTGTGAGGTCAAGAATGAGATTGAGGGTGAAGAAGTTGAGCATTCAGAATATGTGATTAACAAAATGTTTATTTATATATAATTAAGAGAAAAAAACCAGTATCTCTCAGACCATGGACTCTAAATGTTGACTAAAGGATATATATATATATATATATATATATATATATATATATATATATATATATATATATATATATATATATATATATATATACTTTTTATCATCTTGCCATATTATTTATTCATTATTTATAAAATTCTTCTTTGTTAAATGATTAAACTAATGTAATTATAAATTATTTTTTCTTAGTATATCTTTATCTGTACATCTATTCCACACACTATAGATATATTTGTGACTGAAGTCAGGACAGAATGATAAATGAATGGGTAATGTAATGTATGATATCAGCAGCATAGTGAAGTTCTGCAAATGGTATCCTTAGGATATAATTGAATAAGAACCCACAGAAAATAAATAATCTGTTATACTGTCTTTATTTTTATATATGGGTTAGCAATCAGATTTGGAAAGATTAGATTTATCTTTACAGATAAATATATATGATTATATATATCTTTATTCCTATTTTCATAAAACCATTAAACATTTCATATTCTAAATCTTAAGATCTAATGATGATTTTCAATAAAATCATTTTATATTGTGGATATACCAATCTTTGACTTATAAACTTCTAGAATCATATAGAGTCGCATATAATAAAAAAACGTTTATAATTACATTTTAACAAATCATGTTCGAGACAAACAGGTCATTTAATATCATAATAATGCTATCAATAAATGCCACTCAATATTTTGTACACACACACATACATATATGTAATAAATTAAGTTTGATGTCTGTATTCTTTCCAAAATTATGTAATATTCAAGTTTATATATATTAAATATAGTAACATTCACACAAATTTAAAGTTATTTTAATAGAAGTACTTTCAACTATATTCTTTGTAGTCTTTGACAACTACATAATGTTAAATAATCAAAATAAGACAACATTTCACAACTCCCATAATTCAATTCAGTTCTGCCACAAATTCTGTTATTTTAATGTTTGATAATTGCCGATTCATTAACATTTGACGATTTCTTGAAATTAATATAGCCTCTTTTATTTTACGTTTATTGTGGCAGCATTAAATTTGTATAATTTTTATGTTTTTATAATCAAATTTAAATCCGTATTCACAAGTTTTATTATGATCAAATATAACAGATGGTGAAGATTTATTTGTATTTTTTGCTGATTGTTTATCTTTCTGAACTCTTTTATATAAAAGCATATTTTCTGTTGTTCCTTTTTAAGTTTTAATCAAAATTATATTATATATAAATTAATATATAAATGTACATTAGAAAAAAGAATAAAAGAACATTTATATAAAAGAGTTCAAAAAGATAAACAATCAGGAAAAGATGAAAATAAACCTTCATCATCTGTTATATTTCATCATAATAAAACTTGCTATCACACTTCCAATGTGAAGCTGTCAACAAATAGAAAACTAAATTAAATGGCTGAGCGCTTTCAAGAAGATGTACTTCTCATATTCATAGCCAGTTATGATTCTTTCATTGAAATCATTATATAAATAAATAAACACCATATGCAAATTCTATGCAAATGAGTAACTAAGACCATCTTTTAAGATATAGCAAAACAAGCATCCTTACGATTAATGATGTCTATTTATTTATATAATGATTTCAATGAAAGAATCATAACTGGCTATGAATATGAGAAGTACATCTTCTTGAAAGCGCTCAGCCATTTAATTTAGTTTTCTATTTGTTGACAGCTTTAAGTTGGAAGTGTGATAGCACGATTTAATATTTTAATATTGAAGACAAACGGAAAGTATAAATCTACAGGTTATTACATAATAAAACTTGTAAATATAGATTTAAATTTGATTATAAAAATATAAAAATTATACAAATTGAACATTGCCACACTAAACATAAAATAAAAGAGACTATATTAATTTCAAGAAATCGTCAAATGTTAATGAATCGGCAATCATCAAGCATTAAAATATCAGAATTGTGGGAGAACTGAATTGAATTACGAGAGTTATGAAATAGTGTCTCATTTTTATTATTCAGTGTTATATAGTTGACAAAGATTACAAAGAATATAGTCGATAGTACTTTTAGTAAAATAACTTTAAATTTGTGAGAGTATTACTGTATTTAATATATATATATAAATTTGAATATTACACACACACACACACACACACACATATATATATTTGTATTGATATTAGTATTATCTAAGAGATGACTACTTTCAATGAATTTATATATATATTGTAATGAAAATGAGAATGTGTAGTCACCTCATGAATGGGAAGCCAAAATTGTAATGGTAATTAAAATCTATTAACTAAAAATGGATTACAGTTCATTTTGATTTGCAAAATTTCTAAATTACAAATGCCATACAAGTCAGGTTACTTATCCATTACATATTCATGCTAGCTCTCCTATCTTGTTACCTTAACTTTATGGTCAACCCACTAGTACTATAAATCATGAGATAAATAATGAATGTTAACTCATAATAATGGCAAGAACATGATGAATCAATATCATAAACCTATTACAATATCTCTCTTTGACAATGTAACCATCATAATTTATATATCTTGTTAACCAGTTGCATCTTCCCTCCACTACAATTGAAGAGCAGCACTACAGGTGGGTTCAGGGCTTGCAATGCTGAGTTTGAATCTAGTAGATTGACACACAACATATAACTATGGAATAACGTATTTGCCACCACATTAGCAAACATCTCTTAGGCCATGCAGGTCAGGGAGATGCAAGAGACTCTAACTAATTATATTACAACTAATATTATTACTAATCTAATGAATGACCCTGTCATATTTAATTTAATTTTGACACAAGACACTATGGCTATAGGGCATTAAGGAAATAGACATGAAAATGTAGATATAATTAAAACTATATTTAATATTGATATAAATCTATTTACAAGCTTGGAGTTTGATCTTAGTCAATACTCCTAATATGGCATGAGTTTACATTATTAAAGCATTAATCATTTGACTTAGCAAGTCCTTATTTCATGGCCCAGACTAAGTACGTTAGCTATATTGTGAAGTCAATGTTGAACAAGATATACAGCTGTGAATTTACTCACCCCAACAATAGACTACATATAAAATTTTATTTACATGATTAATTCTAAAGAGGGCCTGTTATTGTAGGACAAATAAAGTGGGAGGCTTTGGAAGTGAAATCATAAGCAGAGATTAAAGGAATAATTAACTGTATGAGAGGTAGTATTGATAGAAATGTCATAGAATAATAACAGAGTGATCTTTGAGATGCAAGCCAGGAGGAAAATATAAACTCATGGGTGGGCTTCCTACCAGGGACCCTATGAGACCAGCCATAATCACAAGTCCAGGTGTATGGAAACTTCTGCCACTGTTACTACCTGACCACATGACAGACTCAGCTTTCCATGGGAGCACTTTGAACTGTGCCCTTCCATATGGAATGATACCTTTAAACATAAGTATTTGGCAATTTCCCTGGCTTTAAACAAGAAAAAACATTGGCATTGCTCAATAATAACACCTATTGCTTGATAATAGAACCTGATTTATATATTTAATTTCTAATAAATGATGATTCACTCCTAAGGCCCACATTTATGAGTGATTAACTTACAAGCCCTTAAATAACATGAGTTTGGTTTGATTATAAAGTTAAATTCAATGGATACCAATTGATACTAATAATAAAAGGGTAAAGATGATAATTCTATCATATTTCTATTGTTAAGTTAAATAATCTACCCACACAAATTATGATACACCCACACTCATAGCTCATCATGAAAGTTAGATGTGTCTCTGAAGCTAAGATAATTCAGTAAAATATAAGACGATACAAAAAAGCATATTAATATAAAATGAGAGGCATCCAAGAAATAATTTATAAAATATAAAGATTATATAATTCCCAAGCTAGCTGCTTTATCAATATAAGATGAGTTTACTATAAATATATTATCTAATGACCCTGTGCATTTTGATGAAGGCTAACATTTAATAAAGTTAAGAGGCTAGATCGGAAATTATTGAGGCATGAAATTCATTATGTCAATAAATAAATATTAATAGAACTGAATACCTAAAGAAAAGGAAAGATCATATAGTAATTAAACATTTAAAGGTTACAGATTTTTAAGAAGTTTAGTGGTTTTAAATAGGATTTACATGAGTAGACATTATGAATAAAATATTACAATTTAGAGATACAAGTTCTGGTTTTGAATAAAAGAGCGTGAAAGTTCTTAAAGATTTTGGGTACTGGTTACCTTTGATTTAAGCAGAAGGTGCATGTTTCTGAGTGATCCACCTGTTTATGAAGTAAAAAAGTAGCTTGTCCTTAACAGTTAATTTATTGATCATGATTATAAGCAGCAGTTGATTAGGCAGCAGTATACAGATTACAGCAGACAATTTCAGTTCATTTTAAAAGCAAGTAAGGGATTCAGTGCATCTACCATCCTCCAGAGGAGAATAGCACACACCGACTACTCAGGCATCACAATATTATAAGTAAATAGCATACTTTAGTAATTTGACGCATGAAAGAAAGCAGAAGGCAGATCGCAGAAAAAAACCCAGATCAGAGATAGAAAAAACAGACATCAGATTAGCTCATAGATAGAAAAAAACCAGATCAGATTAGCTCAGAGATAGATTCCATTTTACTTTGAACAAGTCTTTATATGCCTTTTCCCCTTGTTCTTTATCTTTCGGATCCATCTGACATTACATATTTGTTCACCTTTTTGGTCTGCTCAAATATCTACAGGTAAAATAGTGCACTAAGAGCACATGCTCCATTTGTTATTTCAATCTGAATATTTTGCTTTACTTTATTGTGTATTTCACCTATGACCTCATTATACTGCAGATGTTGCTTTAAAACTAATTAAAAAGCTTTCAGAAATATTTCTCAGTATTCTATTGTCTCTTCCCACCCACCATGACTTGCAATTTTACTTAACAAGGGAATTTATATTTTTAATACATTTAAATATTTAAAAAGGTTAAAAACAACTTTTAGATTTTATAAATTAAAATTTATATAACTTTGACCTAAATAATTATTAATGCAAAATATTAAATATTCTAAATTTAATAAATTATTTTCAGTGCGTTAATATCTCATATTGGAGAGTGTGTGCATGTGGCATATTTAACAATCTTTTATATATATAACTAATACTATTGTACACACACAGTCCAATATTGAGGGATTAAATTTAGGTGGGATGGAGGAGTGGGTAGAAGCCAATAGAACAAATGTGATTGAGGTGAAACTAAGATTCGAACTTGAATCTTACAGTTTCAACAAATATGGATTAGTTTCCAAATAAGTGCATAAATAAAATTGAGATGAACACCATTGTAATTTATAACAACTTACAAATTTTTATTGCAGGACATATATGAATAAAATATAATACAAAATTTATTTAAAAGTTAAACAATAAGTAATAAATAATAGTAAAATAAAGAAACAATTGTTTGATATATACAACATTTTATATTCTCAGGTTATCTATTGTGAAATTAACTATCAATAGTTTCTTTCCTTAAAATTGTACTCCTTTATATTCTTTGTAGAAATAAATAATAATTATTGAAAAATTATTTAGATAAGCTAAAAATAAATCTATGGTCTCAGCACTAGAATGCATACACAAGTAAAATAAACTTTAAATATTTGTAAAACTATAAGTACATTATTTTGACCACATAATACTAATTACTGTCATTCTGGGTATTTGCTTAGCATTTATAATTTAAATTATTTTGTTAAATAAATTAAACCAATGACAAACAAACAGTCTTCTAGTTTAAAAATAGACCATTAATTTTAATATATATACAAAGCAAACCACATGCAAACTTCTTTATAAATCTTGATTTATTATATGAATTATTTAAATTAATACACTGTACAGGCTTACCCACACCTGCACACATATAATGTAATGTATAAAGGATTCTCCAGTTCATGAGGAGTCAAATGACTAAATGGTCAACATGGGTAGGATGATAACCTTAGCACTAATGAGGGCTTTGAATGTTCCATCATTAGATTTTCAATGAAATGGATGGCTGAAGAGTTGTGGGTTGGAGTAGTTTGAAGGCTGTTCATTAAAGTATGAAGATTGACTATCTTAATATAAATCTGAGCACTGATTATATATATGTTTGGAGATAGTAATCTGGACCAACTGATGATTGCTGGTTTAGCATGAAATACGTATATTGGTGATTATTTATCTTTTCAACATGTGTATGATCAGGTGGGTCAGCAATATGTGATGGCATGGAGAGCTGAGGGTCATGTGAAAGTCTGAGTTCGAATCCCTTATATATTATACGAATTATTACAAAGTACAAAAAACACTTCAACATCGACTATATTTTTTTTATAGTCTTTATCAAGGAACAATTAAAAAATATATAAAAAAACAATAAATATAAATACAAATATTCCACGATAATCCAGTACTTATAACAGATACGTATAACTCTTACCTTAAAACTCTTCTAACAAAAAAAAAAGATTGTTTGTTAGAAAAGTTCTAAGGTAAGAATTATTTGTATTTGTTATATGTATTGGATTATTGTGAAATTTTATATTTATATTTATTGATTTTTAATGTATTTTTTAGTTGTTTCTTAATAAGACTATAAAAGAATATAATCTAAAAGTTGGAGTATTTTTTGTATTTTATAATAATTCATATAATAAATCAAGATTTATAAAGAAGTATTCATGTGGTTTGTTTTATATATTTATTTTGTTGAATGATACAATCATGCACCTGAAGGGAAGTTTTATAAACTTAACATCAATAATCAGAAAACCTTCTATAAATTACAGAGATGAATATATGTTTTAAATATTCTATAAAAAATTTGCTTTGCCATGCCATTTAATTCTAAATATACGTTTTAAAGCGGAAAATATATTTATATTAATGCAAAAACACATATACTCCTCAACTTGCTTCTCTATAAAATATTTCATTTATATCTAGAAGATACAGCTGTATTCATTAGTCACATTATTGTGCTTAAACATTACTATAATAAGTAAAATACCTATTTCTTTAACCTTACATTATATAAACAATATTACATTTTCTTAACGCATAAAAACTGAAGTCCTGCTCATCTAATCCAAATTTATACTCCAACTGTGTGATCTATAACATGCAAAAATCTCTTTTTCAATGTGTATCAAATAAAAATATCTGCTCAGTTTCATAAAATAAAGTCTATTTTATGCAGTTCAAAAATTGATATTTACAAGTATATATTATAATAATATATACTTATTTTAAAAGATTATAAACCATATAAAGTTATATATATGTATACTTTTTTTGTTTTAATTATTTGTTTTGAAAATTCATAGATATTCGAATCTCTGTGTATATAATCAATGACAACTTTTTCCTATCAACATTTTCTTCTTTTAAAAAACAAATTATTTAGATTGAATTTTTTTTTTTTTTAAAGATTGATAAATAATATTACATATTTTATTTTTGTAAGAGAATTATCATTAAATAAATTGCAAGACTAGAGAGAGCGGCTTAAATTTAAACTAATCAATTACTCCATTATTCACTAATCATTAAGTCAGTTTTGGAATTTAGTCCAGGAGAGAATAAACTTTTTCTCTCTCTTTTACTTTTATTTAACACTTCATTTTATTCACA
>JAQFVV010000584.1:0-310000 GCA_028023455.1 Epiperipatus broadwayi | reverse complement strand
TATGATTTGGTTAGAATATTTTCAATACTATCAATCCAAGGTAGTGATTTCATTTCTACTGCAAAGAAGTTCCTCATAAATACACCTTCATTTATTAATAATTTATCTAAGTGATTGATAAATAATATTTTACTTTCTTCCATTCTGATTATTATTTAAAGCATTAGTATTTTTAGTATATTTTTCATTAATATCTGTTTTGTGTTGAGATAAAAATATATTATAGCATACTTATGCTAAAGAAATGATAAATAAGATATCTTACTGATTAAAAACTTAATTGTTTATGACCAAATTATTTGGTACAAAATATCAACAATTAAAAATATTGTCAAATCTTTAAATAAGATTTGAAGAATAGCAATGAATAAGGATAAAATAGCTACTAACAGACATCGAAATATTTATTTCATTTTTACAAATATTCAAGTAGAAATCAAGTTGATTTAGTAACTATATCTTACTTAAAAAATGTAAGCAAATATATAATTGTTTGTTCGTGTGCTTGCTTATTAAATTCTCATTTTTCGTTAATTCTCTTTTTATTGTTTATGATTTCAAGATTTAAATTAGTAAATTAAATTTATGAATCATCATAACATAGTTCAATATTAATAATATCAATATAAAATATCCATTACATATTAAACATATGTAATGGCCCACTGTGTGGGTGTGAGGCATCTTCCAAGTTAAATTTTGGTGTCCTAGTCTCATGAACAGATCTGGACTGAGTGCATTGTGATGGCACCTAACTTCATATTTATCAAAACCCTGGTTCTGCTTGATCTATGTATTTTGTAAAATCACAAGTTAACTGAAATTACATTTTTTGTCTCTTTAATTTTTAACTTATGTGTAGTAATACAATCGCAGATGTACTAATATGTGGTAATGCAGATTTTTCAGTTACATTGTTTACCTAAGTATTTCAGAACATTCTGGTTACATTAATATGAATTCAGTTAGTTCTTTGTTAGCATTTTTATGTATTGAATCAGAATAGACAAAAGAATTACAAAATTAGGACGATATTATTAATGGGTTCACAATAAAACATAAAAGAAAAAAATATTTTTTTTTTATTATATGCATAGTATTTTGTTTCCTCAAGTATTGATTCAATAAAAATGCACAAAATCATATTTATAATAAATAAGCAATTATTTATATATTAGAAGTACTAATTTGTGCGATTTCAATATATTTATATTTACAAGTAAATTTTTTTTTTATACATCTAAATGTTTTTATCATATGAAAGACCCCCCTCTCCCATGAAATAAAATTAGTTAACACAATACATTTTATATAATTGTATTTAACCAAAGATGCAACAGAATATTAAAAATTATAATTATTTACACTTTTACCTTTTTATTTGCATATTAACTTTCCTGACTTTTGGTTGCCACAATGTAATAAATAGCAATCAATTTGAATTAAATTGACTCTAACCAATTTGTCTTTTACTTTGTGTTATTTAGAATCTCAGAAATATAATTTTTTTTGTACACTTGTTATTTTAGCTTAAAAACTTAATCACATGATATAGCCAGATATCTAAGAATTTTAAGGATTTATCTTATATTTACTGAAGGAAATAAGTTTTCATACTTTGTTCTTTATTCAGTAAAATTTTTAGAAGCCATTATATCTTGTTTTGCAGATTATTTTGTTTAATGATAAATTATAATAAGGAAAAAAAAACAATCAAATAATTGGATTATTCCACTAGTATAGATAAAGAATTTTATAAGCACATTTCCAATAGAGTGGTTACAAGTTAAGTTGTATAGGTGTTACAATAATGCCATGTTAATAAAATGCAGGCAATATCTTTCTAAAAATTGTTTAAACTAATTCCATTAGCAATAACTTGATTAAAATACATGTTTTAAAAATCCAATGGCTCACAAATAACTTGTTCAAGTTTTCTTTTAACAAAAATATATACTACTATAATATTTAATTTTTAAATGATTATTAAGAACTAGTTTATATTATAAAAATTATAATTTATTATACAGTTTGACAATTAAAGATTTACCAGGATTTATTTAAAATGGGATAATTATAAATTTTTATATTTAAATTGTTTATTCAATAAATTTTTAAAAACCATCAAAGCCCTTGCATTTTATTTTGTACTGCGTACATTTGCATCATAGTGTGAATTATGGATCAGTTATGAATTTTTAACTAAAGAACAAGTAAAATGCTAAACAAAGATAATATCATTATTAAAAATAAAAAAAGCTATTTAGTAAAATGTATAAAAAGATAATATGAGACAACAACAACAATAATAATAATAATAATAATAATAATAATAATAATAATAATAATAATAATAATAATAATAATAATAATAATAATAATAATAATAATAATAATAATAATAATAATAATAATAATAATAATAATAATAATAATAATAATAATAATAATAATAATAATAATAATAATAATAATAATAATAATAATAATAATAATAAAAAGAAAGATAAAACTATTAAAAATAATGTTGGCACAACACAGCATCGAATCCAAACCTAACATTTCGGGAAGAACACTCTTCCAGTACTTCCAAGTGAACAACACATTTAAAACTTATAAAACATTATTGATAAAAATAATTTCATCATATGCAGAATTAATGTAATTATGAGGCAATATTTTTAAAATTAGTTTTATTTTTAAATAAATTATTAATAATAATATGTTATTTTTAAACATAAGATTAAGATATTTAAATAAAAATGATTGGGAAATCTAAACCTTTTTATTTACATATAAATTTTATTAATTATAGTGATGAAAAGATATTGATCTATTTAGTTTTGGGTAATGGTAGTGTATATATGAAATATATTTCAAGACTAGAACAACTGCCATAATAAGTTTAAGTAAAAAAATATTCCTCTTATGTTTAAATAATATATATTTACAATCAGAATGTGTTTTAAGAAATAAAATAATTCAGAAATTTAAACATTAACATATAAGTTTTATTAATTATTACAACAAAATGGCACTGGTCTGCTTAGTTTAGCATAATGATAAGAGTATATACATGCAATATATTTTGAGCTTGTGCTTAGAAATTTGAAGTCTGAATAATTGTCACAAATAAGTTTAAGAAGAATTTCTCTTATATTTAAATAAAAAATATTTACAGTCAAAATATATTTCTAATGATGAAATGATTTAAAAATTGTAAATTTGATCTACATATAAATTTTATTAATTAGCTTGATGTCTTGGCACCCCAGTAGTGAAGTGCCTTTGTGACCCACACAACCTGCACACTAACACATAGTGGCCTGCATATGAAAACATTTCAACACATTATTCAACTTTCCCAAATTAAATAAATAGACCATTTTTGTTAATAACAAGATTAATAATAACTAGCACTCATAACACTTTATACTTTGATCTATATCAGTAGAAAATATTCATTAAAAGATTTTCACTGGTATTATTCTTCAGAATATTTGTACAGTTCTAGTCAATACATTTATGCTCACTCATTGATTTTATTTTAATTGTCATTAAATGTCGCTTGAAAAGATGTAACAGGTAAAAGAAAAAAAAAAAACATTGCTTAGCTATAACTGATAATAGAAAGTTTCAAATACTTGTTTAACTAATCTTTAAACTTCTTAAAAAATGACTTAATGAAAAAGTGACATTATTCAATTTAAATATATATAAACGATATTATGCAAAATAAACATTAAAAAAATATTTTCAATGAAGGCAAGCTTCATCTTTGTCACACTTTTATTGCTTTGTGTTACTTAGCTCAGAAGTAGAAGTATAAATGTTCAAATATCACATTACCTTTAAAACAGCTAATCATTTAATTATAGTGCATATTATCTTTCCATGCTACAGTAATACATTCTTAAGAGAAATCCAGAATAAAATAAAATGAATGGTTACTTGTTTACTATAAAATAAAGCCATTTTTTTCTCTCACAGCAAAAAAAAAAAATCAAGATGATTAAAGGTAGTTTATAGAAAAGTTTGATTAATCGTGTCTTGAAAATTGACCAACCTACATGAAATGAATGCTTTTCTATATGTAGGCTAATCAAATTAAAAGGCCTGATTTAAAATTACCAACATTTGTGTCTTTGGAATATGACAAGAGCTATTGAAAATTTGCCTCAGATATAAATAATCATTAACAAATTCTTCATAACTATTAAATCATGGACAAGTTGACTATTTTGCAATTCCTTCTAGCAAATACCTTCCTTTCTATATTTTCCAGTTTACTTATGCAGTTTCTAAGCATTCTAATGTCTATTTCTTTCACAAAGCAAAACTAGAATAAATGATGTAATAAAGGCAAATTCATTCTACACTCATTCAGTTTACTATAAAATTAAAGTTATTAAATCAATCACTAAATATATACTAGTATTAAATTATTAAAGGATCACATGATCACCATTTCTTATGCATACAAAATCTATTAAAACAGTAACAGCTCTCTCCAAATAGTAATGTCACCCAGTGCAAGCCATAGTAATCAGTGGATATTAGATGGTTTGTTCATCAAGCTTCCTATCTTGTGCCTACTTATATAATATTCCTAGACTAGTTTCTAGTTTATGATCTTTATCAGTGAAGTGTCTTTGGATCTAAAGCAAAAAATCTTCAGTGCTATCTTTTATCTTTTTCACAAACTATGAACCAATATGAAAATGGAATCATGTTTTCAATCCAAGCTTATTCATTTGTATAGCCACATACATCTGAACTCATTAATATCTATACAGTTTGGTTTTTTAATAACCATAATTGCCATCATCCTTTAACCAGAATTGGTTTTAAATTATCACATGATAACCATTTCTTGTGCTTACACAATCTAGACAAAAGATGATGGTGACTATAGTTATTAAAAACCAAAGACACCAAAATGTACAAATACTGATGCTGAATCCAGATCTGTATGACTATTCATGTGAATTATCCTGGATTAAAAAAACACTATTGTGTTTTTATTTTGGCTCAAGAGTTGCATTAGATCCAAAGATCTAGATGCAGAATTCTCAGATTCAAGACTCCTCACTAATAAAGGCCACAAGCTAGAAATTAGTCTGTGAATATTGGATAAGTAGATAATAGTTATGAATCAACTGATTTCTGTCTTGTACTTGGTGAAATTACTGGTTGGAGAGCTTTGCTACTGTTATATACTAATATTTTTTCTTAAACAGTATGAATCAATTGCAAATATGAATGTAATCCATTTTGTCCATCTCTTTTTCTTTTAGGAGTATGAAGGCACCCTTAACCAGAACAAACAAGTGTTAATGACCTCATTGAAAAAATTAAAAGACTGAAGTTGAGTTGGGCTGGGCATATTGCTGAAGAGATGATAATAGATGGACAATTGAAATCTCAAATGGGATCCCAAGATATTGTAAAAAACCCAGAAAGATACCACTTGTGTGATGGATGGATGAAATAAGAAAGTGTGCCTGGGTGATGTAGAGAAGAGAAGCTAAAAATCAAAGAAGATGGATTGAACTTGAAGAGACCTTCATCCTGCATTGGATTGATAATAGTTGATGATGACAATGATATCAACATTTAGGAAAGAAAAATGGCCTAAAATTTTTACAAATTTGATGAAATTATATATCTATAGAACATTATCACTGATATTTTTTTTAGCACTTAAAAATAATTTTTGGTAATAGTATGAATACTGAACCCTACCCTTTGATGATGCTCTTTTTTGCCCAATGCACATCAATATACCAATTCATGGGCCATCGTTTTTTTCTCTTTATAAAATACTATGGTAAAAAAGAATATTTTTTATTTTATTTTCTATACATAAAACTCGTATGTTTTTTTTTTTTAATTTTTAATAAACAAACACTTTGTTTTTATATGGTGTAGGAGGGGGTTGCTTTTAAATTATCACCTTTTTTTTTGATTTTGAGCTTTTTTTTGTTGATTTTGAATTATTGGTTTCTTTACCTAATACTATGGTAAACAAATTTTTTTTACCCCTTTCTATACATCAAACTCGTATGGTTTTTTAATTTCCTTTTTAATAAACAAACACTTTGTTTTTAGATGGTAGAGGAGGTTTGTTTGCTTTTCAATTATCACATTTTTTGAATTTTCAGCTTCTTTTTTAATTAAAGCCTTAATTAAACAATTCAGTTTTAATTAGTAAACCAACAGTTGGTTTTTTTAGAGGTTGGAGGGGGGTTGGTTTGATTTTTAATTGCCTTTTATTTTTTTATTATCAAGTGTGTTTCTTTTTATAAAAAAAATATTTACGCTACCAAAACCTTAAACAGTTCATTTTTTAAAAAAATCTTTATTTAGGGGGTCAGGGAATTATGGTTTGTTTGACTCCAATAGGAGATCCCTCAAAGTTGTAAGTAACTGGATTTTGGAGCTGTCCAACCAACTTCCCTTATGCAGACCTCAGCTACGCTTGCAGGAGTGGCAATGGAATTCCTCAGATCCTGTAGTTGACTAAAAAAACCATGCTCCTCACCCTGCAAATGCATAGCTTTGCATCTGGCAGGAGATGTTCTCTTTCTGCAGAAACACAGCAGTGTCAACTTCTAGCCAACAATTCACTCACTCTTCAACCAATTTTGAACACTTGCCAGTGACAATTCACTGTTCTCACATGGATTCACATGTAAATGTGCATTTGCACATAAACTGCACAGAACTCTGCTGAAAACCCTAACTTTTTCAAATTGTGTGCAATTCAAAATCATAGGGAAGCATGCATGACCACCTGACAAGTCTTAAATTGTAATACTAAATCCACTATGCTTTTTCCAAAATTTATCCACAATGAATTTTTTGATAGTTTTGCATCCTTCAAATATGGCCTCTATCAAATCAGACTGTAGTGAGAGTTGAATTGTGCTCACTTGAGGAATACTGTTGCAACTCAATGGGTGTAGTATTTTATTATGTAATCATAGGATATATTGCCCTATAGGCAGTCTGTTACAGCTTTAAACAACACTGTTGGAGTGTTAGCCATAAGTTAGGCCACTAAAATGGTATATTGATGTGCATTGTGTGAAAAACAATGCCATCAAGCAATAGGGTTCAGTATTTATACTATTACCTAATTTTTTTTAGTTATTTGATAGGATGTGTAAATTTTATAGTACTAATGATGAAACAATGGAATTCTTATACAATCCATTAGTTTACTTTTCTTAAGCAATTGCAACTGATGGTTAAGACTTGGAAACACTGAGTAAAAAAGCTTAACAGAGAAACAGTCTTAATATAATATGCTTAGCATGATTTCAATATCTTTGTGACAATATTATAATCATTGCAATGAATTAATAATTTGTGGGTGGATGGCATAATATAAATATCATGCAACTGTAAGCAAATAAGTTTAAATGCTCTATTTTTTGGAAAAGGGAAAGCAGGATTCTTTTTTATCTATAGCATTGGCATTGTTGGTGATATTCCAATCCTCCTTTATTTTACAATTTTGCATCATTCTTTTCTACACTGGCTGATATAGCCACATTGGTTTTCATGTTCAAGAAATATGAATATGTGTTTTGGATTGCTTTTGGCCTTTCTGCACAATTATTGGTGCTGGGATAGTCTTGTTGCAAGGCTGGCATGGGATTCTCTCAAATACATGGTGCTATATTTGGTTTGATTGCATGAAATTTTATGTAAAGTATGAAATGTCTATTTAGGGAACAGTTTATCATTGGAATTGTTGATCAAATAGTTGAGAATGAGTGGAATTCAAAGGCTTATTCTGTATGATGCTGAACAAATTTTGTTCATACTTGAAAAAACATTAGGGATATCCAGGATTTGATATCAGTTGGTGTTAGACTAGTTCTAATTTTGATACAAAAATCCATTGAGGACTGTGATCAGCATTCTGTATTTGTATCAAGTGTGGCATAATTCATTGATATGTTTTTCAATTTTACATTTGCAGTCGAATTTTAGCTTGCACTGGTGTAAATTTCTCTGAAAAAATTAGGAGTTTAGATTCAGGATATATTATGCCTCTTATTTTAATAGGTTTTAGTATCATTTTGTAGTTTGTATGGCATCCCATTGGTTATATAAGTTGAGAAATTTTTTTTTAATGTATCTTCATGATTGATAATCCAAATTAATGAGAATATTTGTGTGAGATCATGGCTGACATTATTAATTTAGATCTCAGGAGCACAAATAAAGATGTCATCATTGTATCTCATATATTATCTTGGATGGCCTTAGAGGTATTTAAGAAAGATCTCTGTTGCAATTGTTATTCAAAATGATGCTAGATATAATTCCACTTTTGGGCAGTCTTATAGGCCAGCCATTTTCCATGGTGTAATATTTTCTATTTAAGGGGGCTGTTATATTTTGATTGATCCAGTTTAGACATTCACTAATGAAGCTAATTCTTTTCTGTGGGTAGTTAGGTGCTATTAGTTCCTGTTTAATTATTGAATGACTAAACTAGATTGATCAAAATATAACTGCTCTCTTCAATGGACAATATTATATTATAGAAAATGGTTGGCCTATGGGTCTGCCAAAAATAGCATTATAACCAGCATTGTTTTAAATAGTATTGGAACAGAAGTCCTTTCTCAATACTTTCAATGCATACCTGGAATAATATACATGAGATACATTGACAACAGCTTCATTTGTGCTCATGAGTTCCAAATTAACAATATCAGACACAATTTCACACAAACATCCTCATTAACTTGGACCAACAAACATGAAGATCCATTAAAAGGAATCAACTTTCTCAAGTTGTATATCCAATGGGATGGCACACAATTAAAATTATAAAATAATACTAAAACCTACTGAAATCTGAGGCATAATGCATCCTGAATCTATAACTCCTAATTCACACAAATATGCCAGTCTGAAAATGTTTTTACACAAAAATTTTAACATGTGCAAGATAGAATCTGACTGAAAAGAATATAAATACAGTCTGCTGATCATGATTCTTAAGAGATTTCATATCAAAATTGAGATCTATTACTTACTCTAATTGATATCAAATTCTGAATATCCCTTCCATATATCTTTAACATTTCTTAAAGTATAAATGAAATTTGTTCAGAATCATACAGAATTAGCCTTCAAACTCTTCCAATTCTCAACTATATGATCCATAATTCCAAGGGTAGACTACTCAGACTCCCCATATTATACATAAGATCTTGGGCAATCACACCTAATGCAGCACTGTGTGTTTTGGAGAATCCCATGCTAGCCTTGCAACAAGACTGTCCCAGCACCAATATTTGTACAAAAGGACCAAAAAACAATCCAGACCACAAACACATATTCCTTGAGCCTGAAAACCAACTTAGTCATACCTCTGAATCTATTTCAGCCAGATTTTTATGTATAGAAAAGAACAATGCAAAGCATAAAATAAAGGAACCTTGGCATATCATTCACAATGTCAATGCTATAAATAAAAAGGATCCAACTTCCTATTTTCTAAAAAGTGGGACATTTAAGCTTATTTGCATACAATTTATTTGATACTTATATTACACCATTCACCCATATTTTATTCTTTCATTTCTATGATTACAATATCATGATGAAGATATTGAAAGCATGCTAAGCATATTATATTAGATTGTTTCACTATTAAGCTTTTTTTACTTGACATCTCCAAATGCTTAAATGTAATAGAATACTTAATAGACACTGGTAAACAATTTAAGTAAGGTGTTTATTTCTTCAAAGCAAGTTGTAACCTAATATTAATTTTTTTCTATAGATTCCAATTAAAAAATTCATAAGAATTACTCTTTTATTAATGCATTTATTTGAATAGATAGATGCCAATTGATGTTTTAAATTAAAGATATTCTATTACAATAATGGAGTATGTTTTAAATATATTAGGGTATATATCGAAATTATCAGCTTTAAAATATAGCCCCCAAGTATTACTGATATTATGGGAAATCATAATTAAATATTAGATAACGATATGATTAGAATATAATTATAACTTTAACCATTTGTGTTTCTAAAGATGAAATGCTGACTTATAAGACAACTATTGTTCTAATGGATTATGAATAGAATATAATTATAATATTAAACATTTGATAGTGCTTCTAAAGATAAAATGCTAACTTACTGTTGGGCGATTATTATTCTAATGGATAAACATTAAAACTTTATAATTTCAATTGAATTTTATCTTGAATTAGTCAAAATATTTAAGAAAATTTAATATACATTTCTATGTGTAATATGATTTACTTTTATTAAGTATTATTCTAATTGCGTAAAAATGTACCAATCTCTTATAGGTTTTTAAAGGAAATAAATAAGCATTTATGACAAGAAATCAATTGCCTATTTTAAAGCTAATATGATAATTAAAGTTAAATAAAACTTATTACTTTATTATGAAGTAGTTTATTTTTTATTTTCATCTATGGAAGAATATTTTAATTTTTAGAATATAAATTAATATTGACTATCTTTTTTATATAGAAGTTACTCGGTTAACTGATGACAATTGATTTATTATTCTGTAATATTATCGCACAATCACACCAAAATCTAGTAATGGCTTTTAATAGTAATAATTAAACATAACTATTTGTCTGATAATTGTTGACTAATGAGTATAAACAACTACTCTGCACTAATGAAAGTCAGTGATTAAAGGAGTTAAATCTATGCTAAGGCAGTAAGAATATTCAGATCTATTAGGATAAATTAATGCATATAGCCTCTGTAGTGTTGCAAAACACATTGTATAGCATACAAGATGATTACTTTAACTATTTTCTGAAGATTTAATTTTAACATAATTGCTATAATTTATATGATAAATATATAGCATCTCTATGCTGAAAGCTTAATCTCTGGAACTTTAGTTTCAGTTATAAAATTAAGCTTACTCTATTTTGTGACTTATAAACACTGTTATCTTTGTTTACCAAAGAATGTTAAATTATTTATAAATATGGTAAATTTTATGGATATAAAATTACAAATTTATTTGTTTTGTTTTTTTTAAAATTTTTTATAACTTATTTTCTTTTAGCTTGATTTTTTTTTTTTACATCGTTTTAAGTTTTTCAATTATCTTATGTTTTATTGCCACAATATAGCATATGGGTATGGTTGGGTCTAATAAATTTGAGTTAGTAGCTATCATTCTACGTTTGTGTTATCTAATACTTCTAAATAGTTTAGTCCATTAACACTTTTTACATTACTATCTTTAATAAAAACGTTTATTACTCAGCTTGCTGATTTTGTATATTAAGAATAAAGTATTGAAAATTACACACTTATGAGAAAACACAAACAGATATCTCTGATGTAATTAGAGATTTGAAAAACAGAAACTAAAAAGAGCTAGACATATCAAATGAAAAATGAAGATTGATAACTAAAGTTTTAAACTGGAGTCTAAATGATTTCAAAAAAATAAAAAAGTCTAAGTAAAATGTAGAACAAAGAAAGTTTGCTGGAGTGTTATAGAGAAAAAAAAATTATGAATAGAAAGAAATCTCTTTATTCTCCAATCTATTGACGATTTCTTGACAAATTGAATATATTCTAATATTTTACTCTGAAGAAAAGAATTTTTTTATGTGTTTCAATAGGTTTAATGAGAGATACACACACTTATAAGTTTTTTTTTGATGCCATCAAAATTTCATTATGATAATTTTGATCTTTTGTATATTTTGGTTGTGCCTCCCTGCATTTTTATCATTTGTTATCGTGGAAAATGTGAAAAATTAATTGCTTCTCATTTGTATTTGACGGAAAACATTCATTGCTACGTCTATGACTGAATCCAGTCGAAAGCATGTTCAGCACGTCATAATTGTCTGCACTAATAAAGCTTTGCTCTCAATACGTTTTTTATATTTTTTACTTATATTAAAATAATTATAATATATTATAATAGTAACTTACAGTTATTATTATTGGTCTAGCGTGTTTTATCTCTTGTGAAATTATTTATAAATATAAATTTATATTTGACTATTTTATTATGTAACATATATGTACTATTTATATATACATTTAAGTTTTAAATAATATATACCTTAAGCTTTTGAGTAAAATGCCAGATTTGAAGTTAAGAATAAATACTTATATATTTTTTTATTTTATTATTAAATCTTAATGTCAGTGGAACAATTGATAGTTGAATTAAGCATGAACTTATATAACACACGAGCAGATCGTTCGTGCTCTGGATATAAAAAAACGAAGGAAAAAAGAAAATCATTTCTCTTTAAAAAAATATTATTTTTCTTTTATCAATACTACTATTTAACGATTGGAATTTAAATATTAACTTTTCCAAATTAAAATAATTTGTGGATTCAAAGTTTGCAAGGAAAATATATTTAATTTTCTACTCAATCTTAAAGGAATAGCAATATAAAAGAAAAGAATGTCTGTTTAAGTTTTGAAACTACGTTGTTTTAACTCTTCCATTATTCTTCGGATATATATAAATTTAAGATAATTATATATATTAAGGATAAAACAATGTGCACTGAGTAGTACACTTATTATATCGTAAAAGGTTTCGAAACCAACCTTGCATGCTATTTTAAAATATTTTGAAATATTAGATATATAGAACGTCTAAGGATAATACAAAAATGAAGATTAAGAACATCTACATTCGAAGAATATTTATTTTATTTCACATTAATCAAATCATTGGATATTGTTAACAGTTTATCGTCTATAGATAAATAAAATCATCATTATACCAATGGATTAATAATATACTTCGTAAAAGATCTTCATTAGGATGATGAACTATAGACTTCAATACTTACTCTCAACTCTCTTATAAATAAGTTTCCTTTATTATATATTTATATATATTATAATAATGCTTATATTATTTTAATATGTTTATTATTATTATTATTATCTTTATTTCAAATTTGGCATCGCATCATTTTATATCTTGATAGGAAAATTATATTTATTATTAAATATAATTAATTGAAAGCTTAACATAATTCATCAAATTAGATGAGGGATATAAAAAAAATAGTTATTATTTGACAGATATCTTAAACAGGATTATATTGTGTTTACTACGTAATATTGTAAACGTTTAATGTATTTTTATGTATTAAAAATACATATAATATATAAGTTATACAATGGTAAATAATACCTATATATGGGTAATTGTGAAGCATATAAATAAGAACGGTAAATAAGTTAATAAGTTACATAAATTATTAATTTTTGAACCCAGATATTGTTTTTATATATCTATTAATTTAAGCTATTTTCTTTAATTTTTGAAAGTTTATTATAGTATTGAGTTTTATCATGGGGTATTAAATAAAAAAATATCATTTATTAATATTCTTTTAAAATGATAAAATTCATCCGTATTTATTTATTAATATTTTATTATCTATTCTATTATATTTTTTATTGTTTATTAAATATTGATTTGTTAACGTGATCTCTTTGTCTAATCATTATTGAATTATATTATATATATGCTAGTATTATAAATATCGTATGAATAATAGTTATAATTAATGCTTATATAAAGGCATATGAAATAACTTGTTTTGAAATTATTCCTGAAATGAGCTGATTGCAAATTCTCCGTGAGTTTAAATATCGTGGCATAATGGTGACTGAAAGAGGGATGAAAGATGGATGACTTGGTCTAAATTGTATTTAAACTTATTTAAAGATTAATGAGCTAGCATAATAAAGGTATATATAATCATGGACTTGGTATTTCATCGATTCATTTCTAGCATTCTACTTGAAGACCCAAAGTTCGATTGTAGTGAAATGCGTATCCTCTTTCTAAGGAATTTAATCATCCCTTTATATTTAACAAGACTAACTTAGATTTTAAATATAATCCATTCTGTTATATTTGGCGAACCTAACTATGAAGCATTAAGTTAATGACTTCTAAACATTAAATATAATTGATTATATTACATTTAATACACCAACTGGGATGATTAAGGCCGTCCCGTTATAATATATTATCGAGAAAATCAGTTGCTTAAAAAATAAAATAAAACAATAAATAGATAAATTTTAAAATAAAACGTTTACTATCGTTTTATACGAAAATTTATTTATGTTACAATAAAGGTTTTAACTTTTGATTTAATATGTAATTGCATCATTAAATATAGTAGATAATCCTATATTTTATAAATTATATTTGTTTTATGTTTAAAAAACTTTTCTATTATTCATTGTAATCATATGGAATAAATCTCGGATTTAATTTTCCAGCGTTCAGGCAGGCGAACTTCATTGAAGATGAAAGTTCAGATTGCGAAATTTATTTACACATCACGTGGTTGCTTAAAACTAGTTTTAAATCTAATCAGATCTTACATAATGGAATTTTCTTTTTTGCAAAAAAAGGCACTCACAATGGATTTTATTAAAGAAAAGGATGTCTTGATTTTTTATGTAAACGGGAAAAAGGTATGTATTTTAATTGATATTAATTAATATGTAATGCAAATTTATTCTAAGCTGCAAAAAGTAAACATAACGTTAAAATTATTGATATTTAACAACGCTGATACATAAAAATATTAAATTTGATCTTATAATGAATTCACAATATTTGCAACGTAATAATGATAGAATTTTATAAAATCACTATTAAATAAAAGAGAAACTTAATAAAAAATTTTTAAGTAATTAATTTGTTTAACTAAGCGCCTATATTTTTTTAAAATCTATAGCTGGCAATATGTATTTAATACCTAGATTTCGTTACAATTCTCAAAAGTCGCTCCACACACATACATTGTACACACACATATATAAATAGACCCATTCTGCGGGTTTGTGCAGCACGGGTGTAAAATTATATTGCCGCCCTTCCAAAAAATATCGTAATAGTAATAAATTAAAATTTTCATATAACATATAATATAAAAATTTATTATAAAATAATAATATATATAACATATCTATAAAATAATGAATACAAAATAATAATAACATATACTCTCTATATTCTTTTGGCTTTTATAATAGAAAAATCATTAATTATATCATCTAAATATAAATTATTACAAATTTCACTGTATATACGTTTTGTAGCTAAATTCTTTAGTCTTTCTTAGGACTTAACTGAATTTTTATTAATTTTAATTTGGAGAACGACCTTTCTCCAGAAGCTACCATTACCGAAACTGTTAAGAAAATGCACAAAGCTATTGACAAATTGTAAAACGTCAAAAGAGGTCATTTGTGGTTTTATGTATTTTTTAATAATTACTAATTCACCACATAAATCTAGAGCACTTATGTCAATTTCTTTTCTTGCTTGGTTAGGTAGTATATTTTATAAATCCTGACACAATTTCATTTTTATTTCTTTTGAAATGTTTGATAAACTTTGATGTCACAAAGAAAGGCAAAATTATCGCTATGCAACTTTAATAAATCAAATCTATTATTTAATGAATTGATGCTCAAGTACAAAATTGAAAAAAGGAAATTTATTGTAAATTTTGCTTTTGGATCCCGAATGGCTTCATCTGTATTTCCCTTATACAAATATTTTTTTCTTTTCACGTTTTGATTTACTGACAATGAAGAAAATGTATTTCTCCACTGTAATATCTTTTGCCATTTCTGGTGTCTTGGGCTTAAGCATTTTTAAATTTATTATCAAACCTACTATTTTAAAACAGGCAAAACTCTCAATACAGTAATGCCACTCAGTGCAAGCAGAGTAATCAATGGATGCCAAAAGGTATTTTATGTACAATCCTTCTGGCATCCATTGATTACTCTGGCTTACACTGAGTGGCACTACTGCATGGAGAGTTTTGCCTGTTTTAATATCAGTTATGAGCAAGCATAAGAAATGGTGATCACATGATGTTTAATGGTTTAATCTACTATTTTCCAAATATGTTTTTAAATCTTGTAAAACTTTTAGACCACTTTCAATAATGGAATCAATTTTCTGCAACACTCTACTAGTTACATTTACTTTGACAATATATATTGCACCAAATAACAACTATGAAAATAAATGTAAAATCTTTTAGTTTTGTTGCCAAAGATTTAGTTTGAAATTTTGAATTCGAATCTCTCCTTGGACACTCAGCCAATACATATAATGCAGTTGTAAATTTCTCCTAAATTATATCATAAGGGTTTTATAGCAGATACTCTACTATCCCATCTGGTATTAAAAAGTGGTTTGATAGTAAAAATAGGCACATAATTTTTAAGAACCTTCCAAAGGTAAGAAGAAGTACAAAAGTATACATAAATTTCTAGAATCAAGAAATTCAATTGAATCAGAAACAGTTTCAGCTGCATCATTTACAAATAAATTTAAACTATGTATGTACAGAATAAATGCTTTAGGATTTATATGTAATTTTTTTTGGAGACTATTATTTCTTTCTCTCATACTCTGTCGTTGTCATAACCTTACTGGTATATTGTGAATTTTAATTATTTCTTTTTCTAAAAAGTCTAATATAAATGTTTTTAAGCCAATACATAGTATTTGGCACAGGATACAAAGGCAAAAAATACTGACTTATCTTTAATTTTTTACTATTGTTATTAAGTAATAACCTCTATATTTAATATTATTATATTGTTATTAAGAAATACAAATTGTATAATGATTGACATCTATTTTTGATGTGAAAAATCTGGAGTGCAATCTAGTATTATTGAGTAATATTTGGAAAAATTGAGCATTTCTAATATTTTGTATTGAGGTTTGTTGTGAGTAATGAAATTATCTCATTTTGTATTTGATTTCCTAAATAATGAGGCATATAAGGATTTTTTTCTTTAATATATTCAAGATGATCATCAATAGCAGTATCAAATTTTTGTTTCTAGCATTTTTAGAAAGTTTCTATTATTATTTTGGTAAAGATTATTATTTTTTTCCCTAGATGCTAAATTTTATGAAGCTAAATATTGAATAATGCAAATAATTCTTTCTAAAACATCTCTCCATCTTTTCTTTCTTTTTCTTTTTATTATCAAATTTTCACTTAAGCCTCTATTGTGGTGCAAAAATCCTTTTTCATGTCTACATGTCTTGATAAATGAACCCAGTCATTATAACTATTTGTGGAACTCAATGAACACTTATTTTATTAAAAGATTTTACAATAAAAACAAAAAGTTGTATTTTTTGCCTTAGAGTATATCAGTCGATTCTCTTTTTTTATTATTTTCTAATGTCCTATCAAAATAAATATTTGAGAAACTTCTACCATTGTAGTCTTTGGGATATATAAATTTTGAGCCTTACTTGGACCCATTTTTATTAAGGTCATTTTAATTCTTTCATTTATGTCATGAGGCTATAAATCAGGATCAAGGAAAAGGGAAATTAGCGTATTCTTCCCTTGGATCGTTAATACCTTGTTATTGTTTAGTCTTCTGAATGTTCAATCTAATCTTGATAGCGGCTATTTGGTGACATGAATTGTTCTACTAAATGATATGTACTTGTACTTATGCTATTGCTACTTGGATATTTTTTACTTCTTTCAATTTTTTAATTTTATTTTTCAGGAATCAGCTCCCTTCAATCTTTTGCTTTTCTCCGACATCAAAATGTGAGATTTTTTTTTAAAATTTTGTTATAAAAATGCATACATAAATAAATAAAAATAATAAATTAATTAAACAGATTGGATTATTTTCTCTTAATAATATAGATTGGATCGTTATTTTCTCGTAGTATAATTTTTGTTATATATTATTCTTTTAAGAAAGAAAAAATATATAAATGACACTTTTTTTTTGGCTTACCCTTTAATTAAGCATGCAGACTAAGTTTAATTGCGATATGTTTTATGTATATGAGTTTGAATTATGAGATTACTTTATTTGATGTAATTTAATTCTAGGGTAAGATTAATTAATGAATCAGTTATTAAATGGCTTTTCACACAACTTCGTAGCGTTGGTTGTATACATATGCATAATAAAAGTGCTGACGAAACAGCTCCAAATACAATAAAGTTATCTGACTCGAAAACAGCACAGACACATAATCATAGACCTAGTCTAACTGACAAAACAATACAAACTCCTAAACAACTCATAATAAAATAAAATAATGAGTTAACTTCAGCAAAAGCAAATATTGAAGATTCCGTATTTTTAATTATTTATTTTAATTATCTATTGATTTAATTTTTATTTGTTATTAAGGTGAGTCTTTTGTGCTATTCCTGCAGTATTCCGCGTGGATACATTGCACCTTTTTCACTTTGGCATAAACTAGACCTGTATGTATGTATACCCACACACACTAAGATACATTAGAGTTAAAAACTTGTAAGACTTTAATATCATTCAGATTAATATCGCAACTACAATGAATCAAAGATCTTTGGTCTGGTTATTGTTCTAGAAACTAATGTTATTTGGGGATTTAAACATTATATAACAATAGTAGACCAATTAACATTTATAAAAGTATTGTGGAAAATATTTCTATTATTTTAAAGATGAGAAGATACAGGTTTTGAAATACAATGCTGTTGTTCTCAAGAAGGTTAATTTTTTCATGATTAGAATATTTGAAAATGATGCCGCTAGTTCTTAAAAATAATTTTGACTCATAAAGGCGAAAAATCTCCATGAAAGTAGACAATTGACTTTTCGATAAAGTGTTATTCATTTTTATGGGGGAAAAGTATCTTTATTTAGAACTATTGTAAGAAATTCTAATATAGTAAAGAAATGCTTACTGTTATAGTCTTTTCATTCATATTCCATTTATTATTTGCTTTATCATAATTTTTATTTACCATATATAAAAAGAATTGGGAAAAAGCTAGTAAATTGTCTCGGATGATTTTTTAATTTACGAAAATTATTATTAATGGGTCAGGAAAGAGACTCAATAAAATATCTTTTGCTATAGGTTTGCTTTTTTTTTTACTTCTGTTTTTAAACGTATTTTTTTTTTTTTTCGTTTTTTTTTTTTTTAAAAATAATTTTCACAGTGTAATATATAAAAAACCATTTAGAGTTTTAACCTCTAGATCTCAAATTTAAAGTTATTTCACTGATTCAGGTATAAAGTTGGAAAAGATCGGGATGTTGTATTAAATATTTAACAAAAAAAAAACTGTCCTATTAAAATAGACAAATACTGTGTCTCATTAATAATATTAAGTGTTGAAAGTACTAACTAAATGAATTTTAAATATTAGTTATATTAATCATCAAGGTAATAACTGAAGGAAACATCATTGCAAAAATCTAAAATAATAGACTTTGCAAATCATAATTACCTTCACCATCTAAACAATTTCGAAATATAGTAGGAAATTATACTATTCTGAATACACCAAATTCAAGAAGAGAATTGAATTCTTTTTGAGAAGTTACGTGTTTTATTTCTTAATCATCTAAGATTGTATTGGCTAATAAATTTGAATTACTTATATACCTTTATTTCTAGAGTTGGGAGATTTATTTATTCATTGAAAGCAAATTATTTTTTGATATTTAATTAGATAATAACACTGCATAGTTAAATTATTATTACTACTGCACTAATTATCATTTTCAATGTAAGATTATATTGGAATTTATGATAATTGTTTTTATTGATGATATACTTATATTTATACAACTAGATAGATTCTTTTACTTTAATATCTTCTATTATAAGTTAAAGTAATTTATGATTAGCAGAATTTTTATCTTTAGTGTTTGAATCCTCATCTTCCAATCAGACTTTGGCTTTTGATTTTATCAATGAGTCTTGATATTTAAAGTTGAAAGAAATGTATATATGCACCCAACAACTACTCCATTGATAAAATCAAAATTTCAGAAACTGTTCCGAGGATGGGATTCAATTATAAAGAATATGAATTATTTGGTGATCATTGATTACATTAGCTTACCCATAGAAGTTAACAGTTCCTTTTGTTTTATTGATTAAGATGGGTGTTGCTTGATTTTTATATTTCTTATCATTATTAACTGAAATTCTATGTTGTTAATTTTTTTAATCTAAAAAGTGAACAGTATAATAAAAATCCACGTCATATTTTATTCTGGGATTCAAAAATATTTTCACTATAAACATAATACATTTTTTTCTTTCCAAAATTTAATCCACAATGTATTCCGTATTGAAATGGATGTCATGGAAATAATAGAAGGAATATACATAGTAGGGTGAGATATGAATATTTATAAAGGTAATTATGTTAAAAAGTTAAATTAATTTTTAAATAAAGACTTATCTATAGAATTTAATATATGCATGTGAAAGTAAATGTGTGTGTGTGTGTGTGTAGTATAACAATGTAACAATATAAACATGTAACAAATCAATTATAAAATAAATAATATAAGTTTAAAACTAAGCACATATTTTTTTTAATTAAATTCTCTCAATGTACTTTATAGATAATTTAATTAAGATACAAGAAAAAAAGAATCAAAACGATCTTATTAACTAAATCTTTATTTTAATTTAAGGAATTAAATTTTAATTCCTTTTTGCAAAGCAAATTATATAAAGTTTCATTTTAATTAAACAAGTTTATAAAAGGATACTAATAAATATTTTCTTTTTCTTATTCTTCTTATTATTATTTTTTATTGCTTGTATATTTTGTTGGTTTTGCTTATCTTTTCTTATCTCATGTTGTATTTTCTGCATACAAATATTTTAAAAATTAGTTCAAAAACTTCAAGGCATAGTAAATTTAAATAATTGCGCTTATAAAAATTAGCCATCTGTAAATAAGCAATTAAGAAATCTGTCCCAGATATATATTTGTGTTTTATTGGAAAATGTTTCTTGTGAATATCTAAAATTTTGAAATTCGTGCTATTTGTTATTGGAATTGGATTCTGAAAAAATTAAGTTTAAAGTAAAAAAAAAAAAAATTCTAAGTAAAGTAAAGTAAATTAAACATTTAATGACCAATAGTTGCCAATTCATTTCTGTAAATTGATAGAACAATACTAATGTTGACAGAAAGCAATTTGTGAGCTGAAGAATTTAAACAGAGGAAAAGTAGAATTTCTTTAAAAAAGCAACTTAAATTTTTTTTAGCAAAAGCAGAAGCCATGGAAATAATTATAAATTTTAAGTACTGGTGAGCTGTATTAACAATGATAAAAATGTTTAAATACAAAATCATGTAATTTTTTCATTTTTATTTTAAGGATATTTTTTATACTTCTATTACAAAAAAAAAAAAAAAAACTACCGATTGTCTTTAATATAAATAATTACTCCATCGCAAAATAATATGTATTGAATTTGCTTTTATAATATTATATTTTACGTAAATTATCATTATATTTATAATATATATGCTTGACTGATCACAGTTTATTTGAATTTTTCAAAAATTAATCTTAAATATATAGGAAAAAAAAAGTAATAGAGGAATATTTGTTCTGATATTAAAACCTTCAATTACGCTGTTACTAAGATTGTTGGGTTTTTTAATTTTATTTTATTTTATGAATTTTAAATGGAGATAAAAAAAAGGGGGGGGGTTGGAAAGAAGAGAAAGAACGATTGCACTTTAAGGATCTAAGCTAATTAATTAAAAATTGCATAACAAAAGTTACAATAAATAAATAAATAAATACTACAATTAATTTTTAAAGCAACCTTAATTAGTAAGCCTTAAATATAAATGTTTAACTAAGTGGATAAAAATTAAATATCATAGGTAAAATTTATATCATAAATATGTCTCAGTATGTGTACGATATATAAATATATGAATAATTAGATGAAAAAATATACTTTAATTAAAGTTCCCGCCTCTTACGCGGCCTCTCGTCGACATCTGACGTCACTCTAACTCTGCTAGTTCTTATGCGAGAATATTCGTTTGACAGGTATTGATTAGGTTTTTAAAAGTTCTGTAAGATGGTGCCCTCTTCCGAATTATTTTACAAGTAAAAAATCAAAAAAAACTGCATTTAAACCTAAACAAAGAAAGAACATTGTCAGTGATTGGTTGTCAGCGAGCTCTCAGCCGAAAAAGACATTCTGATTGGCTGGAAAGAACAAAGAAACCGCCTGATCAAAGAAAATAAAGAAAAATGCTGAGATTTTCATTTTGAATGTGATTTAAGTATTTAAAAAAGTATAATTTGAGAAATTAAAATAATTTTTAAAAAATAAACTAAAAAAACAAAATTATTTTCGAAAAATATTGAAGATTTTAGTAAAAATATTTAAGATTTAGCAAAAAGAAATCTTTACTTTTCAATAACGTAACATTGAAAAAAAGCGTTTGCGTCAGCACTTTTTTGTTTAGACATTCGCTTTATATTTGCCGAAATTGAATATATTTTATAATAAATAAATAGCAATTTATTTTTGAAACAACTTTCGTTCTCTTTCATAACCTGAAAAATTAGTAATATACTTTTTATAAACGTATCTGAGTTGAATTTAATATTATAGGCGAATATGTTTTAACAATAGGCTTTGTCTTCAGTTTGTGAGTTGGCCAATTAAAAGATTTGATTTTTACCTCATACAACCAATAATATAATTAGAGGTTTAAGGGTTAAAGTGATTAAAATGCAAGGGTTAGGTTTAGGATTAGATTATCAACAACAAATTATATCATTTAATGTAAGCAGATTTATATAATTAACAATATAGGATTAAGATATTGAAACATTCAAAACAGATAAATTCATATAATAATAAGCTAATATGAATATGATGAACAGACTATACTGGATTAGTAAAGAGTTGATATGTATATGACATTAAATATTTATTTTCCTTAGGACTTAATTGTATGGGTGTCAAATATTATTGATGTTATAACTGTTACAGATAATTATATTAAGGACTTAGTACCCTGAGGTTTTCCCAAAAAAGATGATTTATATTTCAGTTAGTATGTTTGAAGTACAAAAAACATAGTCCTGTGCACGTGCACTTTTATTATTTATTGGTTTATGAAAGTGAAGATTTATTGAATGTTGCAGATCAGTCATTAATTTAATAGAGTTTGCAGTATAGTACATATTGCAGTGATAAAAGTCTTATAATTATGGTAAATGGATGTTCATGATTTACACTTTCCATCAATATAATATTAAGAAGTAAGTAAGATATATAATCGGAGTAGAATCTTAAAAACGTTTTGGAAATAAATAATATAAAACCACAAAAGAAGTTTCATTAATAAACTATTGACCATAAACATATTATTATTATTATTTTTTCCGATATGCAACTTGTTTGGCTAAATTATAATATTTAATTTTAAAATGCTTTAATTTAAGATTTTACTTTAATTAATATGTCTGAATTATCTTTTAATATTATATAGATAGGAAGTAGAAATCATGTCAATCTATTCACCATTACTAAAAGTCTTTTATCAGGAAATACCTATTATACTGCAAAAGTCATTGAATTAATTTAATATAAGTTTTCTGATAAGTGCCTGATTATTTTGAAGATTGTGTTTAAACAAGGAAACTGTTTAATTATTGCAGATTGAATGTCTCTAAGATGCTATTACCATTTATATAAAAATATGGAAGAATTTAAATCTGCAAAAAATCCAAATGTCATTTAAATTAATGTTTACTAAAAGAAATCATCAGATGATAAAGGAAATTTTAATCAGAATGTCTCAGCAAAAGCACAGTAGAACAAATATATCTTAAAGTTAAAGCACTCATAATGAACTTTAAGGTCACGCTTCACTTTGAAACAATTAATTTCCAATATAAATACTTCTATATAAAAGCTATGTCAGAACTTGAATAAAAATTGAATAATAGATGTCTGAAATAACGATATTAGTCAAATAAATTCTCATTTCAATTTTATATAATCACAAAATCTTTATTAAAAAACTCTCAGTCATATTGTCTTTCCTAACTATAAAACAAAGGAATGAATTTATAATTGTTTTGACAGTTATAATTTAATAGTTTGAATATTTTTCGCAAACATCAAAAAATCATGGATAGTAGTAAATTTTATGTAATTTTTAACATACACGTACTCACACACATATAGATATATACATGTTAAAATTAACATAATATTTGCTATTAGTATGCTATATGTGATCAGTCAAATCTCAGATTTACACACACTTCCTGATAACAAAATATATCATATAATATTTACCCAGTATAAATGTTATTTATGGCTAATCTCTCATTATTTATGTATTTCATGAAATAATCTCCTTTTGGCAACATCATCTAGAGGATTGAAATGTCTAAAACATGAGAAATAATAGTTTGATTTTCTTCTTATATATTATGAATATGAATAGTATGATTTTAACTTAACAAATTCACAATCAGTAAGACATCTGTATTATGGTTAATTATATTAAAAACAATAAGAGTGATCGATAATGCCATTTTTTAGTGATACAAAAAAATCTGTAGAATGAAAAAATGGTACTGCTTTAAATGAATATAAATTGGAAATTAGGAAAAAAAGAAGTCAATAGGTGATAAAATTTTTGTTATCTATAAAAACATGAACATTACCATCTGAAATACTATATATCTAAAAAGATATATATAAAACAAAAATGAGGATCATTTATCAATTAGATTACATCTCAATAAAACAAGAATATTAAACCAGATAAAAAGATTTATGTTTGCCCTGGTCTGAGTTCAGATATAGATCATAATAGGGTCATAATGAATTACCAATTAAAATGATAAAAAAAACATCAAGATGAAAAAAAAATTTGAGAGAGAAAAAAAACTACAAAATATAACAGTCAATGGAAGATTGAAGAACGTTTTAAAAATGAGATCTGACAATTGATGGATTCGAGTAACAATAACAGAATAAAAAGAATGTTAATATAAGACTGCTACAAACTAGGTTATTAGAAGATGAAGCCATGAAAATTATAAATCATATCAAAATATTACTTAAGATATAGAAAATGACATATAAAAAGATATGTGAATGTAATATAACTTGAACATAAATAAAACGCTTAGGAACAAAGTGGATAGAGAATGCAAATGATCTAGAGAAAACTAATAAAAAACAGTAGAAAGAAATTGGAATTATTAAAAAACAAGGTAGTAATGACTTTATATACAGTATAATAAAAATTCTTTTAAAAATGAGAGTAAATATGTTATATAGAATACTAATGGATAAATACAGAATTTAAAAGAAAGAAAAGTCTATAATGAAGATATTCAGTTCAATTATATAAAGACTTTGTTAGATTTGTTCATAGATCTCTTGGTTATGGTGATTTTTTTTTAAAAATAGGATTAAACTTTATTGGTACAAAATATTTTACAAGGTAAGCATTGATTTACACAGTATAATATGAGTTGTCATTATGTTTTGGATTTGTAGATTATGAAAAGGCATTCGATTCTATACACATTTCTTCAGTGATTAAAGCATTGGATCATCAAGGTATAGATTCAGGATATTGTCATATTTTAAAGAATATTTATAAAAATGCAACAGCAACAATTAGATTACATAATGATACTGGAAAAATCAACATTGAGAAAGGTGTAAGACAAGGTGATTCCATATCTCCAAAACTCTTTACAGCAGTGCTGCAAGAAGTATTTTGTGGATTAAAATGTGGAAACTAAAGGAGTGAAAGTAAAAGGAGAGTATTTAAGTCATTTAGATTTTGCAGATGATGTAGTTGTTTTTGCAAATAATGCTTCTGAGCTGCAGGAAATGTTGCAGGAGTTAGCAGATGAAAGTAGAAAAGTAGGACTAAAGATAAATGTTAAAAAGACTAAAGTAATGTTTAATCGATTTGCTCAAAATATGAAAATAAAGATTGATTATGAAGAATTAGAAGAAGTTAACAGTTACAAATACCTTGGTCAGATTATTAATACAGATGGAAACATAATGGAGGTAATTAATCATAGAATTAAACTAGGTTGGAGTGCTTTTGGTAGAAATAACTTGATACTAAAAGGAAATATGCCTATGTGTTTGAAAAGGATGGTTTTTAACAAATGTGTTTTACCAGTTTTACTTATGGATCTGAGACTTAGACACTTAATAGAAGAGCAATACAGAGACTTCAGATCACTCAAAGGAGTATGGAGAGATGTATGTTGGGAGTAACAAGAAGAGATCGAAAATGCAATGTATGGGTAAGACAACAAACAGGTGTTACTGACCTTATTGAAAAAATTAAAAGATTGAAATGGAGTTGGGCTGGACATATTGCTAGAAGAGATGATAATAGATGGACAATTGAAATTTTAAACTGGATTCCAAGAGATTGTAAAAGACCCAGAAAGAGGCCACATGTGAGATGGATGGATGAAATAAGAAAATGTGCAGGGGTGTTGTGGAGAAGAGAAGCTAAAGATTGGAGAAGATGGATTAAACTTGGAGAGACCTTCATCCTGCAGTGGATTGATAATGGTTGATGATGATGATGATGATTATGGAGATCTAAGATGATACACTGTTTTTTTTGTCCACAGCGTTTCCAAAAATTGATCAACCTGTGAAAACTCAAAGCATTAGTTCATGAGATGATTAATTATTAAAAGTAAACCTTGTTACAATTAGGAACTATTTGTAAAGTCTCCAGTTCAAATATAAATAGCATTTTAGGCGTACAATATTGAAAAATCCAATTTGCAGCAGATACATTGAGGAATAGGGCAACACTTGAGACAATATAAAATACAGGTTAAGTCAATCTACTGTTCTGTTCTCCAGAATGGCCTTGAATATCCCCAGAAGAGAGCAATTCAGTATACTTTGGAAGACTTATGGAGAACAAAGAAAAAAACTAAGCTTTGAAATGTCTCTGCTGAAAACCATACTAATTCATCATGAAGAGCCACATGAACAGCAAAGGGCCAACCCTATCAATAATAACATTGGAAATAAAAGTAATAAATAAAGCAAATCACTTGTAATTAAAATCATTAGGTCAAACTGCAGCTTACTTTGCAAAAACACATGGATTAAATCATTTATAAGAATAATGCTTAAAAAAACGCTAAAAATAACGTTATTTCTTCTTTCCTATGAATGAGAAAATCAACATTGGAAATGAGCACCATAGCATTCTCATCCCAGCTCCCATATTCAACAGAACTAAGATTTATGCTCCCAGGTATCCTCCCAACCACCAGACCCTTTCATCCACTCAGCAAAACTGAGTGAAATGAAGAATTATTAAAAGGCAAATATCATTGTAGAAATGTTTTGAAATTTTAATGGCTGTCATATAATTTTTACAGCGTTTTGGATATGGTGATTTATTAAAAGATTTATTGATGACCACAGTCGAATTTGATGACAGATGGTAAAGAAAGATGCTTAGAGATAATAGTGTTGAACTGTATCAAAATGACAAATGTCTGTCTAAAATAAATGTTTTATTTGGTTAATAATATATAAAAGTGGTACTGCAATTTTAGTTTTATTATATTCAAAGTTGTTGGATTCTAAATAGATCAGTTACTTTAATAGATTGTAATCACTATATTATAAGATTAATGTATGTATTAAAAATTCTTTTAAAATTAACCAAAACAAGATTATATAACAAAATTGAAGCTGTTATGGAAGAAAACAAATTTGGTTTGCATTAAAAAAAGTCATTAGATATAAAATCGATGCATTGCTGTTTTTGATGGAAGAGATAACAACTAGAACAATTTGTTTGTTATATTGAGTACATTAAGTATTTGATATAATTCATGCACTAAACTTTCCCATTGCTTAGTAATATTAGTTTAGACGGCATTTTTGGCAATTTGAAATTCTGTTATTAAATGAAAAACTAGCTAATACAATAACATATTTTTCCTAAATATCTTTTAAATCTTTCAAGCTTTTAAAATAATTTGTTTTATATCTTCCTTTCATTCTCTTGTGTCAATATCTTAAATAAAATTTAACATTTTTAATGTTACTTTTTCTAATTATCTATGTTTTTTTAAGTATCAGATTTCATAGAATATTTTTTGAATATCTGATTCTATTATGTTTAATAATAATAATAATAATAATAATAATAATAATAATAATAATAATAATAATAATAATAATAATAATAATAATAATAATAATAATAATAATAATAATAATAATAATATTATTATTATTATTATTATTATTATTATTATTATTATTATTATTATTATTATTTTGTTTTTAGATTATTGAACCTAATGTAGATCCTGAAGAAAATTTATTAACATATTTAAGAAAAAAATGTATCCTTTATAAAGCCTTATCTAAGAATTAAAAACATTTTTTTAAAAATAATTTTCTAAATATTTGAAATGTTATTTTAATATTACTATTTGTCTTTTAGTTAAATATTATAATTAATCAAATGACTAATAAAGTATATCTGAATATTTTGGTTTAGGGACAGAAACAGGCTCCAAAGTTAAGTTTTCTTGACAAAAAGCTTAGTCTTAATTTTTTCAAGCATCTTATTTTACAGACAAGAGAGTATTCATTAGCAAACAACCATGTAAGCATTGAATTAAAAATATTTTCAGCATTTTTATAGAATTTTTAATTTGAATTGATTAAGAATAAAAACAAAAAAATATCTTCTTGGATTTTTATCAGATGTAACATATAAAGACTTTGGTTTAGTAATTAATGTTCAAATAATTCAAATTTCTTATTAGCCAATGAGAAAAGAAAAATCATATCAATTCAAGGATATAAATATTTTGGTATAAGTAAAAAAGTGGACCTAAATGGTAAAATGTAAAACAGACTCCAATATGCTGTTGCTTTTAACATTCAGAAGATAGGATATTTATCACAGAGAAATAATTACTGCAATTAAATTTGTGGGCGAGGCTGTTGTGCTTGGTGTGCAATATAATGGCATTAGAAAAACTTCATTTAACCATTAATTTTAGAAGTACAATGGCAAGATCATAAAACCAATTAATATATTCTTTAACTTGATGGATGTGATATTATAGAGTTCATTATTGTCAAATTATATTTTTCTTTGATTGTACATATAAAACGAATGAACATTGCTAGATGCTCTAAAGAATTTTTTAATGATCAATATGAGCATGATTTTTGTGGGAGAGATAGATCCCATTTATGGATAAGGATTATTTTAAAAACATTTAAAAAAAGGCAATGTTGATTGTTTATATTAGGAAGATGTGGCAAAAAATAGAATACATTGGAAAGCAACAACTTTTTTTTTAAAAAAAAAAATTCTTCAGAAAAAAATTTAAAAACATTACAAAATATAAAATCAACAGAAAATATGACAAAAATATTCTTTATGTGAAATTCTTGTGCTTCACAAATTTGCTTGTATTTTCATAACAAAACTCATTTTTAGAGCAGTGTTTTTCACTTTTTTTACCTTTGGAGTTGGAATAATCATACTCATTTGTGAATGCCGGCTGTAAGTATGTAGTCTATAAGCGCAAAACAGTGGCATTTTATTTTTGTTGAACTTTGAATAAATATATTGTGGGTGATGAAGTACAAATTAGAACGATCTTAAGTTTTTGCATGACCAATACTTTCCCAACAGTTCTTTAAAAACGAAAAGTAGAACACATTATTGAATAAACTTGGCAATTGTTGATGTTAAAAAGATTTAAAGATTTTTCATCACTCAAGCATTTTATTGAAAGCATTTACGAATGCAATTTTGTTTAATAATAGTCGTTCTATAGAGTTTTTTTGAAGACCCAAGTTTAATAATCGAGATTGATGGAGTTTCTTTCGTATTAGAAATATTTATAAATTTTGTTATAATTTAAAAAAAAAAATTCTAGGTTAGAACAAACTAAAAATACTATTTACTAATTAATCTACATTTATTTGTAAATAAAAAAACTTCAAATTTAAATCACAAATTAAAGACATAGCATGTACATTTATTAACCGCTGTACCAAAATATTCTTATGTGCTTATATATTAACTAGAAATACTTTTTATAAAAGAGATTTATTAGTCACTGTACTAGAAGAATTTATGTGTGTATGTATTAACTAGAAATATTTTTATTTTATTTTATGAAAAACATATATATAAATCTATATCACTTTCTATTTATTATTTTTTTTATGATTTTCTAAATTATTCCCAGTACAATATACAGGAACAAAGTTTGGATGTGGAGAAGGAAGTTGCGGTGCCTGTACTGTTATGATATCACAGTACAATAGAAGACTCCAACAAATAGAGTATCCTTATTAAATATATTATTTTTAAAATTAACTAAAATTTACCCATTATTTGCAATTTATATTAACTTAAAACATACACACGTGTACCCTCCCCCATATATATAACACAAATAAAATGCCTGTTGATTAACTCTTTGTTAACGGTAATTAACTATTGTATGCAGTCTTTCAATCCACAAAAGTACTTTCATTTAATTCCTTAACCTGCTTCAACTACTGTTAAATTTAAAGAACAAAATGGCAACAAACCCCACGAATCACAAATTTTAACAGGTAAGCTGCTAACATTAAAATTCAGGGTTCATTTGATTTGAGTGGTATTGTTGCTTCCCTTTTGTTTTTTGAATTTAAAGGCAGTTGAGGCAGGTTAAGAAATTAACGGAAAGTACTTTTGCAGATTAAAAGACCTATATAATAGCAAATTACCATTATATATATATATATATATATATATATGATATTGGCTTACTATATTAAATACCTTTTGGGCAACTACCCATAATAAATAAATCATATACCAAGTGGTTTTTCCCACTTATAGACTAAATATTTGGGAAACGTAAATATACTGCATGAAATGTTATACTTATGTAATTAAAATAGATAACTAAAATAGATAAATATATTGAGTCACAAATAGCTCTATGGCAGTTAAATTTATATTTATAATTGACTCATGAATTTTGTAGGGTGCCAATGGTCCAAATAATAATTATCTTGCCTGAAAATTAGAAAATAAATTAAATAAATGATGGATTATGTTATGATAATGTGCAGTATGGGATGGACAATGAATTATTTTAATTGTAAAATAAGTTATGTAATAAAACAATTTATAATGATTGATGCAATAGGAAAATCAATTACCTAAGTTAATAATAACAATCATATATTTTATGAGTCACCTCTATCCTCTTTTCTTTTTATGATTGCAATTGACAGATGTGATATATATTTAAATTATAAAGCATACAATTATAATAAAGTTAATTATAAACTCTTTAAACAAAGCAATAAAAAACTTTAATATTGCTTCTTTTTTAAAAAAAAAAAATTTTTTTTCATATCATTTAAATGATAATGAATGCCAATTAGGTTATACTATTGGAAATTATTAATAAAAACAAAACTTAAATAAGTGTTTACTGTTAAAATTGTCATTATACTTTTGTCTTTGTTTAACCATTTTTTATAAGTAAAACTTATCTAATAATGTTAAGGTTTTTATGAGCATCTGTTATCACAGTTTTGCATACATGTGACTTCAGATGAAAATCCATTATTCAATGATGTTTCATTTGGGACCTTTTTGCTAGCAAAAACACAAACATAGAGATACATAAGCAATTTGAATCATTATATGATAACCAATTACTATTCCTTTTGATACTGCATTCCAAGATGGATTTAATTATCTTGACTTTATAGCAGTCAGCATAGCATTTTTTAAAATTCATTTTGTTTTAATCATAAAGATATCAAATGAAGTAGAGAGGGAGCATATACTCTCTTTCGTTAAGTTTTATTATTCACAGTCCATATTTTTTTGGCATATGTTTCAAATATAAAGTAAGATAAAATAAATATAAAATTTTAAGCAAAAGAAAGTCTGTTTTTTGCTAAAATTCATTTGTGTAGCTATGACAACATAAAACACAGTTCTCTTTTTTAAACACATGGCTTTTGATCATGTAACTCTCTTCCTTCTAATTTTTATAAGGCATTGTTATCATTTGCACAATAATAATTTAATAAAAATATTTCATTTACAAATTTAATAAATAAATGTTTTATTTATTCCAGGTTCATTGAAAGTTGTAAATATTTTTTATTAACCAGAAGACCTTTAATTGTTTTATTATTTAGCTATTTATATACTGCAAAGAAGTTATAGATGGCAGCATGTGTAGAAAACAATATAAAACAATTAACACAAGATCATCATGACCAAATGAACATTCTATGAATAACTTATGGTTAATTAAAATTAAATCATCACAATAATAAAGTCAATGATGATGTACCATTATGTGTCTTTTATAAAAAAATTTCTAAATATACTAAAGGCAACAATACAAATAGTCCTGCAATAATTATATTTATTAGCATCCTTATATTTCATTCTAACTGGATAAGTGATATATACATTGCATACATTTTGATCAATAAACTCAACCATTTGTCTCTGATAAATATTGCTTTTTTATACTAGATAAAACCATAAATGTAGTCATTATAAATTGGATATTTACTATTATATCCATAACAGTTGACACGTTTGATTGTAGCCTTGCAATAAACTATATTTTCTAAATCACTATGCTCACAAATTGATCATAATTTATCAGGCTTACATGGTAATTGAGACAAATTTTTATGTCCCCAGTCAATGTAAATACATTTATGACATTGTACTTCATGATGATAAACCATTTAAATTTTAAAGGTTTTACTTTTAATGCTAAAATCTTATATCCAGCATCACTATTTAAGTTTGTGAAAGAATTACCATTTAAAGAACCCGGATCATTCACTTTGGATAGTATCACATCTTAGATAATATCAATACGAATGGCCTCACTTTATCTGGATTTCCAAATTTTAGACTTCTTGTCCCTACTTATACTATATCTTCTTGAATTATTTATTATTAATTTAACTTAGTTTTTAGGATTCTACCATCATCCTGGCATTCCAATCTATATTTTTCTGTCTTAGTTTCTATTTCTTGAGTCCAATTTTGCCCTTTCCCTATACTATCTTCCTACTTACTCATTTTTAATTGCATCTGATTTGGAGTTGCTTTCATACTACTCTCTAGTTCATTAAACTCAATTTTTAGTTTATGCATTTTCTCCTGTCCCATTTTTATTTCATGGACTAATTTATTACAAATGTGATTGATTTCTTGTTTCAATTTATTCTCTGAGTCATATTGACTCTCTTCTCTCTTCATGATTAACATTTCTTGGCCTAGTTTCAACTCATGTCTCAATTATTGTTTAAATATTTCTTGATTCTAGTCCCATTTTTTTTGATTTTGTTTCATTTCTAGTTTAAGAACTTCCTGATTTTCACTGAGCTTAACCATTAAATCTCTTGATAATCTTTCCTGACTTTATTCACACTTTTCTTGTTGCTCATTAATCTTATTCATTAAATTCTGCAACATTGTCATTATAGATTCACTTTGGTCAATTATTGATGTGACAGAAACTTTAGTATCTTCTTTTCCCTGTCCTAACAACTTTGATTCTTTCTTATTTTCCATAATTTATATCAAATTTATATTTATGATTTTATTTTAGCAAAGCAATAACATGTCTCTCCACCTCCCCAATTCAATATCTCATTACCAAATGAAATGAACAACTTTTTTTCTACTATGTTTTATATTCTGAACACTACAAATTAAATAAATCCTTACTCACACACATTTCAACTCATGTAATATACCACAATAACTTTACTTCTCAATAATAATTGATTTACCTATCCACAATATTATCATGCCAAACTAATGTGTGTATATTTATTTTGTGCATGACATAATGTAAATCTCATGACTATGCTCAAAAAACTGTGTTATGTATTTAAAGCCAATAAACATCACATGACCAACAAATCTGAACAAAGAGCACCAATGTTTCAATCTATTTTCCAAATTACTAAAGTAAATTACCTTCAATAAAATAAGCTAGCTTCAAATACTTTTTATTATTTATTTTACAGTTGCTTCATAAAAAAATCTTTTAATATTTATTAGTAATGAGCCCATATTTCTTTGGCATTTTACAAACATATAGTACATATCTAGTGCTTTTAAAGTCACAAACAGAAACTCTTATATTTTTATTATTATATGGCAAATCCAGGCATCATCATCTGGTACTTTCCCTTCACATTCCCATTTTTGGCATATCTATAAAACATTTTATTTATAAAGTATTTGACAACATTGCTATTTCTCAACTCATGTATTTTTTACACCTTTATTTTTCAGAAAACAATTTGATAACTCACACTAAATTCAATCTCTTAACAAAGCACAACTACATTTTTAAAAATGATTATCTATTGAATAATTACTCTATTTAGTCTAACATTATACAAAAATAGCTGATATCAATTGTGATCATTAATCAAATATTTTAATTCTATTTACTTATTATTATACAACTTTACATCTCTCATAAGGCATGGATAATTACTTGAGCACTTATTGGGCAGCCAAATGTGAAGGAAATAAATTTCTAAAATATATAAAAACAATGATAATGAAGCAACATTGTCTTATAAATAGCAATATTTCCTTTTATAGAAATTGGATGAGCCAAATATAAAGAAAACTAATAAAGACTGTTAAAATGTAAAGCTAAAATAAGTCCTGTTCACTGAAAAGCTTGTATCTGTGGGTAATCATGAATACGATAAAATATTATAATGGAGTATGGAAAACTAGCATGCAATTAGATTTGGGCAACTACATCTAATAAATAAATTACTAACCCAGTGATTTTCTCCACTTATAGACTAAATGTTTGAGCAATCTAAATATACTGCATAAAATGTTCTCCTTATGCAACTAAAATATATAACTAAAACTGATATGTTGATTCACAAATGGCTTTATGGCAGTTTAAATTTATATTTATAATGGACTCATGATTTTTGTAAGGTACCAATGGTCCAAATAATGAATATTTTGCCTAGCAAAGAAGACAATTCATAAATGATGATTTATGTGATAACAAAGTTAATATGAGATGCACACTGACTTAACTTAATTGCAAAATAAGTTTTGTAATAAAATAATTTGTAATGATTGATGTGATAGACAAATCAAAATACAGAAGTTAATAATAACAATATAAATTTATTGAGATAAGCATTAAGTAATTGAGATGGATAAAATCAAGATTCTAATTCCAATTTACCAATAACAATCTAATATCCTATCATATATTTTATAAGCCATCCTTCTTTTTTATGATTACAGTTGATGACTATGATGCATGTTTAAATTATAAAGCATACAGTTGTAAAAGAGTTAATTATAAACTCTTTAAACAAATGCCAAGTAGGTTATACTAATGAAAATTATTAATAAAAAAAAAACTTTAATAAATGTTTATGATTAAAATTGTCATAATACTTTTTTTAACCATATATATATATATATATATATATATATATATATATATATATATATATATATATATATATATATATATATATATATATATATATATATATATATATATATATATATATATAACTTATCTGATAATGTTAAGAGTTTTTTGAGCATCTGTTACCACAGCTTTGCATATATGTGAATTCAACTGATATTCAATTATTTGATGTTTTTTTTTTGGTACTTTTTTACTAACAAAACACAAACATAGGGATCCATAAGCAATTTGAACCATTATATGCATCCAAGTACTATTTCTTTTGATACTGCAATCCAAAGTGAATTCAATTATCTTGACTTTATGATGGTCAACATAGTATTTTTGATAACCATTTCATTTTAATCACAAAGATGTCAAATGAAAAAGGGGGAGAGCTCTTGTTCCCTCTCTCAAAGTTGTATTATTCACAGTCTATATTTCTTTGCTATATGTTCCAAATATATTTATAAAATAAGGTAAAGTAAACATAAAATTTTAAACAAAAAAAAGTTTTCTCGCTAAAATTATTTTTATAGCTATGGCAACATAAAACACTGTCATTTTTTTTAAACACTGGTTTTTGGTCATATGATCATCTTCCTTCTAATTCTAATAAGGCACCACTATCATTTACACAATAATAAACAAAAATATTTTATTTTAAAATTTAGTAAATAAATGGTTCACTTATTCCAGATTCTTTCAAAGCAATAAATAATTTTTATTAACGAAATTATTTTTAATTGTTTTCTTTATTTAACTATTTATACACTACAAAGAAATTATAGATAGCAAGATGTGTACATCACAATATACATAAAATTTAAATGGAAATAATCAAAATTTCTAGAACTAACATTAATGAAAAATACTTAAAACCATCAGAGCTCAAAGAATTGGAGTTACTCATCTTTATATTTACTACCTTATAAATGTTGTTTACATTTAACTTCCAAAGCTTTGGATTTTTTTAAATTCATACATGTTAAGCTATGTGAATTATATATATATATATATATATATATATATATATTCACCATTATATATATATATATATATATATATATTATAATGGTCAAGATTGTATAGTCAGTCAAAAAGATCAAAAGACCAAGCAGGGACTCTCAAACAGCAGACAGTGTTATCCCCATGATCCTAGTTTAAACCTCTATTCAGGCTTTGTAACTTTGAACACCTAGTTAACATTGTTTATGTCACACAGATTCCCTTCTTCATACAGTGCAATGTAGCTCAGGGTTAGAACATGGACTCTCACCACATAGATTTCCTTTTTTTGTCCTTTACTTTCATTTAACACCTTAAAGCCCTAAAGGTGTTCATCTGTAACTATTATAGTTGATGGTATGTTTAGATAGAGAAATACAGCACTTACACTCTCTTCCATAATGGCCACCTACCTCTTTCCCATTGTATAAAATATTTTAACATTTTTTATCTAATTGATTGTACTTTTAATAAGATATACTTTTTCTTAAAATAAAATCGCATGATTTAAACAATCAGCCTTTAACTTTAGAAAGTGATGCAAGATTGTACAAGCACACACTTACATATTCCTAATATGTGCAGATATTAATATATATATATATATATATATATATATATATATATATATATATATATATATATATATATATATATATATATATATATATATATATATATATATTATAACATATAGAAGGGACTGCAGTCACACTTCGGGGCGACCATGTTGTGCATCAAATATAACAAAAAGAACGAGACCACAATCACACTTCGGGGTGTCCACGTTGTGCATTAATTATAACCTATAATTGAATCTATCTGGCATTCAAACACTTGCGGCTAAGTTGCATGCCAATTGTAATGTTTTAAGGATGGATTGATGGATGCTTTATCGTTCCAAGCTAACACTATTTCTAAAGTCTACTGGAATGATGATTATGGAATAGAACATCCATAATCTTATTTTCCAGGGCACCGAATTGCAACTTTAACAAAATATTGAGGTTAAACCTCATTTCACCAACTTATCAATAAATTTCAGCAATAATATTTATGGGTTAATAAATAATCAATCGATTAAGAGACCACTGAGAATGCAATAAAATTAATAATATTAATATTCTTGGAAATTCTTGGCTATTCTCAGCACACTCCCCATTCACTATCATTAAAGTCACAATTAAAATTTTGTTCCTATTACAAATAGTTCTATATCCATCTCCACCCTCCTAATCCATTTCCACCATCATTCTCACATCCATAGGTCTATTACACTATTATCTGTTTTACTATTAAGTTTTCCATTGTGCTAGCTCATTTCTCCCATTATAATATCTTCTCAGGGTTTTTAGAACAATAAGATGTGGAAATCGAACAAGCTGCGATAGATTATTGGTGATAAACACCCCTCTCATGATCACCTCCAAAGTGATCTTGGCTGTCTTTAATGTAGTGTAATGTCTATTTACATTAAAGCCTGAATAATTTAAGCTTATCAAATCTTTTTGACAATAACATTATAAACATATTCACAATTAAAGTAAAATTATAAAGAAGTGCATCTAGAAAGGTGTTTGAATACAATGGATGGGGTAAAGATTTTTTACCCACCCATTGCACCCATTATCATTCAATAACCACCCCTATTCATAATTTTTCAACCATATTAAATTACTCGGTAATCTTAAGTATCAGAAAATTAACCATTTTAAATAATTTTACCGGATATTATTTACGAAAATTATGATTCAACTATTAATAATAATATATTGATGTATGATTGGATTTGAGATGTCTAGATTATAACAACCCACAAAACATTGAGACGTATGTAAATTTTTATTTAAAGCAAATAACAAATTTTATTAACATACTACAATTCAATACATAATATATACATTCACTTGATGACTCACATGGCTTCCCCCTGTTCTACAACCGTATTATGATATAAAAAAACTAAACAAATAAATATCCCTAAATCAATAAATAATGTCAAGAGGTTTTAAACTATAAATATTCATTTTTAATTATTAGGGAACCACGATTACCATGGAGTAATATTAATATCAGACAGTTAAAATATTCTATACCTTCCCATCTATTATATTTTTGTTCTCATTTCTATCCCAGATATAGCGAACATTTAGCGAACATTAAATTTCTCCCCCCAGTGTTTAATGCTTTTAGCTACTGATTTGTTTCTAAGGGTAATGCTTCCAATAATAACATTTAATAATTTTATTTAATTATTTTAATTTAATATTCCTTGCCATATGCTCAACAACAGAGATATTTTATGTATGGTGGGACTAAGTTAATTTTGGTTATTTTCAAATGTCAACGAATTGGTATCTAGATCAATCATCATGTTCTTATGACAATAATAATATTATAGTAATATTACCTTTCCAGTGAAGTTCTCAGCTGGCTGTGGATAACTTTATTAAATAATTTCAGCATTGCTTACAATATTCATAGGTTTTATTTAACCCTTAAGTTGAATAGTTATTGACTTTATTACTCTTGGCTCTTATTGATAAATTAAAATGTATCAAGAAAACAATGTTCAAGTACACCAATCGCACACACACTACCAGCACTCATCCTGACATCAAATTGAGTTTACTATCTTGTTTCCAACATTTATAAGTAATGCTTAGTAATAGCTATATTTCACACACCCATAAGGAATATCAACATTAACATGAGGCAGGCAGTGACCTGGATAAGAGAAAACCTTTTCACTAAAGTTGAGATATGCTAGGATTTTTATTGCTAGTCATATAAAGAGACTTGGGTTTACCTATCACCTCTGGCCATCAACAAAGAAATCATCTTACAGTGTAGGTAACAACTAAGTGGGAAAACTCTTCCACTGTGTTTAAATACTTTATAAATATAGTATAAATATCTTAGGGAGTGAGCTAAACTATGACCCCACTGGCTTAGTGCAGACTCATTGTCCACCCACATATATACAGGTCTATCATCAATTTGTGCAAGTAAAACTTTCATATCTACATTACTCTTGCGAAATAGTACACTAAAACATGAGCCAATAATATTTCCAAGCCTTAATTAGCTTGTATCTAGCTTTAACTTTACTTAACTTAATGATAATAATAATAAGAAATGTGCATTAAAATTTCAAAACTATTACTCTGCACTTTTATAGGATAATGATGATATCTTAGCCCAACAATCATGCAACCTTCATAAAACATAGCACTAGGTCTAAGCACCTGATAAGAATCCCTAATCCAATTCAAAAAAAACATTTCCCACAACAATATCTCTCACTCTTATCATAAAAAAGTAAAGCATTTAAAACAAGACACATACAGAATATCTTAACATTAATTTCACCTACCCCTAAATGATAACAATTATAAAAGCATTTAACAGGCACATACAAAATAACTTGATATTAATTTCATCTACCCCTAAATAATAATAATAATAATAATAATAATAATAATAATAATAATAATAATAATAATAATAATAATAATAATAATAATAATAATAATAATAATAATAATAATAATAATAATAATAATAATAATAATAATAATAATAATAATAATAATAATAATAATAATAATAATAATAATAATAATAATAATGAAAGCATTTAATGGGCACATACTTGGATTAATTTTTATATATATGATAAATAATAAAAATAAAATTCTTTTCCTTTCTTTCTTTTTTTTAAAAAAAAATTAAATGTTCTACATGAATATCAAATATAAAAATATACTTAAATAGTTCTCCAGAGGCATCCTTCAGGTTTCTGGTTTTCATTTTTCCTTTTTTTTCTTTGATCTGTTTGTGTACACACATGGGCATATTTGGAAAGAGTCCTTATGATAGAGTTTGATTCCTATGCCAAAAAGTATAAAGTTTTTTACACTGCTGAGAAGATTTCCTCATTTTGGTTTCTGTGGATTACAGCTGAATAGAACTTGTTTTAATTTTTAAATATATACGTCCACTTCTTGTTGTATTTTTCAATTCACTTAATATTCATATTTAACGCTTTATATGAAATTATAGTGTTCAGATTTAATGCTTTATATAAAAAAAAATTAAAATTTAGATTTTCTTATTTTCTGTATTTTAAATTTTACTATTTACTGATTTCTGATAAATTAGTGGAGACAATCATGACATTGATTAATTTCTGGGGATTAATGTGCACCTAACTTAAACTTTACTCAATAGTTATTTCTTTTTCTATATTATTAAATTTGGCAAAGTTTTGTTTTTCAAGAGACAGACAAAATAATTAACAATAAACGATTTTCTTTTTCTCTCTTTCTTTAAAAAAATTTTCCTTTTTAAAATTTTTCAGCAAAGTTTCTCTAAGAGAACTTGCAAGAGAGAGATTCAGATAGAGCCAGCTAAAGTTATTGAGATAGAGCTATCCCCTCCACACAAAAAAGCAGAGCTCTTATAGTGTCTGGATCTCTTTCACTTTCTCCCCCCCCCCCAATGTGACCTTCCATTGACCCTTCAAATGTCTGGTCAGTTTGTTTTTCTGATTAATTGCCTATTGTTTCTTTTTCTTTCTGGTTATCTTAACCTTTCTGACCTCTTAAAAAACCATCTGCCAAATTCATATTTGCATTCTAATAGATAATCACCAATTAATTTTAAACTTAATTCCTGTTGTTATAGATATCACTTAAATCCCTTTAGTAATTACTTTAGTAATTCTACACTCATGAAAATCACACCAAAGAACAAATAATAGAAAACACTCTCCTCAGAATAAATAACAGAAAGCTCTCTCCCCTGTTTTACTTTTTCTATTATAATAATAAAAAAAATTTACAGCAACCTAACTTCAAACCCAGAATCTTGACCGAAATTTTGGCTGCTAAGAATAAACTATTAAAACAAATTAATTTATTCCTTAGAGAAATTCCTTATGCACAGAATAATTATTTTTCTAATTGTAAGCTTTATGATTAAAATCCACAACCAGATTAAATACACACACACACTATACTCATATATATAATTTTAATTAAATCGACTGTTTAATATTCTCATCCTTAATTTTTTTTTTTAATTATTTTTTTTACAATTTAATTTCATGAATTAGTTAGTTTTAGCTTGTCAGTATAAAACTATGACTATCTACTCGCACTCTCTAAAATATTTTTATAAATCGCACACCCCCTCATCTTTTCACTCCAACTATTAAATGATGTATAAATATTGCTTATCTAACAAATTATATCTTTATTATCAAGTTGTCCTATAAATTAATATCAAATAAAACATTTTTTTGGTTAGAAATCTTTTAATGACAAATGTATAAATTGCCTATCAAGTAAAACATACGCAATTCCTATGAATATGGGTTCAAACCTAGCCTTGGCTAAAAAGTTTGTCTCTTGAAGAAAAAAAATACAAATTATGAGGAATATTTTTATTAAACATTATCTTACATACTTAATTCAAAAAAATGGAGTCTTGGGCAAATCCAAGGGCTACAATATATATACAATAAAAGATAGGTTGGGCAAATCCAAGGGCTACAATATATATACAATAAAAGATAGGTTAATTCAAGTAAACAGGAAACAAGTATATCTGCTTGCAGACATACACCGCTTCAATACATATACATATAGTAAATTCTCTGTTTAAAGTGTTAGAAGTAACTAAATAATTAAATATTATAACCAAGTGAAAAAGATTGAGACAATAATCTTTAAACTGCTTCCCACATTATTAATATGAATAAAATGTATTTTAATATTTTACTGTGTGACATAAATAAATAATTTTAGTACAGGTTAAGTCAATTTATTTTAACTAGCTAATATGATTAAATTCAAACTTATATCTTTAGTAATAAGACAAAGCACAAGGTCTTTTGGAGTTTTTTTAAAAATTATCTTACACTAATATTTACAAAAAAATCTTTCCAAGTAAGCAGTAATATTGGAAATTATTGAATTAATAAAAATGAATAAAGAGGCGCTGGGCATTATATATATATTATTAAAAAATAGCTTAAAACATTCAATGGAATAACTAGCAACATTTGGAAGAAAAAAAGCAAGAAGACAGACCATCATGATATGAAAAAACATATCTGGCAAGTAGCATAACACAAGTAAATGAATAAAGATAAATAAAAAATAAAGGGAGCTGAGAATATTAGTTGTAATAATATCATCTAAAAAAGATTTAAAAATGGTTCATAAAAGAATTATTTTTAAAGAATTCAATATTACAGTTTAATTTTATTCACTTAGAAGAATATTTTCAAGTGCAAATGATGACTTTTATTAATTTTTATACTGACCTCACATATTTTATTTTAACTATTTTTATCTATAGGAAAAAATAAATTCAGAATGCAATGAAAAATTATTATAGATATTCAATTATATTTGAATATCAAAGGCTAAATATATAAAATTTAATTTATATTATTTATTGATCTCAACCCACACAAATGCTATCATGCATTTAACCTTAGCTACTATAACACTAGCATTTTTATGTAAATATTAAAGATCTATAATTATGAAATACATCAAATAGAATATAAATATAGAGTAGAATGTTTATTGTTTAAACACAGTAAAAGTAAAAATGTAAGTGAAAAAAAAATTGCCCAAACTATTTTTTTTCAATAAAGATATGGTATTCAAATCACTTTTTTACTCATCAATTTCATATAACATTTGAATAATAACTTAAAAATACTGATAATCCAAAATTTAACACTTATTTTTTAAAAGTTTAGTCTAATAAAATGAAAAGCTAAAAAAACAAAATGTATAAAGAGATGACAAAGATCAGTTTTATATTTATAGATGTAAACTAAACTTAAATACATATATAATGAGATAATTGTATTGATTTTGGTAGTTATACGGTGGTTATCTCTTTTTTTCTATTATAAAATCTATTTGTATAAGCAATGAATAATGAATAAAAAACAAACATTTATTTGACCAATTTTTAAATAAATGGAATTCTTTGCAGTATATTTAAATTGTGATTACGTTTTCTTTTTTATATACTCTTTATATTTTATAGCATAAATTTTTTATTTCCAACAACTGTAAAAGCATGGTTCTAACTATATTTACCAATTAAGTAATTTTGTAATTTCATTTATAAGTTATCTACTCAATCTGTAAGCAAAATGGTGAGATATAGCAAAAGTAAAGATTGTTTCCTTGTTAATTTATATTAGACACTATTAAAAATTATTACTATTCTAATAAATAGAAATTTAAATTAGTTGCTACTATAAGACCTTTATTTTTTTAAGATTGATTTTATTTTTCAGAATTTTCACACAGTAATTTATTATTATTTTTATTTAAGACAAACGATTCATAAAACTTAAATTATTATGCTATAAGAAGAAAAGATAGAGCAAAAATCACATTCAGATTAAATGATAACAAGAAGGCTTTAGTGATTTTGGGTTTGAAATTTAATAATATTGTTTTGCAAAAGATCAAAGTGCTTGCAGCTAATTTATAACAAAATGATTAGATGATTTAATGTCAAATCTAAATGACTATAGTGGCGAGATAGATTAAATTTTGACTGATTTATATTCAACACCTAGAAATTTTGGATTTTAGGCTGCTAACATGTTAAATAATATAACGAAAATAGAATCCATGAGAAATAAGTTACAGTACACTGATTTATAATAGAAAAGCATTTATTTAAAATTATTCATAAAATACGTTTTATTTCTGTCTAGTTTTCAGTCACTATTTGAACTATAGTGGGATAATTTCAAAGAAATCATGTAAATGAACTCAGGTAAAATTTTCTCTTATAAAAATTAGATTATTATTATTATTTTGTGGTTATTATTTTTATTGTATATAAAAAAAAAAACTGACCGGGTGATACAACTTAAATTGTATAAAAATAGTCATAAATTTTGATTTCAAGCATATTTTTATTTTCTTATTATTTGCTTATAATACATAGTAATTCTTTGAAGTAATTATTGATATTAATTTAATATCCTGGCTGCAAAATGATATAATGAGCATAAAATGGGTGAATAAAAATTATGTGACAATAAAAACGTCAATTGCATATATACTCTTTTTAAAGAAGAAAATAATTAATTTATTTCTCAGAAAATGATTTAATCCTTTGAATTGAAAAAAATATAAATTTTTCAAGGAAATAATTTGAAACCTTGAAATAAAAAAGAATATGTTTTTCTCAAGAAAGAATTTGAAACTATAAAATGAAACCGAATATATATTTTGTGTAAATATTTTTCTAATTGGGAACACCAAGATTTCAATTGAAGCAGAGCGTTATAGCTTTCCAGAAGTAAGTCTAAAGAAGTCATTGTAAACTTTGCATTCTAGAAATATTTGCATTATTGTGATAACACAAACACACACACACACATCATCCATCAACAATATACACTATAAGGTCATAAGAAAGAAACAATATTTTCAAACATCATATAGTACATGTGATATTTTATTTTTATCTGATGTATTCTTGCAGAATAAAATGGTAATTTTGCAAGGACAGTTGTGTCATATCTAAATATTAAGATGATATAATAAATTGTAGTAAGAAAGTGACAAGCAATAGCAAACTATCATCTATGATGATCAAATGTTTGCACATAATTGTAATATCTTTCTTAAGTGTTTAACTTGCTTTTGAGTAAAGGATTATATACATATGCCTATATAAATTTTTCTATTATCATAAAAAATGTTGATTATGACAGAATGTTAAAGATGAAGACTTTCTTTTGCACCTAAAATATTTTTGCTTGCTTCAATTATCACTTGAGGAAAGTATAAAACGATGTAAAAGTTGTGATCAATTGCTTTCTATTCTATAAAACTAACTGCATTTATAAATCACATTTTTACAACCATATGGTAGTATATATATATATATATATAAATTTAAATATGTATTTTTATTAATAATTATCTCTCAAGACATTACGCAGTGACTTCCTGTTTAATATCAATATGTTTTGTTCATGGTAAAGCTGTAACTACAGTAGAGGGTATTGGTAGCAGTCAAACTACTTTACATCCGATTCAGGTTAGTATTTAAAAATAAATATATTTATCGGAAATTATGTTTATAATAAAAAATGTAATAGAATATTTTAAGTGTATGTCTTGGAATTAGAATCCCATTAAATTCTGTATATATATATAGTTTTTTATATGTTATAGTGGGCTATATTTTTTTAAAAATTAAAAATTATTAATTTTATTCTAATATAAAATAAAGATTGCTTTTTTTAGTGTGCTCCTAAAAAACTTTCACATAGTATACATGAGAAATTTGTGATTGCTTCAAAGTACTTTAAAAGAATGTTTAATTGTATACTCTACCGGTGACCATTATTCACCATTAAAGTTTCTTAGTAAAGAAGCTGCCTTTGAGTAAGAATTTTTATGTATACTGTATTTTATATCTATCTAAACAATATTAAAACAGTAAAGACAATAAAATAAAGTAATTAAAAGTAAGATAGTAAAAAAAGTTATGCTTATGATGATTGCTAAATAAAAAAGATAAAAATCAATAATGACAAAATGTCTAATCCACAAATTCAGGCATACTAAAATCGAACTCGCTGTTTGTGAGTTACTTATTAATTGAAATAAAAATTTGTTTATTATCTATGAATTACAAAATGAAATAAATCAGATTAGGTTAAAACAAATGTAGATTGAGGATTGATGGAAGAACATTAGAAATCTTATATATTCTAATAACATCACACAATTTCAGCTAAAAATAAAAAGATTATGATAAAAGAACCAGAAGCTGATTTCAAAAATGATAATGAAAGTTTGAAAGCAGTTGATAATTTTTCATCTTGGAACATTTATCATCAACACAGGAACTAATAGTTAAGAGTTGCAATAAAAAATGTGGAAAAGTTTTTTAGATACAGAAGAAAAATTTCAAAAGCAAGAATTAAAATCGTGTTTCCCATAACTCCATCTGGATAAGAAAAGCAAACACTGAAGAAGAATAGTAGAAAAGTATTGACGTGTTTAAACTGTAATGCTTGCAAAAATTAAAAGAAATTATAGATATCAAACATAAACAAATGCTGAATTATCTGTATTTATCACTGGATTTTATTTGAAGTTTTCCCTGAATAATATCACATTCCACATTAAAGTCTCTGAGGACAAAGGAAGTATAATAAAATGTTTATTTTATGTCTGTTAGGCAATCTGATTAAGTGGTTATCCTTTGACATCAATAATGTTAACGTTATATCAAAGGGATTGTTTTAAGTAAAGGTTTTCAAAAATAAAAGATGTGAACAAAGGTTTCTGGTTTGCCTATATATATATATATATATATATATATATATATATATATATATATATATATATATATATTCATTTGAAATCTCTATAGTATCTGTGAATAACCATTATTACTGAAAAATTACTGAGGGAACCATTCGAAATAATATAATAATGTATGCAAGAATAAATCCAAAATATATGTTCTTATATACATATAAGTCTTTAATAATCTACTATAGGGCAAAAAATCTTTTTAATATATTTCAAAGTTAAAGTGACAACTGTGATTGATGAAAGTTTTTGCATTATTAGCTTACTGATGAATAATTGGATATTATATAGATTGAACACAGACTATTTTCAAAATTCCATAATAAGTTAAAAATTATCAATTAAATAAAAATGCTTTGTTTTACTTGAATTGTAATCCAGATGGTATTATTGCAGGCGATGCACTCTTGATATATCATGAGGTTTACATATATACGAGTAACTCGATAATTCTCTGCTCATCAAAATGATAATAATATATTGATTTTTAAAAAATTAAACACTATTTAAAACTAGATTTTTAGAAATGAATACTGTAATTTATATGAAAAACTCCTCATACGTTTATAATATAAAGATTAATTATCAATCTTGCTGAAGCAACAACAACAAAAACGATGATTAATTTGGGTTTTGTTGAAATAAATGCGAGTATTAAGCTCAAATTTATATAAGTAAAAACTAAAATTATATATAAGTTCAACATTGTAAAAGGAATGTTGATAATAAGTGGTATTACTTGAATATATTATCTTATTTCGTGTATACATATATATATATTGAAAATCATTTAATTTAATTAATACAGTGCCTTGTGAGCTTGTCATCCACCAAAATGTTTGGCGGTGATCCATGATGCAAAAGAAATATTTCGAGTAGATATTTTTTTAAAGTCATTTTTCATTGACATGCAAAGTAATCAAGCTCATTTAAAAGCAATAATTTTAAAATATATATAATATGCTCCCATATAAATTTATAACAACAAAACAATTTTAGTGTTAGATTCCTGCTTACGCGCCAATTAATAATTAGTTAATATAAAATAGTTATCTTTACTTTATACTTTAAAATATATATACGTAAATATTTTTAATCATATAGATATAAGTTTATATACAGTACATTTATATGTAAAATGTAGATGATTAATGAATACAATAATTATAATAGCTCAAGTTCTAAAGAAATATTAATTCTATTATCAAAAATTATTAATTTAGGATAAATTATTTGTCCAAAAAATAAAAATACGTTTACAAATGTATCTTTGAAGATCTTTAATGATTTAGATTGTTAAAATACATGTATATAAAATTTTATAATAGTGGCTTTTATTAATAAATGGCAGTATATATATATATATAGTTTAATTGAATAATTTTATACATGATGGTTTGAAATAGAAATATGATTTATATTGCAAAGTATTAGGTTTCTTAAGAAAAGTTTTATCGGTACTTATTTTTTAGATCATACAAGCCGTCTGGTGGCGCTTTACACTCTTTAATACACATAAATATAATGTTACCTGGCAGGTCTTTCTTTATTGTCCAATTTATGGTATTACAAAAAAAGTCTAAATTAATTGTTGTCCCATTTCATTATTGTCCGATATCTGGTATTATATTTATATATAAAAAATGTCCACATTAATTTATCTACTTATTTCTTATTGGAAATGAACAATTTCTTTTTTGTTTTTGCTTTTAAAAACATGCTACTATTTTAATAATGTTACTGTGCCAAACTTTTTTATTTTTATTGTCCGATTTCAGGTATTATTTTGAAATGAATTAAAAAAAGAACACATGTATAAATTAATTGCTGTACTTCTTTTGGATTGAAAACAAAGTATAAATTAACTTATCTACTTATTTATTATTGGAAACAAACAAGTTGTTTTTCATTTTTGCTTTTAAAACATGCTTTTATTTTAATAACTTTACTGTGCTGGACTTTTTTATTTTTATTGTGTGATTTCAGAATCAGGAAGGGGGAATATGTCAGCATGTAGTGCTGGAATGTGCAGGGGGGACAGGACAGATGATGTTTTTGCAGATATGAAGGATCATCCAAAAGATGCAGGAGTCTAACCAATCTTCCAATGCAACCTCAGCCATTTTATTTGTCTTCTATGTGTTTTTACATAAAACTAAATTTTTGCATAAGTTTTGAGCAATGGTGCTTGTCTCTACCCTTTTCCAATTGTTAAAAACCTTGAAAGTTGTGTATGGAAGTGTGGCAATGGGTGTAAAATTATTACTATGTAATACTACATCAGGTAGGATGTAAGTTCATTACTTGGAATGGACATTTCAATAGTTATGACTATACACCCTCACATGATACGGTAGTGATCTGTGAAGAGTGCACATTTGCAGAGTTTCACAAAGCACATCAGTGGGCTGTAAGATTGGTATGTAATGACATCTAGGCCTGATAATGGGTAATATGAACAAAACTGTTCTAGTGGCCATAAATTTGGCCATGTAAATGGCATTTTTATGTGTTTTTGCACATTAAAAGTGCCATCAGGTGGCTTGTATTGCCTAAAAAATAAGTACTGTTTATCTTCCATAGTTTGCTTGTTGTTTCATTGTGAAAATCAACACATCTAGAATATGGTTTATTTGGATTCACATTTGGTCTTTGATGTATTTTGGTGGTGAATTATGAAAAATCCTTTTGCCATTTTTATTATTAGTAGATCATGTTGGTTCATGGTTAATATTTGATTTTAAGCAAATGCTGTTCCTTTTTTTGGGCAGACATTTATGAATATTTTCCCTTTTTATAGATTAATTATTACTCAATCATGATCAGAAGACAAAACAAACAATAAATACATAATAAATTGATTTTATCGTTTCATAAAATAAGTAGTTTTTCTTAAAAAAACATTTAATTATCATGTTACTTTTAAAAGCCAAATTATTTCACAGAGATCAAGAATTTCAAAAAATGTTTTTTAAAATTTTTCCTTTTTTAAATTAACGTAATTAGTTAAAAAATACAATATATATGTATATAACAACAAAATTTATTTTTAAAATTAATTACAACCATTGACAAAATAATAAATTAAGATTCTTACATCCATGTTATTAAAAATAGTCATTTCTGTAGCTAAAAATGAATACTTTTCCTCATTTCATTAAATCAGCACTATCTTTTTAATGCTTGTTTTATTTAAAAATGATGATGATGATGATGATGATGATGATGATGATAATAATAATAATAATAATAATAATAATAATAATAATAATAATAATAATAATAATAATAATAATAATAATAATAATAATAATAATAATAATAATAATAATAATAATAATAATAATAATAATAATAATAATGACATAAAATCAAATTCTGCCCAAACAATTTAATTATTATAAATGTCAATCAAAAATTAATGCTAATAGCCATTTTTATTTAATACATTACTAAATTCTTTCTATTAACAGTTTTTATTAACATAAGTATATATACTTGGTATTAGTAGGAAACATTTGTGCAAAAAAAAAAAGATGGGACTATTACTAAAAAGAGAAATGAGATCATGAAATGTCTAGAAGAATTCTATCAAGAATTATATAGCAATAAAAAACAAGGAAACTACTGTATCTTTTGAATTGCCCAAGATTTTAAATAAAGAAGTGAGACATGCAATTAAGTTTATAAAGAAGGAAAAAGCTCCAAGTAATAATGAAATTATAATCGATATCTTAAAAGAAGCAGACAAAGAAATAGAAAATTTTTTGATAAAGTTATATACCAAATGTGTAAATAATGAAATAGCAGATGATTGGAAGAATGCAATATTAATATTAATATTTAAAAAAGGTGATGAAGAAGATATTAGAAATTACCAACCTATCAATCTTTTATCAGTTCTACACAAAATTTTACCAAAAGAATTATAACTTGTCTATAGCAAACTTTGGATTTTAATCAGCCAAAAGAACAGACTAGATTTAAAAGTGGTTTTAGTACAGTAAATCACAACCAAGTATTGAGACAAGTTATAGAAAGAATTAACAAATATGAGTTGTCATTATACTTTGGATTTGTAGATTATGAAAAGGTATTTGATTCTGTAAGCATTTCTTCAATGATTAAGTATTGGATCATTAATATATGGACCCAGGATATTGTCATATTCTGAAGATTATTTACAAAAATTCAACAGCAACAATTAGATTACATAATGATACTAAAAAATTAACAATGAGAAGGGTATAGGACAGAGTAACTCTATATCTCAAAAACTTTTTACAGCAGTTTTTCAAGAAGTATTTTGTGTATTAAAATGAGCATCTAAGGGAGCAAAAATAAGTGGGGATTATTTAAGTCATCTAGATTTTGCAGATGTACTTCAGAACTTCAGGAAATACTGTAAAAGTTATCAGATGAAATAAAAAAGTAAGACTAAAAGTAAGCATTAAAAAGACTAAAGTAAAATTCAATGGATTTGATCAAAGGATGAAAATAAATATTGATAACAATGAGTTAGAAGAAATTAACAACTACAAATACTTTGGTCAAATTATTATTACAGAGGAAAACATAGTTGGATGAAATTAATCATAGAATTAAACTTGGAGTGCTTATGGTAGAAATAACTTAATATTAAAAGGAAATATGTCTATGTTTTTTAAAAAAATGTTTTTAATAAATGTGTTTTACTTGTTCTTACTTATGGGTCTGAGACTTAGACACTTAACAGAAGAGCAATATAAAGACTTCAAATCATTCAATAAAGTATGGATAGATGCATGTTAGTATAACAAAAAGAGATCTAAATCAAAATATATGGGTGAGAGAACAAATAGATACTGTCAATATTATTAAAAGAATTAAGAAACTGAAATGGAGTTAGACTGAACATTATGCTAGAAGAGGCAATAATAGATGGATAGTTGAAATCTTAAACTGGATTCTAAGAAATTATAAAAAACATAAAAAGACCACATGTGAGAAAGATGGATGAAATAAGGAAATGTGCTGGAATAAAGTGAAGAAGAATGGCTAGAGATAGGAGAAGATGGATTGAACTTGGAAAGACCTTCATTCTGCAGTGGACCAATAATGGTTGGAAATGATAATGATGACATTTTGATTGTTTTAATATTGGATTTGTTGTTATAAATCTCATTATATATATTGCAAATAAGCTCTTAACAAGCTTTTGCAAAATATCCCCAACCTCAGACTAGTTTCTGCTACTGGCTTTCTTAGTAAGGTAGTAGGATATTCAGCATTAGATTAAAAATACCAATAGCAAAAACCATCCTGGGGCTGGGGATATTCTGCAAAGCTTGTTAAGAGCTTATTTGCGAGCCATATATATAACATTTGTAATACAAGCTGTTAAATTAGGTCATGCCCGGGGGTGCCAATTCTATTAATCATAAAATAAACTACTAGACTGATTTTGCCTTAAAATTATTAATGAGGCTCTTAAATGATATTCTACCTTAGCTTAGCTAAGCTCAGTTGGAGCTACAGAAATCTATAAGGTGTAAAATGTATATTAGATGTGGGAGAACACATTATGATTAATAGGAACAAAACATCTATTAAATTCTAAAATAAATAAAGAATTAAAATTTGTAAAGTTCTACCTTTTGAATTGACAAGTTATAGTCTATGCCTCCTCTCCTCCCAACATTCCCATGCATTGAACAACTTCTACTACGTGATAAAATTAAATTAATAAAATAAAGATGTAATGCTGATTAACTATACAGTATAGCAAGTGGGAACTAAATACAAAATAATATATAACTTTACTTAACTTTTATTTGTACAATAATTTAAACTAATTAACTGAATTAATGTCTAATTTAAATAATAAGTGAATATCTCAGGGAATTAATTTATTGCATGGCTTAATTTTAAATCTATACTTCTCAACAACTACTAATCACTATTATAAAAGTAATGATACAAATTAAGCAATATCCTAACAAAATAATGGTAGTTAGATAATGAAAGAAATAGGGTGTATTTTGATTTTAATTCATCATCTAAATAATAATTGAATGATAAGATTTTCAGAGAATCATTAAACAATCAACATTTCATACAGTGTTTCGATCAAGAAAGGCAACATCATCATATCTGGACATGTTCATTATTAAATTATGGAATAGTGCAATAATGTCATAGTAGATATGTAAATGTGTGTGCATGTGTGGAAATATGGAATATGAATGCATATCAAAGAAGAATTCTGAACACAACTTTAAATAAATAAAACATTTATTTACAAGATAATTTAAACAAATATTTGGTTTTATAATTTACGCACATACATGTTTTGGATGTTTCTAACATCAATGGTTAAATGGTCTACATAAGAGCAAATAACATAAATATAACTTTTTGTATTTTATTTTAACATATGCCAGCTATCAGTGCATTCTGATAGACTTATTATTGAAACATTATAATGCTAGCACTAAAATAATAACACAAACTAAACTTCCTGACATTTTACTTGCAAAATTTACTCAAGCTATCAATCAATTCTGATAAACATATAACACAGAAACATTATAATACTACACTAAGATAATTAATTATAAAATTATTTTATATTTGGTATTTTATTTTCAGTACAATCGAGCTATCAATCACTTCTGATATGCTCGTGAAAAATAAAACACTGTTAAACACTGACACTAAATTATAAGATGAAACTAAAATTCTTGGCACTTTACTTCAAATGCACATCAAAATAAAATGAGAGGGGTTAAAATCTAAGAGTAAGAGTAAAAATAAGAGTAAGGGGTCAAAATATACTTTACAAATTAAATGAATAATTCTATTAATTAACCACACTTTGTCTTCTCTTGCTTGCTCATTCAAATGAGGATGGAACATTATGAGAGTTGATGGTATGAAATCTAAATAATTAATATAAAATGATGTGAAGCAATAATTAAAGAATTACACATTAATGATGGATTTCTCTATACCTTCTAAATTAATAATTTATGCATGTGTCTGAATTATGCTATCTGTCATAAAATAATTAATATTATTAAATCCGATCAGTTTACTTATGAAATTGGGAGGAATATCATAATATGGATGATGATAATGGCCAGCCAAGCTTTAATACAAATTCTACTTCAACTGTTCTGTGAGAAAAATCAATTCTACTTTTATTTTCCTTTTTTATCAGCAAACTATCTCACACTTGGCTATGAATAAAAGATGAAAAACATTCCATAGGGAATATGAGGGATAAAAGACTTTCATAACTTTAATCATTTAAATAACAATACACAGTAGCTCACAAGTCTAACTTCTGAGACTTAAAACAAACTGGCATGGTCATGGTCTCATCATCAAAAATAAGAGAAATACACTACTTGGCTTTTCATACTATAATACATAAAATACAACTACTAAATCTGGAGGATATAATCTACTACTAATAAATATTTCAACAAGCTAAAGGAGAGCTTTCTCAATTCTGACAGTATACTATATAACATAAATACTTTCATTCTGCATAGCCACTAATATATATTTCAATCTAAGCATAATAATAAAATAATAAATTCACACTTAAATAAATCTCTAACTTTCCACTTCTCTTGGCACATTTTCATTGTCCAAAACCGATGGGCATTAAATTATTTTACTTTCAATTCAAACATTATTATAGCTGGATTCAATAATAGACACACACACACATATATATATATATATATAAGCATAATAACGCACAAACAACAATATCAATTAATAAATTGTAGAGGTAATAATGAATAAATCTCTCATTTCTGACATGTATAATATTTTAACTTGGAAATATACTAACTATTATTAAAAAGATAAGGCAAAATAACTTCTAGCAAGCAAAACAAAATAATTTTTTAGTGCAAATTGAAATAAAAGTTTGATTTAGGATAAACAACAAATCTTTAAATTCTGAGTAAAACAATTATTAAGAAATAATTATTTTATAACTTATTGAAAAATGCAAAGATAAACAATAAATTTTATACAATAAATTCTTTTCAAAAATAAGCTGTCCACCTCTTAACAGCGAATGAACATTTCTATCGCTAACACACACATACATGTAAAATTATAAGCACACAATAAAAACTATATTAAATAGTACTAATTATCCAGTATAATATTTTTCCATATTATACTTTTGGTGAGACGTTCTTGAAGAGAAACAATAATAATAATAATAATAAAAATAAAATCATAAGACAAATTTTTTTAAATCTATCTAGCTATTAAATGCTAACAAATAATAATAATCATTGAAGCTTTTCTTTTGCTTGAAATGAAAGTTTATTTAATCTTTAAATGACATATCTTAGTCATATACTAAATGATGATAGTAATTGGTATAAATATAAATATTAATAAACACAACAAATTCCTGCAGGGAGATAAATAATATTGATTTGGATCCAATTTATGCAGCATTTCAAAGTTTTTAGCAATAGCTAATGAAACCACTGGCAATATTACATTTGAAAATTCTTCATTATGGCAATAAACATTTATTATGGCATAAGTAGAGCAATAATTTATTATTTAGTCCATTAGATATGTTCAAGCATTTGTTCTGAGTTTTTTAAAAGCCATTCACAAAGCACATAACTAATCAGTTTATAAAATCCACCTAAGTTCATGTAAGTTTGTTGATAACATATTTTAATAAGAAAATTCAACTGCAAATGGGGAGAACAATAAATAAAAGAGATTTATATTCAGTTTTATGCTCTTCTATCCATTTATTCATCAGCATATTTAGAGAAGTTAATAAATAATCCATTAAATTATACATTACACATTTTTTCCTTATTTTAGATACAAATGGTTAGGTAAATGTTTTAATAATAATAATAATAATAATAATAATAATAATAATAATAATAATAATAATAATAATAATAATAATAATAATAATAATAATAATAATAATAATAATAATAATAATAATAATAATAAAGCAAGTTAGAATAACTTATCCACACACATCCGTCCATTTAAACTTCATTCCTTTATAATTAGTAAAAATTATTAATAAAGAGTCTCTGACATGTCCAATGAACAAGTTCAACATAAATTTTCAAATATGACAACATCCATCCATTCCAGTTATTTCTTTAATGTTAGACAGTAAATCAGGGTAAATCAAACTTATCATGTAAACATACATTTCAATTACTTCATTAATATTAGAATTAAGATTTAATTAAAACAGTTTTGAAATATAAACATGCATTTTTATTACTTCTTTAAGATTAGAAATTAAAGTTAAATAGTTTTATAATATAGCACACAATATCCCAAACAATGGTTTTAGAATTTAAACTAGTTAATTAAAAGCAAGGATGTACCTTATTTTACCACTGTTTAAGCTGGCATGTTCCAGAAAATTAATAATGTTTTTTCACTTTCAAACTTGAGTCATGAAAGAATCAGCTTGTAAAACAAAATTGTACTAATAAAAACTTTTATTGGGAGAAAAATGAGGAAATGAGAAAGCAAAGTGAAGTTCAGTGAAGTTAAATAAAATCAACCTTTTATATGTCCCAGACTTTTACCCAAGCATCTGTTCTTCCAATAATTCAAGGTCATTTGAAAGTTCAAAGGTCTGTAGAAACAGAATTGCTCCACTCATTGCACTGAAATTTAATTAGCAGAAAAATATGCAAGAAACTTTTTTTTTGTCTTGAAAAAGAAAGAAAGAGAAAAAAATCATTTTATCTTTTAAAATATTAAATAAATTGAACCAAGAATAAAATATTTTGTATTTCCAAAGTAACAAAATAAAACTAATGATAATTATGTTAGCAAATAAAACATTTAATAGTGTTTTTATTGTTTAATAATCCACTAGTCAAGTGATACATTAATTCACTTAAAATGTAACTAAGCTGGTTATTCAAGCTATTAGTTGTGAAATCAAATATGTTGCTATGAGACATGATATTTGGTGGTTTAATGAAGTACATGAATAGAAAATGAAGCTGAAAGATGGCACAAGCATACATGAACATTCACAAATACTATGCCACAGGTACTAAACTGTTCTGACTGAAATGAAAGTTTCTATGATGATGAGTCAAGCATATTGTACTGTTTACACTATGGGTTGAAATATCATATGCAAATAAACCAGAGAATTATTTAAACAAATATCAATACTGCTCTGCTGACAAATAAAACAAACTTGGATCAACTTAAACTAAACTGACAACTTCTGTGACAAGCCACCCCCTTCCTATCATTAATGACTCACTAAAGAAAAATATTAATCATATCAAAACCTTCAAATTATACCTATCAGTGCTTTCAAACATAGTTTTAGATCATTAATAACAAAAATTTAAAATTTCAAGTTATTTCATTTTTTTAGTAGGATGCAATATAAGCTGTTACTGAAACAGTGCTACACAAATACAATTAATATTTCTGGTGCCTATCCAGAAGGTTACAATATATAGTAAAAAAAATTAAATATTTTATGCTTTCAAATAGCAATAAAGTGTAGAAATAAATTAGAATTAATATCTTTCAAAGATTTATTGCACTAAAAAAATTATCCCAACTTAGTTTTCCTTATGATAAAATAAAATTTTGGAACCATGAAAAAAGGTATACAATAGAAATCTAAGTGACTATATACAAGTTATTAGCAAAAAAACATAAAAATTCAACACAGAGATAGTGAAAAAGTGTGCTGCTAAATCAACATGTAAATTGAAGACATGGTAGAGTCCTAATATTTTATTGATATCTAAATTTTTGTTTTGTTGTTTGATTTATTTTATGTTTTACATGATTTTATTGCTTTGTTTCTTATTATAAATAAAATTTTGTTCTATTTATTAGCTAACTGTTTTTAGTTTTATTCATAGTTAAAATATTTTATTCTAGATAAAATAATACCAATTCTTACTACTTTTTCAGTCACTAGAAAAATGCTAGCTATTTTCACTCTTCAATAATATTTAATATATCTCCATGGAAATAATGCCAAAGCTCTCAAATGTCATTATCCATGCATTCAACATTGCTAAAATTTTAAGAAAATCAAAATTGATATATTTTTACGTTAAATGTGGTTTAATAATGACATAATATGAGATAATTACTAAGAGACATACATATATTGAAAAATTTTCACAAATTTTATAGATGCAGATATTTAAAATATAATAGTAATTTCCATGTATTTATCTAGATAAACATCAGCTATAATATAATTAGACAAACAATCAAATAAAAGTTATAATTACAAGTGAAATCATGCCATTTATTAATAGTATTTTTATCTGACATCATTTAATAAAAAAATATATATTCAACATATGCATACATCTATAACATTTGTAAAAATCTTCTTATTGATATAAATCTCTTTTTATGGAGATTTGTTTACTTGAGAAAAATATTTAGGAAGTTGTGTTTTTCCAATATTCCCTTATATAAATTACATATGTTTAATTTTCGAGTTTTATAATATCTAGAGTATTAAGCTAAAAATGCTTCCACTTTTATATTAAAGATATCAGGGAAAGTATTATTATTGTTATTGCCAGTTTTAATTGACTAATTGCATATTAGCTGAAGTTTAATAAGCATAAAAAATTCTAATTATTTAGATCTATAAAATCTATGAAAATCTTTTAACACACATACACATATATATATATACACCTGAGTCTCATTTTACGCGATAGATAGGTTCCTCAGAAAACACGCACAAATGAAATCACACAAAAATAGACATAACTTACATTGAAAAGAGGGGGGGGGATGTGGTCTGTGATTTTTCAAAATTCGCGTAAAAGCAAAGCACCAACATAAAATTACTTTAAAATTCACGAAAAAAAAAAAATATAAGGAAATAAAATATGACTAATAAAAAATTTCAAATTTGAAAAAAATTGATACAAGACAAACTTTTTTTAACTATAATATTTAATTTTATTCAAAATAATATATTTTTATGCATAATTTACAGTACAGTAATTTACATTTTTTTTATACATGTTTTAATTATTATTGCTATTTGCCCAAAAACACGTTCATTTGCAAACTAGTAAAAAATCAGATTCTCATGTGATGTGATGTGATGTATTTGGCTTCTCCTTAAACAAAGTCAAGAATATCTCAGCAATTATTCTCACAAGAGGAAATACAACTAGTGCCAAGTTCACTCTCATGTTGTTTTAATGGTTTTCTGTTGATGACGATGATGATTTTATTAATTGTTTATGAACTTAGACTTATGATAATAAAAAGACATTTATTCACCACTGCTGGGAAAAATTTAATTAAAACTAACAACTAAAAATTAAATTCTTATTTTTGTCTTTAATTTTTAATTCCATTTAAAAATCAAATTTCGTTTTACATCACATTAATTTCAAGTCACCCGTAAGTAATTTTTAAATTGTTAATTACAATTAAAAATCAGATTTTAATTTTTAATTGTGCCCACTGCTATTACTGACCTTTTAAAAATAAACTTGTGGACACTAAATGATTAATAATTGATTACATTCTTTTTTAAAGAGCAAAAACAGAATGTGATTTAAAATCCAAAATTAACACACACAATGTTTGAACAAATTTACATTATAATCTTGTAAAATTTAATGTGTGTATACATAAAATGTGGAAATCATGATTTTTAATTTTATTATTGCATAAAATCTTACTATTATAAAGCACTGAAAATATTGAAATTACTAAGATGAAAGTAGAATTCCAATAATGTGCTATTACTTTTAATATAACATAAGTGCGCGAAATTTATTATTTAAAGTAATAGCGCATTATCGGAGGTCGACTTCCGGTGAAACGCGATTCGCGTAACTTCAAAATCGTGTTAAATAAGTCCACATAAAAAGAGACCCAGATGTATATATATATAAGCTTCTGTAGGTATGACCAATATTAATCAGTGGAGGGTTTTAATAGATTCGCCATCTAAACGTCTTTTCAAGAGACTACTATGCTATAATTTACTGATGAAGACATTTAACTATAGATTCCTTTAAGACATGGTTGGCAATAGCAGATAATACTAATATAATAAACAAAAATCTTTTAATATTTGTAATACAAGTATAATTTATATATTTGAAGTTTAGATGTAATTATAAGGGATATGAACACAGATTTTCAAGCTCCCTTCTGTTCATACAATCAATACACATGACCACACACATGCAAAACGATAAATGATCTACAATATATATATATATTTCATGATCTGGACCAAATTATAAGTTCTGGTTCAGCATGAAATATGTACATTAAAGATGATTTATTTTTTTCATGTATGTGATCATGTGTATTGGTTTATGAGATAGAGTGGATATTTGAAGAGAGCTTAAAAGTCTGTGTTCAAATCCCCTGTAAAAACCTATCAAGCAAATAAAATAGTTTTATTATAAATTTACTTAATAACCATAATATAATCTACTAATCATATATCTCAATAGTTATTAAGTTGACAACCTTTGCTGTTTTGTAGGGTCTTTAATATTAGCTGAAGGTGATTATAGACCAAGCTTTTTAATGACTTAACAATTCCTATGATTAAAATAATAAATCAATTGGCAGAAGACCATGTTTGGGATGTGCACACACATATATTTTAATTTTAGCAAGCAGGTGATAGCAAGAGATTTCCAAAGTTATTTTAATTAATACCCATCACATGTAATGTATATGTTATTATTTATAGCAATATGCATTTAAAACCATGCCAAAAATCACCATCAAATATCTTAGTAATATGATAATATACCTTATTATGCAATAATTAACTATATATTAAAACCTACTTTAAAATTTAGAGATAAGCCTGGAAATGATCTGTTCACAGGGTATATATATGTCAAAATATATTATAAAACATAGCCATAAAATCTTTGGATTCCATTTTCTAAACACACACACACACACATTATATATATAATGCTTAAAGGATATATATAGTTGGGATAAATTAGAAAAGTATTTGACAAAACATTATACTGTATTATCTGAAATACTTCTCATATAAACTTTAGAATTTATTTCCATCCCTTTTCTCCTCTAAATGAATTATTTACTTGCTGGTCATAGTAAACTATTTAAATTTAAATAGCCTTCAGAGATACCCATTATTGTATTAACTTTAAGGTTTATTATTTTAAACAATCACTTATATATGAGAATGATTTGTGAGAGTTAATGTATTAATTTTAATTTACAATTTTTTTTAAATAATACATTAATTTCTGAGTTTAATCTACAAATCACTCTCTTTCAACTTTTAACTATTCAAAATAGTATATTAACATGTTTGTTAACTTTAAAACTATGATAAACTAAATTATTTGTTATTAATAAGTAAATATAATTAACAGTATAAATAAAAACTGACATTCAAATACCATGTATAAACAACATAAGTTAATAAAAAATATGACTCCAGGATTTGATATAAATAAACAACTTGATAAGCCTGGAGGTAACAGAAAGTTCATTTAAATTTAATTTAAGTTCATAATGTCTATAAATTAAAATAAGTTTTGTAAATTTTATGGTACTTACATATGATATGGAGCATGCATTAGACATGCTGTGCCTTTTCACATTAATATCAATCCATTGATAACATTCTTATCCTGTGACCTGATCAAAATTACCTGTACATGGATTTTGTACATGATATTTTATCATAAGATTTACAAAGTTATCAGCAGCTTGAATATGTATGTGAAAAGGGTCAGCATGTACAATAATGCTCCATGTTGCTTAGGACTAAAAATACTACTTTCATACAAAAAATATAAACAATTTGAAGTATAATTTACCAAGAAAACCCCCAATCTTTAAAATTATATTTTTAACAGCAGTTAGTGGCAAGATATCATATACAAAAAGTCAAAAATGTTATTTTGCTATACAAAAATATATACAACTTTCACAGGAAAAATATAAAAAATGGTATGGAATATAAATTAATAATAGTATTAAACTATAAAATTTGACCAAAAAATAGATATTAAGCAGTAAATTTTTAAACAATTAATATAAAATACAGTTATATAAAAAGGCAAAAATGTTATTTTGTCATACAGAAATATATATGACTTTCATAGGATAAATATAAAATATGGTGCTGAATGTAAATTAATAAAAGTACTAAACACATAGACATTTATAACAATACTAAAGATATGAATTTGACAAAAAAAATCACTAAATTACAAAAACTGCCTAAATTATTATTTAAAAAAAAAACAAAATATATGAAATTTACATGAAATATATATGACATTTACATGAAAAATTATAAAATTTATAACAATACTAAAGATGTGAATTTTACCATAAAATTGCTAAATTATTTAAATTGCCTAAAATATTATTTAAAAAGCTTAAAATATATACAATGAAAAAATATAGAATATATAACAATACTAAAGATATGACACACCATTATGGACAAAACAATGACTAAATTACAAAAATTGGCTAAAATATTATTTAAAAAAACATAAAATATACATATACATTACTTACCATGCAATATATAACATGAATCAATGGAAGTGGTCTGTTGTATTTTATTATAAGTGGATCAAATATTCTGGAGAAATGGAGATTTCAAGTAAACATTTTTCACTTTCCGTCTCCAAAATGAACACATGATTGCAGAGTATATCACCTGAAATGGGATTTGGTTGAAAAACACTAATAAATAAAACTTTTTAAAAAAAAAATAAAACAAAAAAAAATAATTTTTTCACAAAATAAGAAAATATAAAACTTTTATTAATAATTCATGTTGGTGGCCAATTATTTTTTATTTCATTCATTATGTAAATGAATGCACCACCATCTTTATGACATCTATGCCACATAAATTTGGCCAAATATGAATCCAGGTGTTGCCATGATGTTTGTTGCTGTTGCTTATTATGCCATTTCACTGATCCCCACAGTCCTTCAATGTTTTGGGAAAGTACAGTTATTTACTCACTTAAACTCAAATGAATTAAGCAACAATGAAATTAAAAATGGACAATAATGATAAAAAAAAATGCAATGCAATTGAAATCAAGCTGTTGTCAGAATAAAATCTTGACCAAAGTCTGGGCAAAAAAGAAATGGTTTTTGGGCAAAAAAATTTTTGTTATTAGATCGGATAAAAAAACAGGTGAAAAAATATAATGCCATTAAAATCAAGCTGTTGTCAAAATGAAATCTTAAACAAAAACTAGGCAAAAAAAAAAAATAGGTTTTTGAAAAAAAAAAAATTTTGCTACCAGATCGGAGATCGGATAAAAAACATGTTTTCATATAAGATCAGATTTACTTGGATTTATTTGACTTAATTGCAATGTTACACATTTATCATGGATGTAAATAGGTGGAACACATCTAATATATGCTATGTCACAGAACTAATATGCAAGTACTAATTTTATCTTACACAATTTTGTGAAGATTTGGTTTATAGGATCCAGTGTTTCCTTCACGTTTGCAGTGCCTATATCAGTGTCCATTTTTTGATGAGTTCATCAGTGATATTAAGATGGTATATGGCTGCCATGTAATTGAATTTATTCTACATGGAAAAATAAAGCATTACAGACAACTTGATATATATTCTAACAATGCATGGTAGCTTGACCTGATGATGCCTGAGAAAGATTTGTTAATTGCATATTGGATTTTATCAGCAGGATAACTTGCAGAAATCAGAAAATACAAGCTAAGAATAGGCAAAAAGATAAAGATTTAATGATCTCTGCTGTCTGCTATTTATACTATTTTTTGAAAGCTTTTTTTAAATGTAATTAAAAATTAAAAAAAAAAACAGAAAAAAATAAAGCACAATTATGAATCCAAGCTAGCAGATCAGTTTTAGGGCAATTAATTTTGATAACATGAACAATAAGATATAATTTTTATTTTTGATTTTTAATTAATTAGATGTCTTGTAGTTTTGTTGGTTACCAATCATCAAACTTTGTTTTAAATAACTTCTTTATTTAAAGACTGAATTAAACATATAAAAGACAATTATTTTTTATTTTCTATCTGCAAACTGATTTTAAAACAAAAAAAAAAAATCATATGTTAAAATATAGTGCTGTAAGGTCTGCCCATCCCTCGTATATGTAAATAAATGGATCATGCCCTGTACATGAGAGGTCAGAGTGACTTGTGGTCAGCATGGGTAGGATGAGAAGGTTGGCACCAATGTGGGCTTTGAGCGTTCCATCATCAGATTTTCAATGAAATGGACGGCTGAAGAGTTGTGGGGTGGAGTGGATTGAAGCCTGAACCGTAAAGTATGAAGATTGGCTATCTTAATATAAGCTGAGCTTTGATTGTATATATGTGTGGAGATGATAATCTGGACCAACTGACGAATGCTGGTGTAGCACGAAATACGTATATTGGTGATTATTTATATTTTCGACATGTGGATGATCAAGTATGTCAGCAGTATGAGATAGCGTGAATAGTTGAGAGTCATGCGAAAGTCTAAGTTCAAACCCCCCCCTATATATTACATATTGGAGTGCAGGTATGAAAAAGCCTGGACTGCTGTAGAAAAAATTATATATTAAATTATTTAACTTAAAGAATTTATTTTTGAAAATATAAATTAAAGAATAGTAAAATAAAAAGTATTTTATTTGATACAATTAAAGCTCTATATATCTATGGGAGTGTGTGTGTTTTTAATATTTATTAAATTTAAATTAACCTATTATGATAGTTAGCAACCTGCACTCCGATGTCTAAATATTATCCTCCCCCCCCCCATCCAACTTTAATAAACTTAGAGATCTATATCTATCTCAAATTCTTCCCCTTCCCATTGGAATATTAAAAAAATTACTATTAGTGTATAATTTAATTTTCCACAGAAAAATTTCATTTATATATATATCTGATCTTATTATTTGATCGTATTTTTATTTAGATGCATGTATCAAATAGTGAGGTTTAAAGTTCATTATAATTTTATCTTTATTATATAAGTGTTTCTTAATAGCTTTTTCTTCATTCTTATTTGTGATTGATTTTTATCTATTTTTTTTTTTCGTGGTAACAGTGCACAATGTTTCCTGAATTTTGAATACTCCGTCTCCCTTTTCATCTAATGCTGAATAAAATTAATGATCGGAGATATTCTTCTTCTGATCAGATCCCTCTAAAACGGGTTCCAATATGAGCGGCTGATATATAAATAATGATTTCCTGATTCTCTATCTTGATGGTTAATTCAAGCTTTGGAATTTCTTTATACACTACATTGATCAACTTGCATTGCGTATCTCAATTTATTTTCTGTGTCAATCGTAATCTTTTCTTTAGAATACCTTTTATTTTTGATCTAATTGCTTTGGTTTTTCATTATCATTTGATCTACTATTTCTATATTCTTATTATTTCACTTGTTTTGAATCATCTTTTATTTTTTATTCTATTCTATCTTGTTCAATCGTCAATAATTTTATTATTTTAATCTGCTATTTATTCTGTTCCCTTTCCAACCTTTTCTCCAAATGTTTTGACTTATCTTCTTTTTTTGTTTTACTTGCTTTAATTCATCTTCTACCATTTTAATTTTAATTTGCTTCTACTCTTTTTCTGTATTTTGATTTGACTATTTAAGCAATTTTGTATTTATATGTTCTAATTACTCTTGTTCATCCTATATAGTTTGATCCATGACTTTCACCAGTTCTTATTCATTTTTTAACTTTTGCTCTCATTATTTTGGTTCTTCTCCTATCTTTAGTTTTAATTGATCATTTTCTATCTTTTCCTCTGATTTTTTTCCATGGGTGTCTTCATCCTTATGTAATAAGTTTAGGCACCCACCTAAAATATTTTCTATATTATCCATTATTAGATCTTTTTGTTTTTAAGCTCTTGAATATTGTCTTGATCATTTACTTTATATTGACTCATATCCAACTCCAGTGTATTTCCAACTGTATAATCTCCCAGCTTCTGAAATTTTCTATTACTTTGGATTGACTTTGCTGAATTTATTTCTAGCTGATTTTGCTCAAATTTTTCTTCCAGTGAGTGCTGCTGATTTAGCCCAGTTTTTGCTTTATTTGATACATGAAATATCTAAAACCTGTTTCATCTCTTCTCTTTTGAGTACCTTTTCTTATTACTATCTCAAGCTCTTTAAATGTTTCCTCAGTGCTGTTTTCTTCCCAGAATATCTTCTCAGGCTTCAGAATTATTCTGCTTGTTTCTTTTCTCTCCCCTAAAATTCTTTGACTTTATTTATTGATTCCATGCTAATTTTTTTATTCTTTTCAATATATCACACAGAACTATTACTAATGCATGCTTCCACATTTTCATAATGTCTCTTCTTCTCTTATACCCAACAATCACTCTCTTCTTTATATTGTTCTCTTGCACTAATTATTTCTATCATTTATCTGATCCCTTTGAATTTACTAGGTTGGATTATTTATATCATTATGTCATACAAAACATTTTTATATTTTAGAATTTATTTGGTTATACTTTTCTTTTGGTCCAAAATACTTAAAAGTATAACCAGCATCTGCCAACTGATGATATCTCAGAGTGCACTTATTTATAATGGTTTCTCACATTGACTGCACCAAATAAATAAATATAGTATGTAATGAATGAAAGCCTCAGAAGGTATAGTCAATATCCATAATCAGAGAGCAGTACTAGATTTACCATTCAGACTATCTTTTCAGGAGACTAAAGCTTTAAATCATTACTAGTAATTTTTATTATGCCTCTAGGTCATGGAGACCAAAAAAATACTTTGAGACATAGTTTGCAATAATCAGAAATCAATTCTTTTTTGTATTAAAACAATTTTTTTAATGTGAACAAGATGTGAAGATAGATTTATGATAATTCTATCAAATTCTGCTTTAAAATCTAATATTTTTTTTTTTACAAAAATTAGAATATTTTAAAAACATTTTAATACCAAGTCAATTCTGACAGATAATGATGCAATAGTTACTGTTGCTTTTTTCTTTATATTATAATCAAGTTTATTAACTTCTTTTTCTAAAAAACAAAAGAAAAATGAATAAATTGAAAGTTTATACATATATTTCTTTATAATAATCAACAAATTAGCCTGTAAAAAATAATCAAAAATACTTTATAAATTAGCAAAAACTAATATTTCATTATACTTCAAAATCTTCACATGAAAACTAGATTAGAAAGATTTGAATACCTTATGAACCTTCCTCTCGGTGTTTCCTTCTGCCAAAGAACAGAAAGAAGTCTTTTGATCTTAGTCACAGTCTATAAAATGCTGACCTCTTCAGATGTTTTCAACTTTAACATTAATAAATGCATTACATTAAAATCTACTTAAAAACATGGGTCATTAGAAGTTAGGATAACATTAATACTATGATCTACAGTTATTGAATAACAATATTTTTATTGAGGAAACTTTTAATGATTTTCAATAAAGATGGCAATTTATAAGTTAAACCAAAAAATTACATCACCACAAAAAGATTTTCTTTGAAAACATTTATTTTACTTCTTAAAAAGTTAATTATAGTATAGCAAAAGCAATTTTTACTTGCCAAATATAGAACTGCCTTTGTTAAATGGGTAATGATTATTTAAAATTTTAATATCAATAAATAGTATTTTTAGTTCTAATACCTTTTTTCTTTCTTTAATGTTAAATAACTCTAAATTTATCTTCATTTTAATAACCATAGAATTAAAATATTTAATACTTTATTCTAATAATGTTTTGAATAGGAAAATTTGTCTAATGATTATATCTAATATTTCTTTTTAGTAACTGCCAAACTACTCCATTTAAAAATTTATTTTTATGTTTTTAAAACATTATATATTAAGTTTAAAATGTTTATCACTTGAAAGCTTACATTTATAATAAATAATGTTAAGATTATCACTGTATTAGATAGAAAAAAGATTTAATTGTAAAAATAAAATGTTCAAATATAAGGGAATATTAGCAAAAGACTCACTAGATCTCATTTACAATAGAAAAAAAGAGTTTTTATCTTAAAGAGTTTAAAGTTATGTATCAAATAAAAATACTATTACTAGATAGTACGATTTCAGTTTGAAATTTTTATTTTGAATATTTTTTATGTAGAATCTATTATCAAGTGTTCTAGAATCTTGAAACATTTGAATCACTATATCTGAAATGGCAGTTAATAAAAGAAAAATTACACCCCAATAATACTAACTCCATATAGTTACTATACCCTCTAGTCACTAAAAACTCCATCAGCTTTTTCAGACAAGAAATGGCCACTTCTGTTTATAAATTCAAGTCTTATATGGATGATTTACTAAAACAATTAATTTAGCTGACTTGTTTATAGCAACTTTTACTCAAATCCATTGAAAGTTATATTGAGTCTGCAAACAAAAACAGTCATTTTCCATTTTCAAAAGATGATAGAATGTTAATGAGCATAGTAATTATTTATAGTCAGTGAGTAGCACATATTTCTAAGTATTTAATATTTTTTGACCAATGATCTCAAAGCAATGGAATTAATGATAGAATCAGCTCAATATGTCAATTGCAGCTTCATATTGCATTTATTTGATGACAACATTAATGTAATGACAAAAACTAGAATTAATATATAATTTATTCAATTTTAGTTCTAGCTAAAATAACTATATATCAACTTGTTTTGTGAAAAGTCAATTTAATGAGATCAGTCATTGTGCCTTTACAAAAAGATAATCAATAATTTTGAAATACAAACATAATTCATATACTTAGAGTATGAATGTAATGTAGGGGATTTGGACACAGACTTTGAAGTTCCCTTTAGCTGTCCACTATACTATCTTAATATAAATTGAGCACTGGTTATATATGTGTATGGGGAATAATGATCTGGACCAACTGGTGAGTGCTGGCTCAGCATGAAATATGTATATTGATCATTTATTTTTTTCACATGTTTGTGGTCATGTGCATCAGTTATATGAGATAGAGTGGATAGCTAAAAGAAGTTTAGAAAGATATGTGATTTTGGTTTTTATAAAATCAGAAAATTGAACAATATTTATTAAATTATTTATTTTTATGAAATTAAATATTTATTTCTCAGTAAGTACATGATGTTAAACAATTCAAAACAAAGCAAAACTCTCCATATAGTAATGCCATCTTGTGCTAACAAGAGCAATCAATGGATGCCAGAAGTCTTGATGAGTAGGCACTAGATAGGGATTTTATGCACAAGCCTTCTGGCATCCATTGATTGCTCTTGTTAGCACAAGATGGCACTACTATATGGAAAGTTTTGCTTCATTTTGAATTGTTTAATAACAATTATGTGCTAGTATGAGAGAGTGATCATGTGATGTTAAGTACATGATGCTTACATTCAACTTTTATTTAACTATTATTTCTTTTTTAACTGAACATTAGTAAATGGAAAATATATTAATGATAAATTAGAAGTACCTATTATTAGATAAAAAACATTTTCTGTCAAGAATGACATTAATTTTAGTCTTTTTTATATATTTTAAGTGAGTATTTCAAAAAATACTTTTGTTATTTGACTGTCATTTTTAATCAAATTCATCAAACATAGAAACTTAATAGAAAATAATTGTTTTCTTTGGAATGCAATTTTTAGCATGATTCAAAGTTGATATACTACTTTTAAGATTACTTTTCATCTCTAAACTTTTATTTGAAAAAAAATAAAAGATATTAATATAGTGAAGAATAAGTTTATTATCAAAAATAAAAAGCATTAGAATAATTACTAAATTGATCGTATAAGCTATTTTTAGGAGTGCAGTTAACAGGATATTTTATAATTATGTGTGTGAGATTTGAAAATTTATTTATGCAGTTATATTCTATAAATATATAGTTCTACCAATTAAAATAAGTTTCTACAAATAGCTTGGCTAAATTAAAAATTTTTTATTTAGTTATTATTATTATAATCATTAGCCCAATTAATAATATACATTTTTAGATAAGTAGATCATTTTGTTTTCTGTAAAAGCTAATAAAATTTTAGAAACCAAAAAATGTAGCATTTATATGTAGCAAGTGCTTATCTCTCTTAGTAATGCACACACATGTATTGATTTATTTGATTTTAAAGCTTGAATATATTCTTAATTAAATATATATATATATATATATAATTGCTGTTTAATTAAATATATATATATATATATATAATTGCTGTTTAATTTATTAATGCATATTATATATTTACGTCTTAGGAAAGAATTTCTAAATGTAATGGGTCTCAGTGTGGATTCTGTACTCCAGGAATGGTCATGTCAAGTTATGCTCTTCTTAAAAATAATCCAGAGCCAGCATTTGAAGAAATAAAGAAAGCATTACAAGGTTAGATAAATTAGAGATTATAATATGTTTTATTGACAAATACACATGAATACATATGCCTCTGACTATTTTTTATAAATAAAAGAATGAGGGAGGATAATACTGAAAGGGTACTGAGGAGTACCAGTCATTTAATATATTGTTCAATTTGATGATGTTATTCTGTTTGTACATGATGTAATTACATGATTTAATTATTTAACTCTTCAATAATTCTTTTTTTATAAACTCCTAAGAGCAGGTTGTAATAAATTTGCAATTTTTTATCTTATCAAATTTACAGTTATTCTTTATTATATTTTCAGTAATTTTGAAGTATATGTTAGAAGTATATATTTACAAATGAAAATTATTATTTAAAATGTTTCAAGCAAATAATGCAAAAAAAAATAAACAAACTGAAATGCATACTAAGATTTGTAAAGAACAATACATTTTTCATATTCGATGATTACCACAATCCTTTGCTCTTAAACTAAAACAAAAGTAAGAATTGTTTTAACTTAGTTTGTAAATTCAGAATTAATTAATGTTTAAACTACTTAAAACTAACAAAATTTTATTTAAAATTTAAAATACTATTTATAATTTTTAAAAAAATGACAAAAGTAAGATTGCTGCAGTCATTGTTAAATAATTATTTTACAGCTAATAACAAGTTGTGGTCATATAGTATTGATTTATTTTGACTTGCCTTTTTCAAAAAGTAAATATTTTCAAATGCAAGATTATTTTAATTCCAGTTTTTATAGTAAATAAATGCAAATCTGGCAAATGAATGAATGCCAAAGATATCACAAAGTAATGAATTGATGTGATCCACTGTGACTTCTCCTTAAACGGAGTCAGAAATCTCTCAGAAACTATGCCCAGAGAAACATGTTAGCCACTTTACCTTCCCTTTCCATTCCCCACCCTAAGTTTTCCCATAATCTGCTCCATCCCATTTCTACAAAATAATCTTTATCAACTCTATGACCTTTATATCTAAATCCCTTTTATCTTTTCTCAAACCCAGCATAAAAAACAATAACCCACTTTCTGTATAATCACTTTGTTCATATTTATTTTTTCATAACTTCATTATTTGTACCTTTTCTGCTTTCAAGCATTTACATTCAATTAACAGATGCCTAATATTTTCTATTCCTTCCTTACACAATTTACAGACTAAATCACCCATATTTTTCCATTTACATGTATATTCTCTAGTTGCTAAAGATCCCATTTGAGCCTTAAACAATAAACTATTTTTCCTTGCTATTATCATAAATTAACTCGCATCTAATATTCTGTTTACTTTTGATATGATGTGATGCACTGTGACTCTTCCTTAAACAGAGTCAGGAATCCCTCAGCAACTATGTTCAGACAAACCTGTTAGCCACTTTACCTTCCATTTCCCACTCTAAATTTTAACAATTCTGCTCCATTCCATTTACACAACATAATCTTTGTCAACTCTATGGCTTTTATATCTAAATCCCCCTTATCTTTTCCTAAACCCAGCATAAAATCCAATAAACCACTTTCTGTATAATCACTTTTTTCATATTAATTCTTCCATAAATTTCATTATTTCTACCGTTTTTGTTTTCAAGCATTTACATTCAATTAACAGATGTCTAATATTTTCCATTCCTTCCTTACACAATTTACAGATTAAATCACCCATATTTTTCCATTTACATGTATATTCACTTGTTGCTAAAAATCCTGTTTGAGCCTTAAACAATAAACTACTTTCCTTACTATTATCATACATTAACTCGCACCTAATGTTCTGTTTACTTATATATATATATATATATATATATATATATATATATATATATATATATATATATATATATATTCTTTTTACTCTCCATACTAGTTCTCCATCTCTCTAACTCCCTATTCTTTATTAATGAATCTATTCTTTTATTCCATTTCTTACCACTATAATACTCAACAATCCTCCTAACACAATCATCCCACCTTTTGTACAAATATACAGATATAAATTCTTTATCCAAATCTTTTGCATACCACATTACCTTTTTCACCCATCTTGTTGCCTGCCCTTTACTCATAATTCAATTAAATACTATTTTGGCTATTCTTTTATTATATATAAATTGTAATCTACCAAACATTTTCATTTTACTTTTTGCATCTCTCATATAAAAACTTGACCATCCCATTTTCCCTTGAATTGCCTTCCTTGTTGTCCATACATCTGCATCCAATGCATGTCTTTCTACTTCCCTTTGTACTTTTTCTAAGTAATATTAATACCCCTTTACTAACACATAATGCATCATTACCATATGTTAACCCTTCTACTGCAACTCCCTTCCATATAATTCTAGATACATCATATTTATTATATGAAAACACTGTTAATTTCTTTATCAATGTCTTTCTTTTCTTTGCTTCATTTATCAATTTTTTCCCCATTTATCCAAACAATTTTTTAGATTACTTAAGATAATTCCCAAATAATTATATCTATTCACCACACTTAACTTTATATTCCCCAATAAAAATTTTACACCTTCTCTTTCCCCAGTATTAACCATCATTATATTTGATTTTTCTTCATTAAATTTAATTCCCATTTCTTTACACACCATTGCACATATATATGGGTAAAAATGAATATGCTTAGTATTATTAACATCACTTTCAACCATTATTAATATACTGTAGGATGAGATCCCTCCAAGTTTAAGTTTCTCTGATTTATATCATTTTTTCACATCAGCAAACTTTCTTATTTCATTTGTTCATCTCACATGTCATCCTTCTCTTCAATTGGCACCTATTATATCTTCTAGCAATATGTTTAGCCCAAGTCTATTTCAATCAATTTTTTCCATAATGTCTCACATATATTTCATTTTCGATCTCTACCTATTACACTTAACATATCTCTCTCCATATTTCTATATATTGCTCTTCTGTTAAGTATTCAAGTCTAAAATCTGTAAGGAATAACTAGTCAAATATTTATCAAAAATCTTCCATTACAAAGCCATAAACATATTTCATGTTAATACTCAGTTAGTTCTACCAAAAGCATTCCATTCAAACTTAATCGTATGATTAGTTGAAGGAATACTAGCGCCACCAGTGGCAATGAAATGTCGTAAGACGCTAGAAAAGAGTTAAAGTGAATAAAAGAAAACTACATGTCAAGCGGTGGTGATCGAGTGGTCAGCACAGACGCCTTACAAGCAGTTGTGCCGGGTTTGCGGGTTCGCTTCCCGGCCGATGCTTTGACACATGAAAAGAAAACTACATAAAAATGTATTTTTCATAAATTATACTTATTAATATAATCACTTTATAATAATTTAATACTGAACTTTAGGACAACTATGAAAACATCAGACTTTGTAATATATTTCGTTGTTTTGAAAGAATTCTTAATTATAATATGAGCTGATAGTATTTAATTAAATATAATCCATTTAAAGGTAGGAATCATGCTTATTAAAGTGATAATAATAATTAATGCTTATTATTTATATAATTTAAAAATTATGCCAAAATACTAATGCAAATATATAAATAAATAACGGTACAAATATATAATAAATGACAAAATATCTAATCACCCTCCCCAATATTAAGCTTTTCCATTTATGCCCCTTCCCCCATGAATAAATCTAAAGTCTGAATTTCTGCAATAATGTTAAATATTGAAATGTATTTAAACAAAGTGCATGGAGTTTAAATTAGCAATGATCTTCAATTGCTCATAAACAAACATGTTTAATATAGATATATAAAGATTAAGCAGTAGTCATTTTAATCTTTGCAATCTCGCAACATAAATGTATAAGAAATAAATTCAGAGCATACATCTAGCTGAAAATTCAGTTATATACATTAAATATGTTTGTTTATGAGGAATTTAAAATTATTGCTAATTTAAAATTTCACATTCTGTTTGAATAAGGTGATATTTCAATGTTTTACATCATTGCAGGAGACAACCCAAAAAGCTACCTTTTGGACCGTGCTACTTGAAATTTAAATTTCAGATTTATTTATAGAGGAGAAGGTGCATAGGTGGAAACATTTTTAAGGTTTAGGAGGATGATTAGATGTTTTGTATTTGAATTTTCAGCTAGTGGTATTAATGGATTTATTTCTTACATACTTATGTTTGGACACTGCAAGAATTAAAATAACTAATATCTAATCTGTTTTTATACCCATGTAGTAAACATGATTATTTACGAGCTAATTTAAAATTTCACCTATTTGTGTTAATAAGCTTGTATTTCAATATTTAACATCATTGCAGAATACATTCGTAGAGATTATCTTTTGAGCTGTGCTGCTTAAAGTTTAGATTTATTCAAAGATATAGGTGGAAAAACTTAAGGTTTGGGAAGGTAATCAGCTATTTTATATTTGAATTTTTAACTCATGGTATGTACTGGATTTATTTCTTATAATAAATGATGAATAAAATGTATAATCATAGTAACTTCTTAACAAAATCTAAGAAATAGACTTAAAATTAATACTTTTTTTAAAAGTAATATTCATTCACATAGAATATACAAGTTTTAACTCCCTTTATTCGAGATTATTTTATACATTTTTATTTAATATTTGATGTTTATTCATACGTTTTTATATTCATATTTATTACCAGGTATTCATCATCTATTTTATTTCCTACTTATTTTTTAATATTGAATAGTTATACAAATATTTAATTTTAATTCACATTTATATTAATATCTAAGCAAATATTTTCTTTGATAATATTTAAAACCGATATCATTAATATATTTATAACATTTTTTTTAACATAAAAAAATAACTTTTTAAAGAATTAAATAAGTATTTTTTTTAAATATTTCAATTCAATATAGAGATAAATAAATCTTTTATAATCTTCTAATTAAAAGAAAAATACCAACAAATTAAGATTATGTAATTAATTTCTTAAATAAATATTAAAATTAAAAATAATCCTTAAAATTTAACTATAAATCTTGTAGGGTTCATAAACAATCTTTCAACTTGGAAGATACAGTTTTTTTTATTTTTATAAATAACATTCCAATGTATATATTGATAATACAATAAAAGTACACAAATAGTTATTTAAGCAAAACTAGTAATAAGTAATATATTCAAATAAATTAAATCAATAACAAACACAGTGTTTTATTGTAAAAATAGTCCATTAATTTCAGTATATATACAAAACAAACCACGTGCAAACTTTGTACAAATCTTGATTTATTATATGAACTATTATATAGTACAATTCAAAACGTTGGGGTATTTTTTGTACTTTATAATAGTTTATGTAATAAATCAAGATTTGTAAAGAAGAAGTGTGCATATGGATTGTATATATAAGTAATATATTATTTTTCTTTGTATTAGTTATCCATTTTACTTCAAGCCACGACAGTGACAAATCTCTTTTCGTTTCAATTTTTTAAAGTTTCTTAGAGGAAATGAATATTCTTAAATATATTAATTTTTGTTTCTTAATTTGTCGTGCAAAAATTATTCTAAACTCTATTTATAGTTTTATTTTTTTAAATTTGAAAATATAAGTAAAATATAACTTAAATTCCAGATAAAACTTCTTTTAATGTAACTTGGTACTGCAAATTATGTTGAAGTCAAATCTATTTGTTTTAGTTTGCAATATCATAGTTTCATACTATTACTTTTAATTAATTACAGGGGTCAAACGAACTTTATAGACAAAATTATATACTTTCATTAAAAATTTATTTACTATAGTTTAAAATATAATGTGGCTCTGACAAAGTTTTCTGTCCGTTTTTTGTCATCATAATTTCTCTACAAACATTGAAACTTTTAAATAAATATGTTAATTTTTGTTTAAAAAAATAATATAAATGATATATTTTTAAATTTTAGAATTGAAAAATTATTTAAAGGCCAAATGTTCATCCAAATAAATTTAAATGAAATTCACTTTTATTTTTATTACACTAAGGCTGTAATCTCAAGAATATGCGGGTAAAAATGCGATAGTAGGGACCTCTACAGGTCTTAACCACAAGCTTACACTTTGGAAGAAATGAGGGGAACCTTCTGGTTAATCCTTATAAAGTGGAGCACAGAAATTGGCAAATTGAATTTCTATCCAGTTATTTTTACCTTATAAATCCATTACATTATTGCTATGCTAAAGTTCATAGGACATTATTAGCATTATTAATATTAAGAGTAGTAGTGCCACAGAATGTTCAACAGTTCATTCATTCGTTTTCTTTTACTTTATATTTGACAAAAATATTTTTATATTTCAGCATATAACCTTAAGCTTCTAATTGTCTCTATAGAATTTTTATACATTAACAATTTATTGTAACTTAATTTATGTGATACAATCAATAAAAAATTTATTATAAAGACTTAGCACAATCCTCTTTTTGTTTTATGCCTATTTTCTTTTACTAAATTATTTAATGCAATAGTTTTATCTGGTTCTATTTTAATAATTTTATAGGTGGAAAAAATAGTTTATAATTATATTTGTAGTAAAGAATCTAAATTGTAATTTTATTAATGTTACTTCTATAAATACTTTCCAGATTTTTTTATATAATAGATTATTCGATTTTCCACAGAAAATGACTCTAATTGGCATGCATTAAATAATTTTATAAATATTTGAATCCGAATTACAAATAAAAAAATAATAAATATGCGATCTCTTATTACCAAGTTCAAATTTTTTGTTTAATGATGATGATAATAATAATAATAATAATTATTATTATTATTATTATTATTATTGTTACTGGAAATTAGTTAATATTTTGATTATATAATTAGCGCTATATTTTAAATGAGATATTTAATTGTATATTTTAAAAATTAATCAATAATAACTAGAAAATATTTATATTCTTGTGATAATGACATTTGGCCAACAAATCTATTTTCAGTCAGGTTATTAAGCTCTTCAAATAAAGCATATGAACAATTTAGAAATTTTGTTTTAATCAAATTTCAGATGTTTTAGTAAATTCAGGATCATAGAATGCTTTTGATGACAATAATACAATATAATATAATGCATCTAATTTTTTTTTTTGATTTCAAAATATTCATAAAGATGATGTAGTACATAACATCTTGCACTAATTTTAATCTAATATAAAAGCTTGGATAGTAGAATATTATGGATTATTATATTTTTTATTTATTTGAATACTTTGATAATTCGCTAATAAAAACATGGCACTGTTATAAAAAGCATCCTTAACTAATATTTGAATCATTTTGGCTAACTTTTGTTGAATTATCTATTACTTCATCAATAATGACTATATAAAGCCTGTTGACTGAAAATATATAAGAAGATATACTACAATTTTCACTTTTTCACATATCTACACTATGTAATAAATTTCTATAAATTAAACACCATTGTGCAAATAACTTTTAAATAAATAATGAAATAATTAATGATAGATAATGACAACTTTGGAAACTAATAAAAAAAGCAATTCTTTAAATGCCCACAATAATGGTAGTATTTATTTTTCTGTTGTAGTATAACAATATTCCATATTTTAATATTTATTAATCTTTCTATCAAATAGCTTGACATTCATCCCATTTAATAAGTTATCAGTTTTTCTTTACATTTGTGCCTCATCCAACAAAGAAATATTGCTATTCATGACAAAATATTGCCTCCTTAGCATTGTTCATATGTGGTTTAAAATAGTTTGGGCTCCTCAACAAAGACTTGAGTATTTATCCACCTCCCATGGGAGATTTAAAGTTGTATAATGATAAGTAGATAGAATTAAAATATTTGATTAATTATCACAATTAATATCAGCTATTATTGTTTATACTAGTGTTAGATTAAATAGAGTAATGGCTCAGTAGATAATAATTTTTAATGAATTTAGAATGGGTTGTCAAATTGCTTTTTGAAAAATAGAGGTGTAAGAATACATGAGTTGAGAAATAACAAAGTTATAAAATGCTTTATAAATAAAATCTTTTATAAATATGCCAAAAGATGGCATGTGAAGAAAAAGTAGCAGATGATGAAGCCTGGACTTTCCATATAACAATAAAAATAAGTGTTTATGTTTGTGATTTTAAAAACACTATATGTGTGCTCTATGTTAGTAAAATGCCAAAGAAATATGGTTTCATTACTAATAAATATTATTAAGTTCTCATGAACCAATTGTAAAATAAATAATGATAGCTATTTGAAGCTAGTTTATTTTATTGAAGGTAATATACCTTAGCAATTTGGAAAATAGATTGAAACATTGGTGTTCATTGTCCAGATTTGTTGGCAAGTACATAACACAAAGTCTTTTGAGCATAGTCATGAAATTTAAGCTATATTATACACAATGTGAGTTAAATAAATAAATAAATAAATTTGTATATATTATAACGTTTTCCGTTTTGCTAGGCCTCTACACGCTAATATAAATTGCGCCAGAGTTGATCAAGCCATATCAAAAAGAAGAAAGTTGTATTTCGATTTCCATTAAAAACATAGCTATATTTCCTGATCAACTCGGCCTTGTAATTGTTGAGAATACGTTTATAATCTTATATATTCTTTATAAAATTTATGTTACAAAGTCTTTATTTTTTTCAGCATAATTCTGCCATCTTTAATTAGTTGAAATATTTTTACTTTCTCTTATCTAGATTGGTAATTTGTGTCTTTTGTTCTTTCCAATTCTAACTTTTATTTCTAATTACAAAAAAAACGAAAGAATAATTTAACTTTCATTGTACGTTTTTAAAAAAAAAAAAAAAAAAAAATTAGTTAAAAAAAAAATATATAAATTTACTTTTATTTTTTAGCTTTTACCAAATGCCAATATATTTGCAACGTATATAAATAAACGTTACAATATATTAGTTTGAGATAATAATACTGTGAATAGGTAAATCAATCACTATTGAGAGTTGATATTATTGCAGCATTTTATATTTACATGAATTCAAATGTGTATGAGTAGGGACTTAATTAATTTGTAGGGATCAGCATATAAAGCAAAGTAGAGAAAACAAGTTGTTTATTTAGTTTGATCTGAAAGATTTCCTACAGTTATTCATTTATCTGAATTTTACAGCATTTTAAGTGAAGAAGTGAGACAATTAAACTCGTGAAAAAAAAAAACTCCAGGAAATGATGGAATTACAATTGATATATAATGGATATATTTCAAGAAGCAAGTGAAGAAATTGAAAAATTGTTGGCAAGGTTACATATCAGGTAACTGAATGATAAATGTGTATTAGATGATTTGAAAAATAGAATAATATTATTAATATTTAAGAAAGGTGATAAAAAAGATTCTAGAAATTGCAGACCTATGAAACTTTAATTAGTTGTATACAAAATCTTTACTAAGATAATTACATCTCATTTACAGTGAATTTTAAATTTTAACCATAGATTTAAAAGTGGCTTTAGTACAGTGGATCACATTCAATTGATTGAAAAGACTAGTGAATAAAAGTTGACATTATAGATTATAAAAAGGCATTTAATTGTATAAGCATTTTAAGGGTAATTAAAAGCATCCGATCATCAAGATATAGATCTAGGACTTTGTTATATACCAAAGAATATTCATAAAAAAAGTAAGAATAATTAGATTACGCGTTGATATAAAGAAGATTGACATTGAGAAATGTATATGATAGAATGATTCCATATCTCCAAAATCTTTTATAGTAGTTGTACAAAAAGTATTTTGTGGATTAAAATGAGAAGCTAGTTGAGTGAAAGTAAATAGAAATTATTTAAACCATTTAAATTTTGCAAACTTTGTTTTTGTTTCGCAAATAATTTTTTTGAGCTTTAGGAAATGATGCAATAATTATCAGAAGAAAATAAAAAAGTAGGATTAATGATAAGGGCTAAGATGACTAAAGTAATGTTCAATGAATTTTGTCAGAAGAAAAAAATCAGATAGATAATGATGAATGAGAAGAAGTTATCAAACACCGTGATAAGATTATTAATACAAGGTAGAAACATAATGGATAAAATTAATCTTAGAATTAAATTTGTTTGGAGTGACTTTGGTAAAAATCGTTTAATTCTAAAAGGAAATGTGCATTTGTGTTTGAAAAGAAACATTTTAAATAAATATGCTTTATTAGTTTTTCTTATGGCTCTGAGACTTAAACACTTAGAAGAAGAGGAGTGAGAGAAACTTTAGATTATCAATAAAATATGAAGAAATGTTTGTTAAAAGTAACAATAAGAGATCAAAAATTAAATATATGGGTATGAGAACAAACATGTATTATTGATAGCATTGAAATAATTAAAGTAAAATCAAGTTGGGTTGAACATATATATATATATATATATATATATATATATATATATGTAGAGTACTGCTCATATTTTATATATATATATATATATATATATATATCTTCCGATCTATATAACAGATGAGCAGTTGAAGTCTTAAATTAGATTCCAAGATATTATAAAAAAACCTTGAAAGACCTCTTATGAAATAAGTGGATGAAATAAGAAAGTTTGTCAGTTGGTTGTGGAAAAAATGCTAGATATTGGAGAAACTGATTAGATCTGGAAAGCTATTTATGCTACAGAGGATTGATAATGCATGAAAATTATGATAATGATATGTCGTACCAATAACATGAAAGGACTACTTTAAATATAACTGGTATGTCAAGCACTGTTAGCTGAGATGTCATTACAGCCGCCTTGCAAGCAAGTAGTTGGTTGCAGACAGTTGTGGGTTCATGTCCCGGCTGATGCTATGACATTTGAAAAAAAATATATAACTGGTATAACCTATATACAGTTATATAGAATATAGATAATGATTGTGATTATTGAACCTACACTAATTGGTTGTTTTTCCTAAGTATCTCCTCAAAATCAACACTAGGGGTTTGAAATAGGCTTTACTACTCATGCATCATGAATAGTTACCACTCCATAACAGTAAATAAGTGAGAGTACATTTTATCCATCTAAATTACAAATATATTTAAACATTGTGTTAGTTAATAATTACATTTACATAAACTAATGTCATTATTGCATATCATTAAAGATGAGATGTTTTTTCAGCTCTGAGATATATAATTCAAATCTAGAAGTAATAATCTGATTATAAAATCTGGCTTTTAAATTAGATCAGCTCTATTTATTTAATAGTAGGCATTAAAATGGGTGGTTATTCATTGTTATAAAACATTTATTGATGTGGAGTGCTGTGTATTCTTAATGCATGACTAGAAGGGTAGTTTTCTTCCATCTAAATTATATATATATATATATATATATATATATATATATATATATATATATATATATATATATATATATATATATATATATATATATATATATATATATATATATATATATATATATATCAATGATAAAAACATTTGCAAATCATTTACCCCATTCACTTATATATGTCACAGTTTATTGATGGTAATTCAATAAAAATTATGTAGTAGCAACTCTCTACAGGCAGTAGTGACATCCTGTGCAAGCCATAGTAATCAATGGATGCTAGAAGGTTTGTGCATCAAATTTCATATCTAGTCAGTGTTTATCAATAAAATGTGAGCTATTATATTTGTATGTGAAGGAAGTTTGGAACAGAATATAGTATTGTTCATAACCTTTGAATATTTTAAAATAGGTTTCTCAGTAGATTAGCTTTAACCAAGGTTATAATGCTCAATCACTCAATGTTTGATATGAGTTAGACTATTTATTAACTATTGAAAGATATATATAACAATATATATTATACCGGATACTCAATCTATTCTGAAACAGAGGGCGCCACCAGACTACTATGTGTCTGGAAAATTTGTTTACTGTGATCAGAATAGATGATGGTGATGGTTTGCGCCGACTAGACCCAGGGAGAAACAAGAGATCTTAAATTGTTTAGACAATAGAGACAAAAGCACAAAGACAAACATCAGCCAAATTAAGTTTAAACATATTTCATAAATTTTATTATGAGAAAATAAATTATTAAATATAAGTTTATGATACGATAGATGGGGGTTAATTCAGGCGTGTACCAGACATACTAAAGGCAAAGCTATGACAGACTGACTGATCTTCTAATAAACAAATTTAAAAGGGAGGAAGCAAATTTCATTCAGCAAAGGATTCACCTAAACATTGGTTTTCACTTTAAGATATTTAAACCATATGCCCCTGAAATAGATCAAAGAACCCAGTGCCGATGAGCTTTCCGAGATCTAAGCATGGTCAGATCCCGGATGTCCTTATATCGGTATGAACTGCACCAATTACTACGTTTAAAATAATGGCGATTGATCCACCCAAGAACAATCAAAAAATATCATTGAAATGAAGAAACAATTAAACTGGTGAATCCCAGCCAAACGATTGGCGAAAATTACTTTAAAATTAATAATTAATGGTCTCAATAAGAGACAAGTAAATGATTAGAAAAACAGTTGGTCTGCCCCAGCAATTAAAGAAAAGAAAAATGAATTACAAACAAATTCTGAGTACATGCTCTGATAAATTTAAAGCATACGTAATAAATACAAAAATAAATCTATCGGAGAGTGCACATGAGTACGAGAATATTAAAAGTTGTAAACACTTTAGCAGAACGGAAGTATCGCTCACCTGTAATTTAAGAAAGGACAAATTTTATCTTCCTGCTGACGACTTATAAAATTACAAAGAAAAACACAATTCTAATTTCCACGTTTAGAGATCTTAGAATGAAATCTCCACCTGCGAAAATCAGACAATAAAGCCGTCAGCCAAAAGATTTTTGGAGGTTTAGCAAGAGGGCAAACATAGAGTATAAAATTAATTAATTATTAAATACTAAATAATTACAGGTAAGCATTTTAAAAGCATGACTGCCAAAGCATTTATAAAAATCTTACATAAAATAGAAAACTCACTCGTCACTCTCCAATAAACAAAACGGAAAGCAAATTAGAATCTTAAAACTAAGATTCTAAGACACACTATAAAATATTGAAAAACACAGCAAATATTAAATATGAGGCTATATTGATTTAAGAATACATATTTGTGGTTAGATTGAGTGGAGATTTAATGAGAACTAATTTACCCTGGGAAGAATAAAAAAATGAAAATAATTACCTTTCGGTAAAAGCAATGTTCATGGGGAGTGCGCACTTTTAATTAAGTTCATTTTCAGGTTCTTTAGGCAGCAAAGTAGATGTAGAGAGGTTCCGGCTTCTTTTAGGTGTTCAAAGCATTACTGGAGCAAACTTGGAAGTCAGGGATCCGTCTTTTGTGGAGTTAGCAAGCCATTCAGGTGGTGATAACAAGTATAGAATTTGTCATTTTTGCCAGCGAAAGTCTCTAATAACAGCTGATGTCCTTTAATTAAGAAATTTAAATGTCCGCGCTGCTATAACTTTCACGTGAGAAAACGACTTGTCTATCTCTCAAAAATGGATTAACTGACACTCCAAATTTTCGGGGCTATTTATATGATGCTCCATTTCCCGTGAAACACTTTCCTTGTTGTTCAATTTCTTTGCCATAGGCAGGGCAAATATTAATCTCCTGCTCAATCTATCTAGGAATTCTACCCAGGGTTTATTGAAATGAAAACAACAACATAAAAATCAAATCTCCACTATCAAATTGTTTACAATAATTAAAATAAAAGCAACAGGAATGCAATTAGCTAGCCAGCTTGTTTTTAAATCAAATGGATTTAAAAACAGGCGGTATATGAAAACTATTTTAAAATAAATCGATAAATATTTTTAAAAAATCTGTTTTACATATAAACATGTGTATACTTGGATACACGCATTCTGTTTAAATAATAATGAAATTTAAACCTTACGTTTAATGAAACTTAAAAGCTTAGTAAATTTCTTTTTTTCGATAACGCAATTGAATCGGATTTCAATCAGGTTCAATATATATATATTCTGTATTATAAGTTTAATCATTAATGTTGTAGTTGATATTACATACTCATACAGAGGAATTTAATGTATTATATATACACATCCTTATACTATTAAAACTAATCAAAACATTGACAATCCTAATATCAATAACAATCAACAATTTCAAACTTATGTCAAGACAACCTCATTTAGAAGATAGAAATGAGGAGATAAGATTTATGTAAATAAAAATAATCTTTAACCTTTAAATATTAGCAAAAAAATTATCAATTATTAAAAGACCAAACTAGATTTTTCATTAATCCTATAATAGATATTTTATTTGAATTTTGGATTAATGGAAAAACTGGTTGGAATCACAAGGTCAATTATTAGAAATTGATAATTTTTTAATGAAAAAGGTTAAAGGTTATTTCTATTTCCATGGATATTATCCCCTTATTTTAATTCATTATAATAATAATCCATGGAAATATTTAATTCATATATATATATTATAACAGGATGGCCTATTTGATAGCCCTAATTGAGGCACCAAATATAACGGAACGGCATTTAATCATCCCAGTTGATGCGTCAAATATAATGAAATGCGAGTTTATACTTAATGCTTGGAAATCATTAACTTAATGCTTCACAGTTAGGTTGACCAAATATAACAGAATGGATTATATTTAAAATCTAAGTTGGTCTTGTTAAATATAAGAAGATGATTAAATTTCTTAGAAAGAGGATATGCATTTCACTACAATTGGACTTTGGGTCTTCAGGTAGAATGCTAGAAATAAATCAATGAAATACTAAGCCCATGATTATATCTATCTTTATTATGCTATCTCAATAATCTTTAAATAAGTTTTAATATAATTTAGACTAGTTCATCCATCTTTCATCCCTCTTTCAGTCACCATTATGCCACAATATTCAAACTCATGGAGAATTTGCATTTAGCTCTTTTCAGGGATAATTCAAAACAAGTTATTATTTAATATGCCTTTATATAAGCATTAACTAACAATTGATATTCATATGGTATTTATAATACTAGCATATATATATATATATATATATATATATATATAATATAATTCAATAATGATTAGACAAAGAGATCAAGTTAATAAATCAATATTTAATAAACAATAAAAATATAATATAATAGATAATAAAATATTAATAAATAAATATGAATGAATTTTACCATTTTAAATATATTAATAAATAATATTCTTATTTAATACCCTGTGATAAAATTCAATTCTATAATAAACTTTCAAAAATTAAAAAAAATAGTTTAAATTAACAGATATATAAAAACAATATCTGGATTCAAAAATTAATAATTTATGTAACTTATTAACTTATTTACCGTTCTTATTTATATGTTTCATAATTACTAATATATAAGTACTATTTATAATTGTATAACTTATATATTATATGTATTTTTGATAAATAAAATACATTAAACGTTTACAATATTATGTAGTAAATACAATATAATCCTGTTTAAAATATCTATTAAATAATAACTATTCTTTATATCCATCATCTAATTTGATAAATTATGTCAAGCTTTCAATTAATTATATTTAATATTAAATATAATTTTCCTTAAGATATAATGATGCGATACCAAATTTTAAATAAAGATAATAATATTAATAATAATAATAATAATAATAATAATAATAATAATAATAATAATAATAATAATAATAATAATAATAATAATAATAAACATATTAAAATAATATAAGCATTATTATAATATATATATATATAAATAATAAAGAAAACTTATTTTCCAGAGTTGAAAGTAGATATTGAAGTTTATAGTTCATTATCCTAATGAAGATCTTTTATGAAGTATATTATTAATCCATTGGTATAATGATGATTTTATTTATCCTTAATTGATAAACTGTTAATAATATCCAATGACTTGATTGATATAATAAGTAGTAAATATTCTTCGAATGATGATGTTCTTAATCTCCATTTTTCTATTATCATTAGACGTTCTTTTCTATATCTAATATTTTAATCTTTTTAACCTTTTCCTCACACTTTTCTATATATATATTATTTTATTTAACTTTCAAAAATTCTTTTCTTTTATATTGCTATTCCTTTAAGATTTAATAGAAAATTAAAATATTTTTCTTGCAGACTTTTAATCCACAGATTATCTTAATTTGGAAAAGTTAATATTTAAATTCCAATCATTGAACAGTAGTATTGATAAAAGAAAAAGTTATTTAAAGAGAAATGATTTTCTTTTTTTCTGCTTAATAACAAGAGAATGAATGAATCTGCTTGTGTGTTATTACAAGTTCATGCTTTATTCAAATATTAATTGTTCAATAGACATTAAGATTTAATAATAAAATATATATAAAATTATTTATTACTGAACTTCAAATCTGGCATTTTACTCAAAAGCTTAAGGTATGTATTATTTAAAACTCACATGTATATATAAATAGTATATATATATATATATATACGTATACATAATAAAATAGTCAAATAAAAATTTATATTTATAAATAATTTCATAAGAGATAAAACATGTTAGATCAATAATAATAACTGTAAGTTACTATTATATTTCCCCTTCCCTTTGGAAATTTAAAATTTTAATTTAAGTTAAAATTTTAAACACAACTATTTTAGTATGTTCTTATAATTTAATTGCATTTATACTTGGATTTTATGAAGGGTTGAATATTTTTTTTAACTGTTATATCTTCCTAATACTTGGGCTATATTATTTTTTTGATAATGATCAAAAAAAATTAAGGACTTTGATGGTTAATATTTTTTTTTTTTTATAAAAAAAAATAAAAAAAAAAATAATGTGTTTCCTTCTTGGACAACACAAATATATTTACTAGCCTTATTCCTGCTTCTTTAAGACTTATGGATTTGAAAAGGACTAAATAAATACTAGAGTATCCATTTATTAATATGAATTGACTCTATTGTTTTTACTTATTTCAAGGCATTAAAGAATACCCTCACCAAAGCTAATGTTTTTAACTATATATTTTCCTTTATATTGATCACTATTATTATTTTTTATACAACCGTATGGTTTACACTACCCAATATTTATCTTGATATTCACCTTATTTCTTTATATAACATTATAAACAGCCAAAATAAGGTTTTAAAATTCGTGAATTATATGTACCACGAATCTCTCCTTCTTGGTTAATCCAAAATGCATTTGGACCTGCCTTTTTAATGATAGTATAAGGTCCTTCATATGTGTTGTAGAATTTGTGATATTTATTCTCTAATGGTTTACTGGGATGGAAAGTCTTTATCAAAACTTTATCTCCAACTTTAAATTCATAAATACATTTTTTTATTCTGACTTCTATTATTTGCCATTTTAACAAGTTGTTTATGAGCTTGTAAAACATCATTTTCTCCATTTATTTTGGGTTCATTAATAATAGGTTTATATTTTTTAAATAATATAGGTATAATTTGATGAAAGTGTAGTCGGATGGGTGAGAATCCAGTAGATTCATTTAAACTCCAATTGATATAGTCTACTACACATTTTGTCTGCTTTACCCAACCCTTATGCTCTTCTTCCAAATAGATCCTAAACAAACGTCCAAGCTCTCGCATAATACGTTTGCATGGGTTTGATTGTGGATTCCTAAAAGAGATTAGCACATGTTTTATTTTTGATATATCTATTCATTTCTTCCATTCCTTAGATAGAAAAGGTGTACCATGATCAGTTAGTATGGTTTTCAGCTTTCCTATCATTGGAAATTAGAGAGTACTCAATACTTTGATTGCATGTTTAGTATTGGCTTGGGGTATTGGGTAAGCAGCAACATATTTGGAAAAGAGATCATAAGTGACTAATAAATATTTTTGTTTGTTAAATGGGGGCAAAGGCCCATAATAGTCAATTGCTAAGATCTCATTTGGTCTTTCTGGAATGATAGAATTAATTGAATTAATATAATTTTGGTTTACTGACTTAGCTCTTAAGCAAATTAGACAATCTTGGAGTGACTTCAAGATGTCTCTATACATTTTTGGCCAGTAAAACCAATTCTTAAGGGTATGTTCTGTCTTGTGAGCACCATAATGCCTGTATAGACAGTGTACATATTTTATAAGTGAGTCACGTAAAGACTTTGGTATTATTGTCCTCCACTCATCAACATTATCATTCATTTTATATAGTAAGACCTGTTGTTCTAATTTAAAATGGTTAAGATCTTTAGGTGCATTCAAAACTTCCTCCCCTAATAAAACTTTTATAATTGGGTTTAATTCTGGGTCATTAAATTGTAGCTCAAGTAAGTTTTCCAACTCATTCTCTACATTACTATCAGCCATCACATTGACATTCGTAATGTAGGCATTGTCTACCATCAAATGATTTTGTTCTGACCTACATGAATTTTGACTAAGCACATCAGCCATGATATTCTCAGATCCTTTGCAATAATGCACAGTGTAATTAAATTCTTGTAACAATAAACTCCATCTAACTAGGTGATTTAGGAATTTGAGGCTTTTGTGATCAGTGATAACTATCACCTCTGATCCGAGTAGCATTTGTCGAAATTTTTGGAAAGCCCAGACTATTGCTAGTGCTTCCTTCTCTGTAACTGTGTAATTTATTTCTGGACCTTTTAAGAGCTGGATAATAAAGTAGAGGACACCTGGTTGGTCATCCTCTTGGATTTGGGACAATGTTACCCCTAATCCAAAACCACTACTATCTGTTTGAACAATGAATGGTTTATTAAAATCAGGGAAGGCTAACATGGTTAACTTTAAAAACTCTGTTTTAATATTCTCAAATGCACAGTCTTGTTCTTCAGTCCATTTCCAACGTTCATCTTTTCTAATTAATTTTAGCAATGGTTCCATGTGGTCTGAGAACTTCTGATAGAAACGGTTGTAAAAATTACATAGGCCTAAAAATGATCTAATTTGTTTTCGATTAGATGGTTTAGGAAAGTTTTGAATGGCAGAGATCTTCTCTGGATGAGGTCTTATCCCATTGCAACCAAAAATATGACCTAAGAAGACTACTTGGTTAGAAACTAAAGTACTCTTCTTGAAGTTAATTTTTATACCTTTCAGAAAACACTCTTTAAAAAATATAGATAAATGTTGAAGGTGTTCTTCAACTGTGGTGGATGCAATAATTACATCATCCACATAAATAATTATGATTTGTTTTACCTCAGGAGATAAAGTCTTATCCAAACACCTGATTAGACCTGCACCACTATTTATCAATCCAAATGGCATCCTATTAAATTGGTATGTAAAACCCTCATAACGGAAAGCAGTATATTGGCAATCTTTTGGATGAAGTTCAATCTGCTAATAGCTGAAGGTTAAATCGAAAGTAGAAATACCTTCTTATTTCCAAATTTCATGAATAATTCATGTATGGGTGGTGGTATATTTCTGTCTGGGACAGTAATTTTATTTAGTTGTCTAGCATCCAAACAAAATCTCATTGACTCATCTTTCTTCTTCACAGTTACTACTGGATTACAGTAAGGTGAAGAGCATTTGGAAATGATTTCCCAATCCAGCATTTTGTTAATTTGCTTAGATATATCTTCCCGATATTGGTATGGAATAGGATACGATTTGGATTGAAATGGTTGATCATGAATTAATCTAATTCTCTGTTGGAATCCCTTTATCACTCCTGGTATGTCTGAGAAAATAGAATTAAATTCTATTATAACAAATCATAATTTCAATATATCATCACTTCCAAGCAAGTTGGATTCTGCGAGTTTACTCTCTAAGAGTGTTTCTGGAATGCTAGAGGTTATACAGTCATCAATTTGATCATATCTTGGAAGCAATGTCATCTCCAAGACTTTATCATTAATTTTAACTGTTTTATTACAGAAATCAATTACACAAGTGTTCAAATGTAGGAAGTCTGCCCCTAAAATAACATTGTGAATCAAACCATTCAATATTAAAAATACATGATAGAGAGTTGTTTGGCCAATTTTAATTTCAATCCAAATTTATTTTTGGATTAATTTAGCTTTTCTGCTGTTAGCCATGGTAACCTGCATAGATGTTAGTGGTAATATTTTGATGTTAGGATTTATTGCTAAAATCTCTTGATAAAATTTCTCTGATATCACTGAAATTTGGCTACCAGAATCTAATAATGCCTTAACCAGCAAGTTCTCAAACAAAACTTCTATCATAGGGCAACTTTGTAAAACAAAATTTGGTGTTTTATCTTCCCATGAACACATCATGTTAGTGATTTCTCGTGTAAAAGTTTGATTCAAGTTCCTCATTGGGTATTTGGTTTCTTGAGGTGAGGAACATTTCCTCAAGTACCCTTTTAGTTTGTTTTATGTGAAACTTGGATATATTTTTACTACATCCTGGTTTTTGGGAATTTCTTGGATTATTAGAAGAAGTTATTTTTATTTTATTTAAATCATCACGATTTATTTTGGGAGAGGGGTCATAAGGTATATTCCTTTGAGATGTTTTTCCCTTCCAATAATTGGTATCTTTATTATTTTTTATTCTATTATAAAATATTGTATTGATTGAAGCTTCCTCCTTTTTTTAATCAGGTAATCTAATTGATAAATTAGTTTGATTCATATCAATACTATTTAAAAGTTCTACTATTTGTTCTATTTTTGTTATATTGGCATACAATAATGATTGTTCTATTTTAAGTGGTAAATTTCTTTTCATTATTCTAATCATTTCACCTTCACTTAAATGATAAGTATTAACTGTTCTTAACTTTGTTATTTGATGGCGAAAGAATTTGGTCAAGGTTTCTCCAGGTGACTGCTTATATTTATCTTGGAATATTTGGTACAATAAAGCCTCTTGTCTATCTCTATTCCAAAAATTTTTAATTAATAATTCTTGGTATTCCATATAAGTAGGTGGAGTTTGTGATAAGGACTCCTACCACATTAATGCATCTCCTTGTAAGTGACTATATGCAATGATCACTTTTTCTCCTTCTGATAAATTATGGTTAACGGAAAAATAAAGATTAAGGCTTCTAATATGTTCTATAGGAGATTCATTATGAGATCCCTTGAATATTTTTAACCTAACAAATTGGTTAATTGTACTACTTGGTATTGAATGATTATATACCTTTTGCTTTTCTAAAACATTCAACTGAGAAGTTGATGTTTGATTTTCATGATTAATCCACAAGTATTTAAGTTTAACCCTTCTAATTCAAAGTTACTAGGATAATTTTCAACTTCAGGCATTATATGATACTGTAAATTTGATCTATCATAAGAATCAATTACTTGTTGTGGATCTTTTTGAATAACCTCCAATTGATTTTCATCAAGATTTTGTTCTTGATTACTACCACAAGTATTTACATTATTTTCAACCTGTTGTATTTCTATAGTTGGTGTTTTTTTTACATATTTGTGTTTCAATAATTAAAAATCTACTATCAGTTGATTCTTTTATTTTATTAACTCTACTCCAAGTTTCAGTAGTATCTTCCCTTAATTTTTCCAATTCATTTTTATCTTTGTTTGTATTAATTTCTATTGAATTCATTTTATTCTTCAAAGTTTTAAGTTGATGGTCAATAGTCTCTAATACATTATTGTGGGATTCTATCTCATTATTATGTTTAGTAGAGAGTTGATCTATTCTTGTGTGTGTTTGTTGCCTATCTTCTTGGATTTCATTCCGTATTTTATTTTGTTCTTCTTTTACTTCTTCCCTAAAAATTCCTTGATTTTTATACATTTCATCACATTTAACATTTAATCTATCTATGATGTCATTTTGGAACTCACTAAACCACTGTTGACATTTTGAATTATTTTCGTCAATTTCATTCTTTAAATCATTTAATGCTTGTTTAACCCTTTCAACGATTATTATTTAATTGGCCGAATGAGTTAAAAATCAAAACTTGTAATTGGCCAACTCACAACTTTAACAAAATCTATTGTTAAAATAGATCACTTTTAATAATATAAATATGTTAGTTTCGTTTGTAAAAAGTATATTACTGAATTCTCAGATTATGAAAGCAAACGAAAGTCTTTTCAAAAATAAAATTTGATTTATAATTTTAAAAATATTCAATTGCGGTGAAATAAAAGTAACCGCTATTCAACTAACCAAAAAAGATTGCTGACGCAATCTTTTTTTTTTCACTTTAACGTTACAATCAATATGTAGCAATAAATAAATAATTCTTGGTAATATCTTAACTATTTTTCTAAAATAATTTGATTTTTAGTATTATTTTATCAATAATAATTTGTAATTCAATTCAAATATTGTTTAAAATGTTGTAAACATTCATTTATCATTTTCATAATAAAAATCAAAACGAACGTAACTTTTTACTTTTTGACAGCCATTTCCCTTTCTGACAGAAGTGGGACAGCCAATAAGATTCAAGAAAAGTTGGTGAGGAGGCGGTGCTTTGGTTTTGTTTGACATATATGGTCATTTTTATTGATTTTTTACTTGTAAAATAACTCTGAAGAGGGCACTATCTTACAGAACTTTTGATTTTCTTTCGAATGACATATCATATGTATACGTGCAATAAAAAGTAGCCGATTTAGAGTGACATCAAATCTTCTCATTTTTAGACGAGTCATGCATTTTAAGTGTTAATTTCTATGTTATCTCTTTGAACATTATCCACATTTAAATTTAATTGTTCTATTTTAGTAGATAATTTGTTTTCAATTCCTGTCATTTCAACCTTCAAATCATATTTTAAACTATCTAATTTTTTACTATTATCATCTATTTTTTTTATTCATATCACTTCTTAAGTCATCTAATTTTTTATTATTATCATTAATTTTTTTATCAAAATTATCAAGTAATTTTTGATTATTACTGTCCATTTTAGTCATAAATATTTGGAACATTTCTATCACAGTTGTATTATTACCTATAACCTTTGTTGAATCAACATTAAGTGATTGGTTAATCTCAATTTTAAATAATTGATTTAAATCTTCATCAACTATATTTTGTGTTTGAGATACTACTTGATCTAAACTCTGTTGAGGGTATTCAACTATGGTTGTCGAAGCCCCTTATGCTTTTACTAATGATGATTGTTCTATAATATTACTATCATCACTTAGTTCACTTTGCAAATCATCTTGCATATGACTAGAGCATTCAATATCTTTGTTTGAAAACATTTTCCCACTTCAAAACATAACAAATTTTAACTTAATTCAAATATTACTCAAGTGTATATATATTTTTATAACCAAAATATTATATTGTAAAGTTCTCTACCACCCCATGATATTTATATATGCTTATGATGTTCTAATGATATATGTGTATATTTTTAAACATCTATGTCTATAGAAAAACTTTATCCCACTCAACTCTTGTTTAAAACACAATTTAATAATTAGTTATTTAAATATAGATCTCTCTAAATCATATTATATATATTATCATTTTTTATTTATATTAATCTTGTAATTATAAACGCCATATGAATCTTCATAACAACATACTTGTTACTAAGAATAATCACTTAGTCTATCCATGACTTTTTCACTATATGTAATAATATAAAATCATTGATTCAAAGCCCCAGTTAATATACTAAATATGTAATAGTATATAATTTATACGTGTGATGAATTTAAATGTTCAAAGCCCCATGTTGGGGGCCAAATATAATGGGATGGCCTATTTGATAGCCCTAATTGAGGCACTAAATATAATGGAATGGCATTTAATCATCCCAGTTGATGCATCAAATATAATGGAATGCCAGTTTATACTTAATGCTTGGACATCATTAACTTAATGCTTCACAGTTAGGTTTGCCAAATATAACAGAATGGATTATATTTAAAATCTAAGTTGGTCTTGTTAAATATAAGGAGATGATTAAATTCCTTAGAAAGAGGATATGCATTTCACTACAATCAGACTTTGGGTCTTCAGATAGAATGCTAGAAATGAATCGATGAAATACTAAGTCCATGATTATATCTATCTTTATTATGCTAGCTCAATAATCTTTAAATAAGTTTTAATATAATTTAGACTAGTTCATCCATCTTTCATCCCTCTTTCAGTCACCATTATGCTACAATATTCAATCTCATGGAGAATTTGCAATTAGCTCTTTTCAGGGATAATTCAAAACAAGTTATTATTTAATATGCCTTTATATAAGCTTTAACTAACAATTGATATTCATATGATATTTATAATACTAGCATATATATAATATAATTCAATAATGATTAGACAAAGAGATCAAGTTAATAAATCAATATTTAATAAACAATAAAAAATATAATATAATAGATAATAAAACATTAATAAATAAATACGAATGAATTTTACCATTTTAAAAATATTAATAAATAATATTCTTATTTAATACCTATGATAAAATTCAATTCTATAATAAACTTTCAAAAATTAAAGAAAATAGTTTAAATTAACAGATATATAAAAACAATATTTAGATTCAAAAATTAATAATTTATGTAACTTATTAACTTATTTACCATTCTTATTTATATGTTTCATAATTACTAATATATAAGTACTATTTATAATTGTATAACTTATATATTATATGTATTTTTGATAAATAAAATACATTAAATGTTTACAATATTATGTAGTAAATACAATATAATCCTGTTTAAAATATCTATTAAATAATAACTATTCTTTATATCCATCATTGAATTTGATGAATTATGTCAAGTTTTCAATTAATTATATTTAATATTAAATATAATTTTCCTTAAGATATAATAATGCGATGCCAAATTTGAAATAAAGATAATAATAATAATAATAGTAATAATAATAATAATAAACATACTAAAATAATATAAGCATTATTATAATATATATATATATATATAACAAAGAAAACTTATTTTCCAGAGTTGAAAGTAGATATTGAAGTTTATAGTTCATCATCCTAATGAAGATCTTTTACGAAGTATATTATTAATCCATTGGTATAATAATGATTTTATTTATCCTTAATTGATAAACTGTTAATAATATCCAATGACTTGATTGATATAATATGTAGTAAATATTCTTCGAATGATGATGTTCTTAATCTCCATTTTTCTATTATCATTAGACATTCTTTTCTTTTATATTGCTATTCCTTTAAAATTTAATAGAAAATTAAAATATTTTCCTTGCAGATTTTTAATCCACAGATTATCTTAATTTGGAAAAGTTAATATTTAAATTTCAATCATTGAACAGTAGTATTGATAAAAGAAAAAGTTATTTAAAGAGAAATGATTTTCTTTTCTTCTGCTTAATAACAAGAGAACGAATCAATCTGCTCATGTGTTATTACAAGTTCATGCTTTATTCAAATATTAATTGTTCAATAGACATTAAGATTTAATAATAAAATATATATAAAATTATTTATTACTCAACTTCAAATCTGGCATTTTACTCAAAAGCTTAAGGTATGTATTACTTAAAACTCACATGTATATATAAATAGTATATATATATATATATATATATATATATATTATATATATATATATATATATAATAAAATAGTCAAATAAAAATTTATATTTATAAATAATTTCATAAGAGATAAAACACGTTAGACCAATAATAATAACTGTAAGTTACTATTATATATATATAATTACCAATAAAGTATAAGGCTTTTAGTCAGAGATATTAAAAAAATGTCACAATCATATATTTTTTTTTTTAAAAATATTTTATAGCCATCTATTGAGATATTTTGCTTATTTGATTTTTTTAATTTGTAAATTCACATAGTTTTAAATAATCAATTTTTTTAATTAAAAAAAATCAAAAGAGGCCAGTGTTATCATATAATGACAAGGACTGCCTTCTCTTTGATTGTTTCCATACTATTTGTGACACTATTTCAAGAACATTTTTGAAATAACTAAAAACATTTTTTTTCAAAGTTTATTAATATTCATGATTAGATTTACACAAGAATTGTGCAATAATGAAAAATTATAAGTATACATTATTACATTTTTATTTTATATGTATATGTTTTTTAAGTAGAAGGTAATAACTTTTAAATTAATGTTAACAAAAAAACTATAGTATTCTAATCATCTATCTTATAAAAATTATAGTTAATATATTATTGCAGACATTATATTAGAATAATTTAGAATATTCAAAAAAATATTTTTCATTAGCATTTTAAGTACAAATTTTAATTAAAAAAGCTTTTGGTTTTTGTTCAAATTACTCTACTCCACCATGTGTTCATTCATGAAAATGTCTTTTCTTGTCTCTACAATCTAATTTTTTCATATTTGAAAAGTTCAAATATAAATTTTTGTAGTTTTTTTGTTTGCAAATGTATATTACTACCAAATCAAGTTTATTAAATTCTGATGTAGAATAATAATTTAAATACTAAAATCAAAAGTTGAAAGCTTACAAAAATTCTCACCAGCAAGAATACAGCATTGGAGAGTTAATATCAGTTTGATTTACTGCGCTATGTAAAAATATTAATAAAGCATAAAAAAGACCAAAATGCATTCTTGTAACTGAAGTGTGCATCTACATGCAAGAATATATAATTAAATTAGTTTTAGCTACAGTTTTAAAACTGTGTCGATGAGAATGAATGATTCCATTTGTTACTTATAATGCTACATGTACTTTTTCATATTATACAAAAGTTGAAAAGATAAACAACCTTTAAACAAACTTATTACAGAACAAAGATATTTTAACAGTTCTTTCTATGATCACTAAGAGATTTATAGCATTCTCCTCCATTTTTGTTTTACAATCTAACTAAGTGTATGTTGACCAATGACTATTAGGAAAAAAGGAATTAAGTTTTACTTTGTCCAAATTAAAAACTTGGATCACAGACATAGTTACAAATGTGCTTATATTAAACTCTATAAATGTTTTAGCTTAATAAATAATATTTGAAAACCAGGCACTCTTCACAAACCTGAAAGCTTAATTGTAAGTATAAAGGATTTGAACTTAGATTTTCAAGCACCCTTCAACTACCCACACTATCTCATACAACTGATACACATGACCACACACATGTAAAGTGCTGGTTTAGCATGAGATACGTATGTTGATGATTATTTATCTTTTCTACATGTGTGTGATCATGTGTATCAGTTGTATGAGATAGTGTGGATAGTTGAAGGGTGCTTGAAAATCTGAGTTCAAGTCCTTTATACTTAATAAATAATGCTACTACAAAAACCAACCATGCTAGCATCTCTACATAAAAAAATAAAAAAGAATAAACATTTCTTACAGGATATCAAAGTATTTAAGTGTAAAGATTTAAAATTTTATATTTTTGCTTTATTATTCAGCTATAAACAATAGTTGATTAAATACTCAAGTGTTTTTATTTTTATTTTTTTTTAAATAAAAGAATATATGCTTTTTAATAATACTTAAGCAATTAATAAATTTATGTTAGATAATATATGTATATAAACATAAAAATGCATTTGTAGGTAATATTTGTCGCTGCACTGGATATCGCCCAATTTTAACTGGAATAGAAACTTTTTCTCATGTAAGTAATAATGAGTTTTTTTTTTTGAAATTAATAAATATAGAAAGTTATCTTTTAAGTTTTACATTTTTAATTTCATTAGCAATATATATAGTATGTCTAAAGGATAGATTTTTAAAGTTTTATTCCAATTCTTGATATATGCATTTGTTTTGTTACATACAAATTATAAAAAAAATATTTGTAAAATAATTATACATTTTCAAATTACTAGGACAAGAAAAGAAAAAAAATATGTGAAAATTATTTAGATGCTAATTGGTGACTATAATTTTTATTTAAAGATTTGTTGAAAGATTTTATTGGAAATTACTGGAGTTCAGACTGAATTCAAATCTTAGACTTCAGACATGATAGCTGTAAACCTCATCATATATTTTTGCAAACTTGTTAATAGCGTTATCAGATGACAGAAGCCTTTGTAGCAACTCTATACAGTGAAATACAGAAGTCAATATTTATAGAATAGTCAAATGACCCATTTAACAAATTAGTTAAATAGCTAGAAAATAAACTTTTTTTTTATTTCTCTCTTTTTTTCGATCAAAATGACTTAAAAGATTTGCAGTGGTGTTTAAAAAAAAATTAATTATATTTGACCTAATTACAAAAATATTGCTCAAAAGATAGGAGTAGTCCTTTAATTAATAACTTTAATACTTAAATGATAAAGCAGTGTAAGATGCTAGTTGCACCTTGATATTAAAGTGAAAAAGAATAAACTATTAAAAAAATGCCACAATTAATTAGTTTTAATGAACAACACCAAAATCAAGGAGAATTCAAAATTAGATATCCACATTTATGATTTTATATATTTAAAAGTTTCAATAATTTCAGTTAAACCTCCCTCCAGTTTGTTAAATTTACAAATTTGCTGGTTAAAATTTTTTTAAGAAAGTTCAAAAACATTTATAAAAAAATGTACTGGAAGTTAAACAAAATTCTATTTTAAAATCGTAATACACTTAATTAAATAAAACTATTGCAAAGAGATAGCTGGAAAAGTTTATTTTTAATTGCTACTTAATTAAATAAGTTTTTAAGAAAGAATTTAAAAACATTCAATTAAAAAACCTAGAAAAAAGCCAACATTTCAGCTTCAAAAGATTTGAATGACATTGTTACATCTAATAGAAACAAGATTGTAACAATGTTTTGTTTTGTAAAAAGAATCCCTAATATATTTTTTCAGTGAAACTACTAAAACAACAAATTCCATAAATAATGATAAAAGCATAGGTCTACATTCTGTTTAGTAATATTGCATTAAGTTTAAGTACAAGAAAATAAATTCATAATATTATTTCTGAAAGTTTCCATGTAATAAAAATATAATAACTAAATATCTGACATTTCAGTCCAATATCAAGTATGTTCCTCAGAGCTTCTTCTTACTCAAATCATAAGAATGGGGGTGGTGAGATTTCAAGTCGTTATTTTTTCTTTTGTTATTTTCTTCTCATTCTCAAATTCTATTGGTTGAGAAGTTTTAAAAAATATTTTATCTCCAATAGCTTTTTTTCAAATATTGTTAATTTTCTTCAATTTACACTTTTCATTTAAAAATCTCTATAGCTTCCTTTAGAAAATTCTGGTTATATTGTTCATTTTCTTCCCAGAATATGTGTTTTATTGAAATTGATATCATGATTAGTTAATTTAATGACTGATAAATTAGATTTTTCTCTTACAGCCAATATATATCTATATCTATATATAATATTTTTACATTATCTTAGTTGTAAAACAATATACATTTTTGTTACCCATTATTATAAAGTAATAGTTAAAATAAATTGAAATTTTATTGAATATAATTACTAATAAAGCAATAAAACATTTGTCCATCACTTAGGAAACTTGTTGCAGAAGAGGCAAAAGTTGTTGTAAAAATCAAGAGGAATCTCTTTCAAACAATGAAGATGGGGTATGTTTATCTTTATTTGTAATAAATTTTGTAAAAAAAAATTTTTTTTCGTTTTAGAAACTAGTCAAGCAATAAACTACAATTTTTTAAAAACTAAATTTATAATATTTCTTATCATTCGAATCTAATATTTGTTTTCTTATTTATCATTGTAAAAAAATAGAGAATAATCAGTCTAAATATGTATTAGTCAAGATAACTTTATTGTTTAATGTAAATCAAAATAATTATTTTTTAAATATATTGTTAGTTTAATAGGATTTTTCAGAGTAAATTTTTTTAGATAAATTTCAGTTAAGTTATAATGAGGCAAACTGTCAACAAATATCCTGGCATTGCAAAGTGAAATCACACCATTTAGTTCAGGAAACGTTTGACCCACCTTTTAGATTATTACCATAGATTTTATAAGGAATATAGATTAGTCACTAGTATTTTATTGGTAGGCAATTTTTCAATTGACTCCTAGAAAAATAAAATTAAAATTTCGTAAAAAAAAAATATAAACACAAAGAAAATAATAAATTTTAGATATTTGTTAAAAGTTATAATGTTTTTAGAGATTGGGTTGATTGTAATAATGGAGTAAAACTTTAAGGAACAATAAAAATCTATTTTAAAAAATAGATGTAAGTGATTCAAATTATTATTATTATTTGGTTTGTAAAACAATAAGTAATAAGATGTTTTTTGGTAGTCATTTTTTATATTTATTTTACAAGACTAAAAAAAGGAGCAAAATTGTATATAAATTTGCAGTGTAAGCAATAACATTGTTATTACAGTCAAAAATTTAAGATGAACGTCATTTGAAAACCTAAGATTAGATTATTATGGACTTAAGGCTACATTTTTGTCAGAAAATCCATACAAGATGGTGATAGCCCTTTCCGTAATATTTAAGTTTTGAAAAATCAGTTTTAAATTAAAAAGAGGATATCAAAATAAATTCTTAATAAGCAAAAAAAAAAATCTATAAAAATAAATTACTGAAGCAGTATGTACTGCAAAATAATGAATATAAAGCTAATGTAGTAGAACATAGCTCAAAAAAAGTGAAAAAATATAAAAATATAAAAGGTACCACACTAATGAATATTTTATATAAAAATAAATATTTATGTAATCTATGTTTTATGTATTCTAGTAGTAACAAAAAGATGAATTCAGAAACAAAATTTGCCTGAACAACATAACGATCAGAGAATATTGATTTATTAATAATGACTCATAAGTTCTTACATAGAGACCCTCCCCCCGCCAAAAAACTTAACATCTTTTATTTTTGAGAAAAGGATATAAACACAAATTGTTGGTTTATTCTAAACTGTGATTACTTGTTATTAATAAAATATTACCATCACATTTCAATGTCAGCTGGATATCAATGGGTATGGTCTGGGTGATAAAAATCCTCAATAATTGCTAATTAGAGATGCTGGTAGATGAAATAGGAAATATATAATCAGCTTTTAAAAAAATATTGCTGGAAAAAGACTTTTCCAACAGGTATTTGAAATGGAACAGTAAACAGAAAGGTCACGAACAGCAAGCTTTCTAATAATTCATGAGGGGTGAAAATGTAATAATTTTCAATTTTTGTTATTAGTAATAATCAGCCATTACGTTAATGCACATGCACTTTGTGGATTTTTAACTATAAATGAATAGTCTCACTTCCAAACACAAGATAAAGTCTTTGTGAAAAGATAGAATGAATCCTTCTATCTTTTTTATTCAAATGTTTATGTATGGGCAAATCTTAAGCACTTGGGAATGAGAGCATAAAGATGTTAAGCAATCACTTTAAATTACTTTTACTATCTCATTCATAAATTTTTGTTATTGTTTGATTAAAATACCTAAATATCCATTAAAAAAGAATGGTTAGATAGATTGTTTATGAATCATTACTTATTAGATATAATTAAAAAATCTGTTTGAAACTTGAAAAACATTTCTAAATTTTGTCTCATCCTGGTTCAAACCTCATCATATCATGATTGTAAATACACTACTCATTATGTCACATTTATATAAATATTTTTTATACATGTACTGATTATATTTTTTGGTAAATGTTTATTTAAATAATTATTATAGGAAAAATTTAAATTATATGGAAAGAATTATTAAATAGATAGAAGGAGAAAAAACATTCAAAAGTAATTGTGAAAATCTTTTTGTTAAAAAAAATTATTAACTTTTCGAGGAGTAAACCCAAATTATTTTATCTTTTGGCCAATTCATCCCCTAGTGATTATACATTAAAATGTGTTTAAAATGGTATATTTTACTATAATATTTTTTTCCTGAAAAAAGAGTGTTAAAAGGCAGGAAATTCAAAATTCTCACTTTTACAATAGACATAAGCCCTGCCCTGACATGTTCCATTGTCTCTTGCCAATTCTGTAAAATGTTTGGCATTTTATGACATTGCAGTTTCCAATGATGCAAAAATGTGTTTATTTGCAAATTTATTATGGTTTTAGATATTTTTTAAAAATAATTTACACTATATTTATTAGATATCAAGAAATATAAATTATTTAATAACTTATTTTGATTTGAAATACTTTATTTTAAAAATATAACATTATATTAGCAGCTAATGTAAATATGGCCTGAAGCAAATTAGAAGACAAGCTATAATGTAAACAAACTTTTATTTATGAATAAAGGAAACAATGTAATTTTTGCAATAAATATTCAAAAAATTTAAAGATTTAAAACATAATTTGTTAGATATAAGAGAAATAAATAATTATACATTTCAAATGTTTAAAAATAATAAAAATTAAGAAATATTTTGTTGATTTTATAAAGGAAAATAATCTTTCTAGAAACATGATGTATAATGTCTTGGTTTTGATTACAGTCTCATTTTTTTAATATTTACAGAAACAAAATGTGAACATTTAAAATTTATTTTAGTAATAAATGAAAATATCTATCAAATAAAGTCAAATTTGTCATTTATGATAAGTAATAAACATTTTATCATATATTTTACATTGATGTGTGAGAGAAAGAAAAATGTCAGAAATGCTGAAATGTAAGAGGCATACACAGCAATTTGAAATGGTTAATGGCAATGTTTTGTTTTATTAAAGATTATGGGTAGGCAGCTGGAGGCAAGTGATACTATATTTTCAGAAAATGTAATTGGTCATGAGAACACAATATAAAAATTTTCTGTAAATTTAAATGATAAAACTGCAGGAAAACATTTGATTTTCAACAATTATAATTTGATATTGCATTCCATTCTACTATTATTATTTAGCATCAATCTCAACACACACACATACATATATATATATATATATATATATATATATATATATATATATATGTATGTGTGTATATATATATATATATATATATATATATATATATTAAACTCTGTAGGTAACAAAATATCCTATGGTCAATGTAAAATTCTAAATCTAGTGCTCAAATTAGTTGTTTTCTATCAGCAAGAGAAAGAATCTGGGTGAGAATATTGCCTTTAGAAATTTTACATTGCAATTGATTAGGTTCTAAAATTTTAGTACCCTTAATAATTTATACTATACTTACTTTGTTTCACACATGTGTAAACCAATAGAAATTGGCCAGATTTCTTATATATTTCAACAAAAAACTCCAACAAAAGGGTTGTTATAGACTAATGAAAAAAATTGTTTAGCCTCAGAGATTGTAAATTAGTAGTAATTGATAGTTTCTTGGCATTATTATAGATTAAAGGTTATCTCTGCTTACATGGATACAATTTCATTTTTATTCTTTATTATAATAACAATCCATGGAAATATTTAATTCAACATATATATTAAATTACTAAAATATTCATATGGATTTAATCAATTTATTTTAGATGACAACAAAATTATATAATGAAAGTGAGTTTATGCCTTATAATCCATCACAAGATCCAATTTTCCCTCCAGAATTACAGGTATTAAAGATATTTTTAATTTAAGATTATTTTAAAAAATTCTTATAATTATTTTATATAGTTGTAAGAAAAGGTTATTTGTCATAATTTAATAATTAGTTAACAAACTATAAATGAAAAAAAAAATATATATATTATAATGGATATCTATCTTTTTTAGTTATTTTTAAATTTTAACAATAATAATTTATATAAATTTGAAACACTATTTCATGTGCAAAAGAAGGTAATATGGTTAATATCTTACATATTAACCATACCAACAATTAGACTGAGATTGTCTATAAATACACAAACCATGGCCACTCCTCAAGGCTATTACAATCACTCCATAACTGCTAGAAGCAAACTACCCAATTAATTTGAATGGAATACCTACAAAAAGACTTTAAATGCTTCAAGTGCCTAGCTCAAATGAACAAAAAACTTATGTACCTTCTGCTATTAGACAATGCATGTTTAAACATAAACAAAACAATTGACAAATTTTATTTTAATTAACAGCAGAATAATTCTACACAGAGGCAAAACTCTCCATACAGTAATGCCACTCAGTGTAAGCCAGAGTAATCAATTGATTCGGGAAGGTTGTACATAAAATCACTACTCATCTGATATCCTCAGATGAGTTTGTAGTTTGTGGCTTTCATCAGTAATGAGCCTTAAATCAGAAAGCACAGCACCTAGATCTTAGGATATAATGCAACTCACCAGCAGTTACCTTTTACTTTATTAGCTAACTATAATGCTTTGAGTCCAAAATGAAGTACAATAATGTTTTCACTTCAAGCTTATTAGCTAGCTTATATAGTCACATGGATCTGAACTGAGTTCAGCATCCATTCTTTTTGGTGTCTTTGATTCTTTAATAACCACAGTCACCATAATCCTATTGGGAAGAATTGGTATTAAACCAGCAAACATCATATGATCACCATTCTTTTATGCTTGCACAACTAACAAAAATTTAGTAGACTTTATACCCTTGACAAACCATTGTCTGACTCACCCTTATTATTAATCAGTTTCAATATTCTTTTTTTCTAATTAGTTAATCTCTTTTTTATTTAATTACAACATAAATTACAGTTTTGATTATCTAATCAGTTGGATAGATTACTGTTTTTAGTAAAACATAAGCTCTTCTTGATTAGACAATTTACAAAATTATTTTAATCTTTGATTAGATATTATTTTTCTCTAATTAAATAATTGTATACAATAATTCTGTATCATTATTTACATTATAATTTTGTTTTTTTCTTTGTAATTAATATTTTTAGTTTAAATTCTTTTATCAATTAACTTTGTAATCTTTAAATTATCTTTACACAATTAGTTTTTTTCTTTTAACTTGAGATTCAGATACAGAATTTCATTCTTCCTTTTGTTTATTTTTGACTTTTGATCTATTCTAAACTTTCATTATTCTATTCATTAAACTGACAGTTTTTTTTATTAATATATATATTTTCATGAATATCTCATGAACACATATATTTACATATCTGTTACAATATATATTGTAGTGCTGCAAATAGAACTTTAAAAAGAGAGTCAGTAAGACGTATCCTCTAATGGGTTATTCAAAATTGTTTTATAATTATTAATAATAATTAATTAAAGCAAAATGCAATGATTCAATGGTATTTTTTTTGAATGTGTATGTAAGTGAATGCATAGGTGAGATATATAAAAGTATCTTAAATCTTTCACTGCTGAAGTGGCCATATTGAATATTTAAAAAATTATGTTAAGCCACAACTTTTATTATGAATTAAGTTTATATTACTCAAAAATGACATAATATATATTTTTTGAAGTTAAAAAATATAGTTATTGACATTTAAAGTAATAAAAAATAGAATAAAAGTTGATAAACAGAGCAAAACTCTCCATACAGTATTGTGATCATGTGATGCTTAATAGAATAAAAGTTAATATTTCTAATAATTATTTTCATATTATTTTATAAATTCAAAATTATCATGCACACAACTTAAAACTATTGAATTGTTAGTAGGTTAGTTGGATTCACCATAAAATTTCTAAAAATTTGGTTTATAATAACACTTACCTAAGGTAATCCATCACTTAAAAACTTCATAGAATAAAGACATTAGTACCTTTCATTTTTCTCAGTAGTTCTTCAAAATGCATTTCCATATAGGGATTTGCAATGTATAAGACGTCCCTAATAACATCCCTTATAACAAGTAGTTAATATTGATCAATAATTAGTATAATTTGAATATTATAATAAAGAACTTCAATAAGTTTGTAATTTACTAAAAACTACTACTAAAATAGTCACTATATACAAAATAAAATAATAAAATAAAATAAAAAGTGAATGAATACTAAATTCATTATAGAGTTAAGCTTGAGATACATAAGTTTGTAGTTTATATATATATATATATATATATATATATATATATATATACTGTCAAAATCGTTAATTTTAGCATTTGCGTATTTTTTCCTATTTTTAAAATGCAGACAAGAATTATAAAAAAATCTAAATCAATTCATTATATTTTCAAAATATGTTCATCTTTGTCTCATATCAGTTAATTCAAATACTGACCCAAATTCATGTCATATCAAAAATGCAGATAATTTGCGATATAAATGTACATAATCACAAGCTATTTTTTTCTATGTTAGTTTCAATAGTAATTTTTTCATATATTTTTATCAACTATATATATATGAATAAAATAATAATTAAAAAATATACAGCTTTGAAATGTATATTGCAATAGTCTATAATCAACCTATGTTTTCATACTGTCAAAATCGTTACTTTTAGTATTTGCTTATTTTTACTATTATTAAAATGCAGACAAAAATTTATAGAAAAATCTAAATCAGGTCATTATATTTCTAAAATATATTTATTTTTGTCTTATATCAATTGATTCAAATTACTTGACCCAAGCTTACATCATAGAAAAAAATGCAGATAATCACGATCTTCTTTTTTATATTAGTTTCAATAGTAATATTTTCATACAGTTTTTCATCAAATATATATAAAAAAAATAATAATTAAAAAATATATAATAAAATAATAATTAAAAAACATATAATAAAATAATAATTAAAAAATACAGAAAAATAAAATACTTACGATTATAATGGCCCCCATAACGTTTTCTTCAAAATACAATGGAAAAAGTAAAATTTTTTACTGATATATTTTTCTTGCTGCAATGTTCTTCAGTAACTATCAAAAAATGAGAAAAAGACAAAAAAATTCAATCTACTTGATCACAAACATTATCATAAAATTTTTATTTTTTATCATAGAAAAATAAAATTTACCTTTCTGGAAAGTACAGTTAAAGATGGAAACGAAGATATAAAAGGTGCATGCATAGCCTGCATCATCATCAACCATTATCAATCCACTGCAGGATGAAGGTATCTCCAAGTTCAATCCATTTTATCCCATCTTTAGCTTCTCTTCTCCACATCACCCCTGCACATTTTCTTATTTCATCCATCCATCTCACATGTGCTCTCTCTCTGGGTCTTTTACAATCTCTTGAAATTCAGTTTAAAATTTCAATTGTCCATCTATTATCATCTCTTCTAACAGTATGTCCAGCCCAACTCCACTTCAGTCTTTTAATTTTTTCAATGAGGTCAGTAACACCTGTTTGTTCTCTTACCCATACATTGCATTTTCGATCCTTTCTTGTTACTCCCAACATGCCTCTTTCCATACTTCTTTGAATGCTCTGAAGTCTCTGTATTGCTCTTCTATTAAGTGTCCAAGTCTCAGATCCATAAGTAAAAACTGGCAAAGCACATTTATTAAAAACCTTTCTTTTCAAACACATAGGCATATTTCCTTTTAGTATCAAGTTATTTCTACCAAAAGCACTCTGACCAAGTTTAATTCTATGATTAATTTCATCCATTATATTTCCATCTGTATTAATAGTCTGACCAAGGTATTTGTAACTGTTAACTTCTTCTAAGTCATCATAATCAATCTTTATTTTCATATTTTGAGAAAATCTATTAAACATTACTTTAGTCTTTTTAACATTTATCTTTAGTCCTACTTTCCTACTTTCCTCTGATAACTCCTGCAACATTTGCTGTAGCTCTAAAGCATTATTTGCAAAAACAACTACATCATCTGCAAAATCTAAATGACTTAAATAATTTCCATTTACTTCCACTCCGTTAGCTTCCCATTTTAATCCACAAAATACTTCTTGTAGCACTGCTGTAAAAAGTTTTGGAGATATGGAGTCACCTTGTCTTACACCCTTTTCAATGTTGATTTTCCTAATATCATTATGTAATCTAATTGTTGCTGTTGCGTTTTTATAAATAATCTTTAAAATATGACAATATCCTGGATCTACACCTTGATGATCCAATGCTTTAATCACTGAAGAAAGGTTTATAGAATCAAATGCCTTTTCATAGTCTACAAATCCTAAGCATAATGGCAATTCATATTCATTTGTCTTTTCTATAATTTCTCTCAATACCTGGATATGATCTACTGTACTAAAACCACTTTTAAATCAAGCTTGTTCTCTTGGTTGGTGGAAATCCAGTATTTTCTGTAGATGAGTTGTAATTATCTTAGTAAATTTTTTTATATAAAACTGATAAAAGACTGATAGGTCTGTAATTTCTAATATCTTCTTTATCACCTTTTTTAAATATTAATATTAATACTGCATTCTTCCAATCATCTGGTACATTTTTATCATTTTGACATTTGGTATATAACTTTGCTAAAATTTTTTTTATTTCTTCACCTGCTTCTTTTAATATATCAATTATAATTCCATCATTACCTGGAGCCTTCCCTTTCTTCGTAAATTTAATTGCATGTCTCACTTTCTCATTCAAAATTCTGGGCAATTCGGAAGATATAATAGGTATAGGAGGCAGTTGTTCTTTATTACTATATAATTCTTGATAGAAGTCTTCTACACATTTCATGATGTCATCCCTTGTTTTAGTAATAATGCCATCTTTTTTTCTTATTCCAGATATAAATTTCCTACCAATACTAAAATGTTGTTTTACACTCTTTAGAATTTTATTCTCTTCTACAGCTTTCCTTGCTAGTTCACAATTATACTTTCTTATATCATTTTCAACTCTTTTCCGCACTATTTTACGAAATTCAAGATATTCAATCTTTTTTAATGGATCATTGTTGTATATCCTTATATTCCTTCTTTTCTTCATAAATTCTCTAGTCTCAGTAGAAATTTTATTGGTCAATTGCTGCTTTTTTCTACCAGCTATCTTTGTTGCAGTTTTTAAAAGTGTATCGCTTATTTTCCTATTAAAGTCATTCAAATCTGAATCATGTTCAAAATCTACTAATACATGAAACCGATTTGTAAGTTCTAATTTAAATTCATTAGAATATTTCTGAAGATTAGGAATATAAACTGTAAATATTGTTTTTCTTAATAATTTTAGTCTCTCTAGTTTTGCATTAATATGTATCTTACATCTTACTAATCGATGATCACTTCCTGTGTTACATGTATTAAGAACATTACAATCTTGAAATATGTATTTTCTGTTAGTCAAAATACAATCCAATTCTGCTGTACCTTCATTTGGTTGCTTCCATGTCCATTTCCTTTTAACATTTTTCTCAAAAAAAGAATTCATAATATAAAGTTTTTCTTTTTCTGCAAACTCCACAAATCTGTGTCCTCTCTCATTTCTATTACCATAACAAAAATTACCTACAACATTTCCATCTTTTATTTGTTTAGCAATTCTAGCATTAAAGTCTCCCATAACAATTTTAAAATGTTGTTTACTCTGATCAAAAGCTTTTTGTACATCCATATAAAAATCTTCTATAACTTCATCACTATGAGAACTTGTTGGGGCATAAACCTGAATTATCTGCATTTGGTATCTGCTATTAAGTTGTAAAACTAATCTTGCCACTCTCCACAATGTTATTCTTCCATTTTTTATTTATAATGAATCCTACTCCACTTGTATTTTCAATATTTGTGCCTTTATAGTAGAATATCTGTCCACTTTTTAAATCAATTGTTTCTTCATCTTTTCTTCTAACTTTACAAAGTCCAATAATGTCCCATTTAATATAAGACAGTTCTTCTTCTAACTCTTGCAATCTTCCTTCACTTGAAAGTGATCTGCAGTTGTAAGTACCTAAATAAAAAGTCATCATCAAATGGCAGCCTGAATCCACAATCAGGGGATTCTTAGCACCCTCCACCTTCAGCCACCAACCGCTGTCTTGGTTTGTGACTTTACAGCCTCCTGGGAATAAGGGCATAGATATCCATTAATATTAACCTCAACTCAGATGTTTATAATTTGAAATTTCTTGTGCATGTTAAGCGCTCATAATAACAAATAAGTTAAAGCAAGTAAATAGATAAAGACAACTAAAATTTATAAATCTTTATTAAAATACATGTCAATAAAAAATTTCTTCCAAGTAATGGTGTTTTAATTGAAAAATATATTTATATAACCATGTTATTAAAAATATTTAATTTGATTACATTTGTATATAACATAAAATCAATGTACAAATTTAATATATAATAATAATTAAAAAACAAGAAAAAATACGTAATCTATTATGTACTTTTAATTAAAAGCAACGATATTAAAAAGAAAAGTGTGGAAGAATTCTTAAAAAGACTAAAAGAAAAGGTCACATTCTTTAGCATTGGACTGAAGGACTATAAAAAAAAACAAGTCTACTAAAAGGTAAAAAAAAAACAACTGTTCACATCCTTTTATCATTTTTTTAAAACCAAATAAAAAATTGAAAAGATAAATCATACTCAAAGTTTGCAAAAAAGATCTGTCAATGAAAAGTAGGAAGAAGTTTTAGATTACACATCATAGTTTTATTCCTATACTAAATTACTTTTTCCAAATACAAAGAATCTACACTTGTTTAATTTGTCATCCCAGTATTATTTCATAATATCAAAGCAGTGTCTAAAAATTCAACTAAAGGGAAAATCAAATACAGGTAGCTGAATACATCCATATTGATATTTTTTCTTTAAATATTTTATTGATAAATATCAATCTTTGTGTGAATCTTTATTGAGATTATAAAATAATTTATGATTTTTCCAGTTTTTCTAATATTAATATATTAGCATTATTGCAAAAAAATAATTAAACTAATAGAATATTATATAAAAAAATGACTATAAAATAATATATATGAATCTTTACATATTTCAAAGTTTTGGAATTGCATCTGAGATTTCTAGAAGTTAAATTTGTGTTTTTTGCTCTCTGTTGAAAATTTTGCAAAACTTTGTTTTATTGCTTTAAAATTCAGCATATTTATTTTCTAACATTTTAAATACATAAATAATTCAAAAAATAGCAAAAAAATCAAATATGCAGTTCTTCAAAGTATCTCAAGCTCTATGATAATGGATAACCTTTATATATTTTACAATCTCAAACTTTGCAAGATTACTTTGAGAAAATATTATGATGGTCTAAAAACTTGATTTTTTGGAAAGTTTATGATTATATTTGTAATGCAATTGAGTAATAATTATTAGAAATCAAAATAAATATTATTACATTTTTTTTTTTTACAGAAATGTTTATTTTTAAATATAAAAATATATTCTTCTGAATATTGTTACTATAGAGATTACAGTCATAGAAAACACAGCTGTCTAGAAATGAGGTCACCCAGCATACTGTTATAATATTTAGTGATATCATAAAAATTACAAAAAATTTTAAACTTTTAACAGCATAAATTAATAGATTTAGTAGTTATTAAAAATAATCCATTCAGATTTTTAAAACAAACATCAAACAAAAATATATTTTGTTCATTTTGCAAATTGAATCAGCTCCATCTGAAATTTAATGACATAGCAGCATTTTGTTTTGATTAAAATCTAATTTTCAAAATAATTCCAAAAATCAAATGTGATTTTCTTAAATTTATTTAATTTCTAAACAAAAATATCTATTAAATGAGGTCAATTTTATTATATTATGATAAATAATCATGATTTAATATCAAAATAAAAATTGAAAGTGTAAATCTAGTGAGAACAAAGAAATCTGTCAGAATATTAGCAGAGTGTGGAGGGGTTAATGAATTTTTGGAATACATGATGATAGGGATTTTTTTTGATATTTTCAAAAAACTTTATATAAAACAATTTGAAATGAATCTTAAAAAAATGGATTCATACATAGTTACCAAATATTGTAATAAATATAAAAGTAGGTTAAAAGGCTTACAACATTATAGAGGAAAAATCAAATTAAAAAGTATATTAAAGAAAATGAAAAAAACACTATACCTATATAGGTATATAATATAATGCAATTAATATTTTATTATGCATGATTAATATATTACTAAAATGAAATTGTTTTATTATTAGGATCTGCATTATATTTAAAATCAAATTGTAAATATATAAACTATTTATTACAATTTCTCATATAATAAAGTGCAGAAGGCTTTGTAATAGAAGAATGGCATTTTGTGTAAATATATTTAACTTGTATAAATAAATAAAAAAATTATGTATAAATATTAGGTGAAATTTTAAGAGATTGCAATGCATTTTATTTTGAATTTATGCATTTTTAAAATGTAATAAATTTCATTAAAATTATATTTTTAGTTTCCAGTCATATAGGAAGGATTTTCTATTAAACTTTGTAACAGAATATCTTTTATCTATAAATGTATTTTAATAAATGCATCTCTTCACCTACACAAAACTCTCTCTTTATTATATCTTTATTGTTAAAAAGGAGGTTGCCTTGACAACAGTTTAAAATTGCTGATTGTTATTGATGTTGGAATTGACTAAGTGTTGACTAGCTTTTAATTATATATTTATATATATAAATATTTCCAGTGCATATTGCCATCTGAAATAAAGGCATAGCTAAAAATTTCGTAATGTTTGAAATGATTTGATATATATATATATTAATTACAGTAATATTTATATAAATATAACTTATTTTATTAGAAGTATTTTTAAGTATATTTATTGTAGTCTTCACCAACTATATAACATTGAATAATTAAAACGATATAATAATAATTAAAGATTACAAGGAATATAGTTGAAAGTACTTGTAATAAAATAAGTTAAATTTATATGACTATTCCTGTGTTGAATATATATATATATATATATATATATATATATATATATATATATATATATATATATATATATATATATATATATATATATATATATATATATATATATAAAATTTGAATATTACATATATTTTGGAAAGAATATAGATATCAAACTTAATTTTTATATATATGAGATGTTGATAAAGTGTCTGCATGTTTTATTTTTAAACAAAAGATCTCATTAATTCTAGCCTAGTAAAATGCACTATTTCCAGGAAGGCTTCTCTTATTGTCAGAAATATTTATGTTTACTTAATGTTATTATTAAACATGGATGAAAAGTAATTATTGGATTAGTATTTGAACAAAAAAATGAAGCTTAAGATAATGTCAAGGGAGACTAAAATAATGTGACATACAAAATAAAAAGTGATGACAAAAATATTTTTTAAAATTGATGTTTGTTGCAATATGTATATAGAATACCTAAAGCTAAATTAGTCAATAAAATAATCAAAATCATCCCCAAATTCTCTACTAAATCAGAATAACCAAAGAAAATAAACTCTAAAACACAACCAATACTGCTACAAGCAAATTTTTCAAGTGTAAAAATTTATACTAAATTTTATCCACAATTCCATTTACATTCTACATACCTTTAATATTAAAAATGTTTTTAAACAAATTAATTGCTTCAGAATCATCAATTTTTAATAATAAAGATTCTTTAATTCTTTTTTTTTTTTCAAAATAGACAGCATGGTTATGCTTTGCATGCTTTGGATTATTTGGTAGTCATATTCATAGGAATAGTTGTCAAAATTAGTTGAAATCATTTTTAGCATACCATGCTGTTAGGATTAAATATAGTTTTTCTCTATATACACTTTATATATATTTTGAATTACTTTGTTCTGAGAAAAGATTATCAAAATTTTGAAATTCTTTTTATTTTATTTATTTATTTTTTTAAAAAAAAAACAACCTTAGTGTCTTTAAAATTAATAGTGTAACCTATATCTCTTTCATGAATATTTAAAGCAGAACTGAGATATTTAATTTTAATCCTACTTTTCTTTACTTTTATTTTTTCATTTAAACTCAAACTAGTCTGTCATATATATATATATATATATATATATATATATATATATACAGACTAGTATATAGGTATATATATATATATATATATACCTTCTCACAAAAACAAGGGATAATATACAATACTCCAAGAATAGTTTTTCTATCAAAAATTTCCTTTGTATTATTTAATAAATTATTCAAAGTAATACTTTTTTCCCAAGCAATTTTATTATTTCCAAACCACTATTTTTACATACAATTCTATAAGAAGACAATTTATAAGGTAAAAAAATAAAATCATTTTTTTTCTTATCCATCACATTAGTATAATTAATATTACTGTTAATTAAAATAGTTGTATCAACTATTTTATTTAACAGTAATATTAATTATAATAATGTGATGGATAACAAAAATATGATTTTATTTCTTTACTTTATAAATTGTCTTCTTATAGAATTGTATGTAAAAATAGTGGTTTGGAAATAATAAAATTGCTTGGAAAAAAAGTATTACTTTGAATAATTTATTAAATAATACAAAGGAAATTTTTGATAGAAAAACTATTCTTGGAGTATTGTATATTATCCATTAGAATTAATTATTTTCTTATTTCTATAACAACAATTTCTTAAAGCAGCTACATTATAAAATATAGTTTGATAGCTATAAAAATTTAATTATAGATCTTAATTCCTTTCTCTTAACATAGTGACTATATACCAAACAATTATTCTTTACATTTCTAATGATAAATAAATCTAAAAATTTTAATTTAACAAAATCTAATCCTCTTCTACATATTTTATAAAAAGATCAACACATTTTAGCTCACTCTCAAGGTATTCAGAAATGTGGCTGAATATGAAACTGTAAATAAAGGAATACCTTAGAAATTAAGTTTGATTCTGCTGTCTATTAATTTCAAATGCTGAAAATATGTGATACTTGATATAAGAAAACTTGCCCTCTAATTAATTGTCAAATGGAAATATTCTTCTATGTCTTGACTTATAAAGCTGCCTAATTTCGGTACTCTATATAATAGAAAAACTTCATGAGAATAAAAATAAGATTGGAATAAACCAAAATTGCTTGTTGATGTTTAAAATATAAGGATTCTTATGGTCATAAATCTACATTCAAACGTTAATGACACATGAGCTCACCTAAACAATAAATAGGCAATTCAATAAGCTTAATACAAACATTTTTTAATGAATTACTATAAATCAACAAAGATTTTTTTTATCACGTGTAGTCTCCGTACAAATATTTAGATGTAAATATGATTTATATTATCTTCATTTTATTTGTTAATTAAAATTATTTTTATTATTAATAATTTTATTGCTTGTTTATTTCTCATTCGAATTCTAAGTAGATTATTTTATTTCGTCATTTAATAATATTAATAATGAGGATAGGATAATGGAAGGAAACATGGCTAGATCTGCACAAAAGTCTGTCTTTATGTGTGTTTAGTCTGGTTGTTATTTGTGACTATTATAAATTAGTTAATTAAAAATAAAAATTGTATAGTCATTCCACATGTAGAGGTCGTCTGTTAGTTGTTCATAATTTCCCTCGACTAAAAATAGTTGTGAATATTGCTTTTTTTTATTATATTTTTTTGATCAAATACTATTATTAAAAGGTGATTACTGTTATAATATATATATAAAGTTAAGAAAAACGTCAAAAATTTAAAATATATATATTTTTATAAATCATTTTCTATCCACTACATTTAAAATATTGATATACTTTTTTAAATAAATTTTTCTAATTTCTTTTTGTTTTTAATTTTTGAACTATTTATTATGTTTATTAGAACACAAACATAAATTATTTATTTATTTATTCTGTTCAATATTTAAACAAAGAGACAATACTTTAATTGAGTTTCTGATGAAAGACAGTCCTTTAGTTGAAATATTAAAAAGTGTTTATAGAAAAGTAATGTCTACTACTACTACTACTACTACTACTACTATTATTATTATTATTATTATTATTATTATTATTATTATTATTATTCATCTTCTTCTTCTTCACATGATCACCATCTCTTATACTAGCACATAATTGTTTATAAACAAGGCAAAACTCCCCATACAGTAGTGCTACCCTGTACCAACCAGAATAATTTAATGGATGACAGAAGGCTTGTGCATAAAATCCCTATATATTGTCTACTCCAATATCCCCAGACTAGTTTCTGGCTTGTGGTATTTGTCAGTGAGGAGTTTTGGATCTGAGAGAACTGCACCTAGATCTTAGGATCTAATGCAACCCTCCAGCAATCACCTTTTATCTCTATTTAACTATAAAACTATGAGAATGAAACTGAAAACACAAAAATATTTTCAATCTAAGCTCAATAGCTTATATAGTCATATGAGTCTGAACTCAGTTTAGTACCCATACACTTTGGTGTCTTGGCTCTTTAACAATCATAGCTATCACTACCCTATTAGGCAGAATTGGTGCTAAACTATTAAGAATCATATGATCACCATCTCTTATACTAGCACATAATTGTTTATAAATAAGGCAAAACTCCCCATACAGTAGTGCCACCCTGTTCTCATAGTTGGCACAGGGTGGCACTACTGTATGGGAAATTTTGTGAAAATGGGATGGAGCAGCATATAGGAAAACTTAAAGTGGGGAATGGAAAATTAAGTGGCTAACAGGTTTATCTGGACATAATTATTAGATATTCTTGACTTCGTTTAAGGAGAAGCCACAATACATCACATCACATCATCACATCCTTGTTTATTATTATTATTATTATTATTATTATTATTATTATTATTATTATTATTATTATTATTATTATTATTATTATTATTATTATTATTATTATTATTCATCTTCTTCTTCTTCACATGATCACCATCTCTTATACTAGCACATAATTGTTTATAAACAAGGCAAAACTCCCCATACAGTAGTGCCACCCTGTGCCAACCAGAATAATTTAATGGCTGACAGAAGGCTTGTGCATAAAATCCCTATATATTGCCTACTCCAATATCCCCAGACTAGTTTCTGGCTTGTGCCCTTTGTCAGTGAGGAGCTTTGGATCTGGGAGCACTGCACCTAGATCTTAGGATCTAATGCAACCCTCCAGCAAACACCTTTTATCTCTATTTAACTATAAAACTATGAGAATGAAACTGAAAACACAAAAATATTTTTCATCTAAGCTCAATAGATTATATAGTCATATGAGTCTGAACTCAGTTTAGTCCCCATACACTTTGGTGTCTTTGGCTCTTTAACAACCATAGCTACCACTATCCTATTAGGCAGAATTGGTGTTAAACTATTAAGAATCACACGATCACCATCTCTTATACTAGCACACTAGTGCGACCCTGTTCTCATAGTTGGCACAGGGTGGCACTACTGTATGGGGAGTTTTGTGAAAATGGGATGGATCAGAATATGGGAGAACTTAGAGTGGGGAATGGAAAATTAAGTGGCTAACAGGTTTATCTGGACATAATTACTTAGATTTTCTTGACTTCGTTTAAGGAGAAACCACAATACATCACATCACATCACATCATCACATCCTTGTTTATTATTATTATTATTATTATTATTATTATTATTATTTTACTTTTATTTTTCAATGCGTATCTAAATGCATCAAAATCAGAAAATTATTGTTGTTCTTTTTTTCCCCTTTTTTTCTAAAAAAATAAAAAAAAAACAAATATAAATAAATTAAATTTTCATTTAAATTTGTTTCAGTTATCAGATAATCTCGATAAAAAGATTACTAAATTTATAGGACCAAGAGTTACCTGGATAAGACCAGTTACACTCTCAGAATTTCTACAATTAAAAAAAACTTATCCATCGTCTCATTTGATTTTTGGTAACACATATCTCCGTAAGTGTTTATTATATATATATATATATATATATAAACACTTACGGAGATAAACACTTACGGATATATATATATATATATATATATATATATATATATTGTCTTTTATTTATAAATAATTTTATTGAAAAAACCATATGTAATAGTGATACAATTGTAAATCAAAAATAATAGTTATCCATGTTAGTCAGGCAACCAAATGTTCTGATGTGGTTACTGGTGTTGTTAATCCAGCTTAATCAGGCTCCACGTGTTGTCAAATAAAAATCTGGAAGAGATTATTCTGTCCTTATGGCGAAATTCCTTTAGCTTGGAAATGAATGTGTCTTCAGGTTTGGGATGAGGAAAGGTAAACTTGTTGCGACATCTGGCCAACCAGATGGCATAAGTCAGAAAGGTTGAGAGTCTTGTGGTGACATAATCCCTGGACAGGAAGCAGCATTTAATATTTAAGATTTTGTTCAGGGAAATGTGGCAGTGGTAAGTAATGAAAGTTCTGATTTTGTCATATGCTGGGCAATCATTTATCATATGATCAAAGGTTTCACAGGTTCTATGGCAGTTGTGACACATAGGATCTATATTCTTGAGGAATCTCCTGTAGTGCAGGAACCAGTTTGTCTGGAGTGAATTCAGGTTGATTTTTACGAGAAAGTCCAGGAACCTTGGTTCCAGCTTGAGATGCTTGAAAAACCTGGTGACCACATGATTGTTACCACCGAGGTAAGGAATGGTAGAGTTTTGTGTGGGAAATAGCAGGCCATGAGCATCCCAAATGGAGATTTTTTGTCTGAATACTAGGGAAGAGTGGCCATTGTGAGCGAAAAGGTAGTCAAGTATCTGATTTAGCCAGCTTATCTTTGAAGGTGGAGGTCTGTCAGATGGAATGACTGGTTGTTCTGCTACAATCTGGGGAAATTTCTTTTGTAGGATGTGGATCAGAGAGTGGCACTTTTGGTAATATATAGAAAACATAGCATGCAACGACATACCATTATTTTTACTATGTCGCTGCATGCGTTCAATTCCTATGGCCGCTGTTTTACCATTCCACAACAGCCGTGCACAGATTCGGTTGATTTTGGTATTGAAAGCCTTTGTCATGTTAATTATGGGTAGATAGTAGCTAATCTTTGCCATTACCTTGATATTGAGGAGAGAGATTTTTCCTTGCAGTGATAAATAAACCTTGGCAAGGTTTTTAACTGTGTTGGTGGCGGCTTCAATGATGGAATTCTGTATTTGTATCAACATGGCTTGCGGTGACTTGTATTGTCTTTTAACTGTTGTTTTATATTTATTTCCACTGTAGAAATGTATAGAAAATTACAGTCCATATATATGGCGAAGTTTGATGAAAAATCAATTGTTAATCGCAGAAACAAGTTAATTAATTTTTTTTATCAGACTTGCTATATATAATACTGGAAACTTTTATAAATTTGTATAAAAACCATAATTAAAAAATAACCTTAATAGATTACATATGCTTGTGATATTTAATATGTATATACACACACCTCTTTGATCATATATATCTGGATATGTGATTGAATAAAAGTTTGAAATATATTACTTATGAAGTTAAATTTAAAAAATATATAATCAAATATATATATATATATAAATTTAAATAGTAACATATTCTATGTATGTTTCACTCCCTTGAAAGGTGAAATGGATGTTATCATGTGCTTCCATGGTGAAAGAAATTAGTCCACCTTCTGGGCTGATGAATGATTGCGACAGGATTAAACTAAAGGGTAAAGATGCGCTGGTAAAAACAAAAATTTGATTATGCCAAAGAAGAAGATCATGTACAGATGAAATATTTATAAAACACGACTAAAAATAATATTGGTATTGTGAATTTTATAAATTGTCTCCAGTTTTGTTTTATTATATATAAAATTTCATATGTATATATAGATGTTTAAGATATAGAAGTTATCTTCTATGAAGCAAAGTATGAAATAAGAAATTAAATTTATTAAGCTTCTAATTTATCACATTATTCAGATTTCACTTAGTAGATGTCATTTTGATTACATGTTAGATGATTGTATTATATTATTTTATTCACATTACTACTAGAATTCTAAATAAAATTATAATTAAATTTCACTAAAATCAATTGTGTCCTGTTAAAAAGCAACAAAAAAAAATTTGCAGTGCAATGATTATTCATTCTAATCCATAAGATATTAAAAATCAATAAAAAACACTCATTCCATTAGTAGTTAAAGTGCTGTATCTCTAGATTATCTGATGACTCAAGATTTAATGAATTGTAAGTATTGTGAGAGAAAATCAGAGTTTTTATACAAGGAGGTGATTGTGATACAGTGGAAGTGAGCTAAGAAATATGCGCTGATAAAAACAGAAAAAAATTGAAATGTATATGCATTATACATTGCAACAATTATTAACATTTCCATAAAGTATTAAAAGTTTATAGAAATAATTCCCATTTGAGAGAATGAGAGAAGAATGAGTGAGCAAGAGAGAGAGAGAGAGAGAGAGAGAGAGAGAGAGAGAGAGAGAGAGAGAGAGAGAGAGAAAGAAAAGAGAGAGAGAGAGACAGACAGGGAGAGAATGTAAAATTATCAAGCCATCAAAATGGCCATGAAAATTTAGATGTTTATTATCATTAGCTTACCTAATAAATGAAGGTCATTCAGGAAATGCTTGTATGGTGAGAAAGGGTCGGTCTGAGGTTTTGAGTTAGTGGATGTTTAGAATATAGTGAAGTTAAGTTGATGAATGCACTGATAAAAACAATAAAAAAGTTGAATATATAGAGAATTATTTATTTATATCTTGTGGGAGAATCATTTATTTCCATTACAGTTTCATACATTGTTAGGTTTATATAAGATTTATAATTACTAACTTTTAATTGATTATTAATATAAGATTTAATAAAAGTGAGATAAGTTCAACGTTATTAATGTTATATTCTCATCTGGATAATACATCATATTCACTCTGAATTTTTAACAATGTTGGCAAATGCAAGCTTATTAATATCGTAATAAAAGAATAGGTAATTCCACTCTGTATTTTGTTTGCTGGTGTGAGGCGTTGTTTATAAGAAGCTCAAGGGAGTGCAATTTACTATTGTCTTAATTTTAAATATATATTTCACTGTTATGAATTTATCTGTAATCTTTGAGATTAATACTTTTATATGAACTGTACCTATAGTAATGATGTGTTTTCTAGCTAAAGCATTCAAAACTATGTATAACAAAAGAATGGTTAAAGTTTTATTTTTTATTTTTTTTGATTATATTAATAAAATGTCATAAATAATTTAGCTACAGAGATAAGTTTAAATCATTCAAAGTATATATTATAAGATGATTTTTTAAGTTGATTGATTTTTTTAGTTAACAAAGTAGAAAATTTTTGTGAACAAACATTTAAACAATAATTATGTAATTATAATATAAAAAGAAATTCTCTATTTCATTAACTACGAAGTCAATTAATTTAAAAATTATCTTAACAATATATATATATATTGAGATAAAAACTAAATAGCTTTTCCTAACGTTGAACTCATTTAATGTAAGCTTGTTCTTTATGCTTGTCCTTTATACTTACTATAAAATTTTCATTTCTAGACATCAACTCCTTATAGCAAATTTTCATTTCCAATAAAGTAAATATAAAATTTCAAAATACCCCCACCCCCTCAAAAAAAAAAAAAACTAATTAAACAAAGCAAGACAAGAGAAAAGCATATCAGTCAAGCAGCAAAACAGTACCAACCAAAATAATTTTTTTTTACTAATAATTTTAAAAACTTAAATAAAAAATTTAAACTAGAATAAAAAATTAATGTTATATTTTATAATATAATGAAGTCTGTCCATTAAACTAGAATAAAAAATTAATGTTATATTTTATAATATAATGAAGTCTGTCCATTAAAGTATGAAGATTGGCTATCTTAATACAAGCTGAACTTTGATTGTATATATGTGTGAAGATGATAATCTGGATCAATTGACGAGTGCTGGTTTAGCACGCAATACTTATATTGGTGATTATTTATCTTTTCAACATGTGTGTAATCAAGTATATGTGGTATGAGATAGCATGATGGTTGAGGGTCGTGTGAAAGTCTGAGTTCAACCCCCTTATATATTATGTATATAAGTGCAGGTATGAAAAAGCCTGTTCTGTAGAAAAAACTTCATATTTCAAATATAATGTTATATAAAATATTTAAAAATATATATATCCAAAATTTGTTTATCATGAAAAAATAGCTGTATATTGTTTTTTTTTTCATTTTATAATTATAGAATTAAATAAATATTCTCCTGACAGAAAACATATGGTAGTTATTGCTCCTGGAATGATACCCGAGTTTATTACCCATGAAGTGACTAATACTGGTCTCAAAGTTGGTGCTGGAGTGACAATAAACGAGCTTCAAAATATTTTTCGACATCACATTTCGAAATTACAAGGTACTAGTAATAAGTATGTATATACTTTATAAGTTGTTTACCCCATTACATATACGTATATATATAAATTTATGTGGGGATATCAAATTTATATATTCTTTATATATTATTTTATACCCAACAATATATACATATACACACCACACCCGCAAAAAAAGGTGACAGTGTTTGATCTACTTAAATTCTACACCGTAAAACACAAAAATAGAATTACCATCAGAGCATGTTTGTTTTATGTTATATAATTAGTAAATATTAAGTTTATTAAAATAGAGTTTTGTTAAATAATATATTATATGTATGTTGGAGTTAGGAAGAAGTATTTTGTAATATACATTTGCAGATTAGTTATCTTGTACATTAATGTAAATTATCTGTTTTGATTGTCTTCTGAGTATTGTGGTTAGTATAATCATCCATTTATTTACTAATTATTATCTGTGTTTTTAGATTATACGTATATATATATATTTACCTGTGACAACTCTTTTTCACATCATTTTACAAAATTTATGTTATCCAATCCTTTTTACTGCATCATTTTTATATATCTTCATATTCCTCCTTTTCACATCTAAATAAAAAGTCATGATTGAATGATAGCTTGGGGCAATCGGAATTTATGTTTTTACATGAAATTGTTATTCTTAAATTTTATAAAATAATTTTAAAAAGTGGCAAAAACTTTTGGTTTTTTAATTTTAACTTTTGTGAGATGTGTTATGCGTTATTAACTGCAATATAAAATATGATCCAAACATTCAGTATTTTTTTTTTTTTTTGAGAACAACAAATTTAATACTGTTTGTGTTTTTAATTGCATCTGTATTTGTTTTGACAGGATATCAATCTGCAATTTTTGAAGGTATGGAAAGGCACTTAAATCGTTTTGGAAATCAGCAGATAAGAAATGTTGTGGTAAGATTTACATTCTTATTTCATAGTACTTATTTATTATGCACACACATCTTCTACCTTGGCAAAATACGTTATGTAAATGTATATAACTCCCTCACAACCACACATTCTATTGAAAACATAAGAAAACAATACAGTAGAAGACAAATGATCTCAAGATGTATTTTAAAATATGTTATTATCACTTTTTTATATTTTAAATAGAGAAAGTTATAGCTGATTTAGAGCAAATAAATGCAGATGTAGTAAAAACTTGTACTTCAATATTTATTTTGGAAATAATTATATATTTTATATACTAAATAAAAATTATCATCAAGGATAAAATTAAAAGCTAGAGATAGACAAATGTTTATTTCATGTACTTTTTATTTTTTTCTACTGTCCTGCTTGATTTGTTGCAGTGAATATACTTTAAAGCTTGAGATTCTGGGATTGCGCTGGATCGCGCTCTATTGTGTCACTTCCTGAGTTCAAACTTCGTATGAACTCCCAAACAATAAAACCATTCGATTATTTATTCATTTATTTTTTCTGCTTTCCGACATTCCAGTCTAACTGCATGAAATAAAACCAAAGTAATCATAAAACAAAAACACATAAAAAGAAATGAAAAAAATAATGATTTTAATATTAAAACAGTATTATTTATAATTATTAAAAGTTTTACAATATATTAATATATTTTCAATGAAACTTCTTATATTCAGTTAATATATAAGGGATTCGAACTCAGACTTTCACACGACCCTCGCCTCTCCATACTATCTCATATTGCTGACCCCCCTGATCACACACGTGTTGAAAAGATAAATGATCACCAGTACACGTATTTCATGCTAAACAAGCACTCATCAGTTGATCCAGATTACTATCTCCATACATATATACGATCGGTGCTCAGCTTTATATTAAGATAGCCAATCTTCGTACTTTAATGGACAGGCTTCAAACTACTCCAACCCACAACTTTTTAGCCATCCATTTCATTGAAAATCTGATGATGGAAGCTCAAAGCCCATGTTCAATTAAAAAATATAAAACTTAATTTTTTATTATAAACTACTAGCACCTTAATTCTGAAAAAGAAAGTTTAAAAGTGCATGATTTAATTAAAGCAAAAATTCAAAATGCTATTCTCTAAGATATGATAAATTAAAAGCAACAATAAGGTAACGAAAAAAATAAAGATTTTAAAATTTAAATCGAAATATTTTATTATTAGTGAAAGTTTTACTAATATATTTTTCTTGTGGATTTTTTATATTGAATTAAAAAAATACATGCATTACAAATTTAATACTAATGAATGTGTTTATATTTATATAATCAAAATGATTACATTTAAATGAATTTGCACTTGTAAACTAAATTATATAAGCATATAATGAGAAGTAATTTTAATATAGTTTTAAATAATAGTGGAAGCAACTCACTCAAAGCATTGTCAATATATACAATTACAACGTTTTTCAAACAACCTATTTAAGTAAATAAATGACATTTTACTGTGTATTGAAGATTTTAAAAATAAAATTAATCCCAACGGCTTGAGAAGTGAAAAGAAGAATATTAAATCTTCCAATGTATATATTTAAAATATACTCTTATTTATAGATAAACACAAATATCATTCGCAGAATATGGGTTTGTATTCTATATCCATATAAACATAATTATTACTAAAAAAAGAAGCAAATATAGATATTTTTAAAAACATTAGTAAAGGCGAAGAAACAATATTTTATGAAAAATCAGACATATTAATAATATCTTTATACGTTTTATTGAAAGATTTAAAGAAAGAATGGCTTCATGACAAACATACAGTAACAACAGAATGTATTAAATAATAGAAATAAAATCTAGAATTACATTTCTGAAAAAATCAAAAGCAATATTGTGTAGCATATATATATATATCATTAAAAACTAGTCAAGACATAGACAATCCCAATATCAATAACAATCAAGAATTTCAAACTGTTGTCAAGGCAACCTCCTTTTAACAATAAAGGTGGAATCCTCCCACCTTTATTGATGGTCTCCTTACCTCAACATCAAATTTTTTTTCTTTTTTATTTATTTTTTTTAAGGTGTGTTGTTTTTTATGATTATTAAAAATCTCATTAATCAAAAAATTATTTTTTTTTTATATTTTTTTTTTTTTTAAATTTAAATTTTTTGAAACCTCAGACATTATGAGGCTTAAAATTGTCTTAATGAAGATTTTTTTTTCATTTTTTGAACTTTTTATTGTTGAAAACCCAGCACAGAGTAATGCCATTTAACATTATAAAACAGTATTACTATTTGCTTCAAATCAAAAATGTAAAATCGTCCTCCTCAAATATTCTGCTAACACAGAACACACCAGCACTTTAGCAGACCAGGCATAATGAAAAGTGTTTCATAATAAAGGATGACTGAAATAATGACTGACTCTGCTTTAAATATGAGCATAATAATAATGTAATAAATATGACATAAGTATAGGTACAGAACCCTGGAAACACTCATAGGCATAATTCATGTAATGTTAACACACATTATAAATTCACCAATAATTCCTAACTTTCCCTCAATTAATTATTCTCTTCAATCCCTTGAATTTAAATTAAGCATAGAAAAGTACATATCATGAACTTCACACATAAGTTCATATAAAAATAAAATCAAAATAAAATACGTTATTATTCAAATAAATATTAAATTAAAGTACACAACATTTTGGGTATAGTAAATATTTACCCATAAAATAAATATAGCAAATTCCTGAACAATTAATGTACATCACGAAAAATAATAATTTTTAATTACAATGCCGAATTTCAGAGGTGTGATTATATTCCTTTTGTTCCAATTATTGTGAGCACTCCTAAATTAATGGACTCTTACATGAGCTCTATGAATAGATGAGATAATTTTTTAAAGCATGACGACTTGTAGAGTTTAATGAAGATGTTTCTTATAAGTTATTAAATTCTGCATCCTATGTCAAGCATTGTTCCAAATTTATAATATTTAGATTATATTAATTTTTTTATTCACATCAAAACTAGGAATAGTAATTGGAGCAAATAATAATCTAATAATTCAGCATCAGTGATGGAAGTCAGAAAATAGTTTTCTTTTAGTTAGCTGTTCTGCAGCTGTTATCATTATTTCAAATAATAAACAAATTAAATAGTAGGTATGTTATTGGTAATATACATTCAAATAGGGTAATCAATTCATTATTATTCAGCCATTGACACGCAAAGACATAAAATAGCATTTCACTCTCTATATGCATAATATAATAATACATTTTAAAATAATGACTGTAAGTTTTTATAAATTAAATCAGTATAACTCTTGCTTTATGATGCACGTATAATATAGTTAACCAAATGAGCAATGAGATTAAAATATTTTGTTTAATTTTACCAGTTTGCATGCAATAATTTTATCGTAGAAAATAAAAAGTATTCCAAATATACTGCCCTTTTTTCTATTACTTCCGCTTTCAAGGTTAAATCGTTCAGATATATTTTAAATGTAGATATTTGAGGAAATTATTAGCGACTTGATTCCTGGTTGGCAAAACTTGAACAGATTATTTAAATTCAGCCAGTCATGTTGTTGTTACAATATCACCAATCTTGTAATTTGATTCATAGAAAAATTTTGGCTCGATTCGTTTTGTTATTAATTTTTAAAATGTTCATTACATGTTTTACTTACATGTTATCTTTACTCCATTTTTTTTTTTTTAATAATAAAAGAACGCTCTGTCACACTGAAATGCAAAACATGTTTATCATATTTGATCTAATAATTGAAAATTAATTAATTAAATGGCGTTTGATTTAAATGAAAGATAATTTCTAGAATTATTTTAAATAAATGAGGATTATTATTATTTTTAATCACACTTTTCTAAACTTGATATATGTTGTTGATTTCTTAAAAGTTAAACGCATCTGATCTAAATCAGTGGATGGAAAAGAGAAATTTTAATACATAAAAAATACATGCAATAAGCAAGGCAAAATATTACATATTCTCATCATTAAGTTACTTTAAATACAAGTATCAAGTAGATACAAAATGCAAGCCAAGATAATCAAATCACCCAGAGGAAGACAGAGAAATTTTTAAATCAGTTCTATCAAGCTCTATATTTTACACTAAAATATAAGATATATATATAATTCGATGTCTGTATTTATTCAAAGCAATATATGCAATTATATAATTGACTATTTATAAATACAGTAATCAGATATATTTTAAAAATTTTATCCCTTTAGGAGCACTTTCCACTATCCTCTAGTCTTTGTCAACTAATACTTTGAAATACTAAAACCTTCCCACAATTCTGTGATCTTAACATTAGCTATCTGCCTGTTAATTAGGTCATGTTTGTATTTGTATATTAGAATAGCTTCCTTTATTTTTCTTTTGTTGTTATTTTTTTCAATTTGAGATATTTTAACGTTATTGTAATTGAAGTTAAAACAATAAATACATGAATTATTATAGTCGTGAAAAACGGATGCTGAAACATTATTATCTGCTTTATAAATGATACAATTTTTATTTATAAATAAGATTTTATCTTTAGAAGTATTTATATCACATATATCTTTATAAATATTCCTTATAAAATTTACTTGATCATTCGAAATATATGGTATTGATATCCATCGTTTTTTTGTTAGCAGGAAGATCTATATTAATTATTAAAAATTTTATTCTCATATCTCGTATTAAAATCTCTAATAACATTATATATATTGTACCCCTACTTCTCAATGTATAATATAGTTTGAAATACAACTAGCTCAATTAAATTGTAATGCTTAATTAAAATTTGCATATCTATCTTTAATATATTTTATAATATCATATTCTAATTAAATTTATCATCAATTATTAAAATCAATATAGTTCTATAGTATGTACTAATTAACTAAGTATTTATCAAAATCATGAGACTGTGAAGTAAAGTTACAAAGCAATAAGTAGATTTACATTGAGTCAATATCTTCCAAGACACTGTCTCAATGGCATAAGAATACTATTACCTCCTTACTATCCTATTACTACATCTACAGCATTCTTATGGCTTTGAAATAAAATAAATTATCTTTAATAATAATAAAATAAATCTTAACTTTTATTTTTAAAATATAATTAAATAATCTCAGGTTCTTCTAATTATCTTAAAGTAATGATAACTCATGTAAATAAGTATGATATGGGATTTTATATCAAACCTAAATACACCTAACTTATTTTAATAATTATAATACTAATCTTAGAGTATAACCTAATCTTATCTATTTCTGATATATCATCAATCATTAAATAAATAATCATATGTATATCTTTTATTTTCATATAGCACCTTAATTTTGGAATAGATCAAAATCTTATAATTCAATAATCTGTGGCAATAAATAATATTGTACTCTTATATTATGCATTATAATTATTCTATGACCATTGTAATATAATGTAATAATGTCAATCAATTCTCATAAATGATAATCAGGAAAATATTATATTTATTTCTAAAATAATATTAATAAATTCACATTGTGCAAATATTATGTTTCTTCAAATTATCTGCTGTCAAATGCTGTGGTGCAAAATAATGAACTCAACACACTTTTAACACAAATTAAACAAATTTATTTACATTAACTTTGATTAAGAATCTATTTACAATATTTACAGTTCAAAATTAGAAAAACAAAGGAAAATAAAATATATAAAAATATTAATACAAGATGTTTACACTGTTATTAACTTATACTCTTAATAAATAAATGATACATTCTTTTAAAATGCTGTACTAATAACATTGAAGTATGTTTTCGAACCTACACTTTAAATACATATCAGTATGCTTCAATTATTACAAATAAATTTATGTAAATACTGTTTATGTAGCATATGTAAACAATTAAACTTTAATAATTAAATCGCTACATCAATTAAGTATTATTATTATTCATTTCATCATGTATTAGCATGTGTTCACTTTATTATTAGTACTACTTTAATATCATAATATAGAAATCAATGTATTTTTGTAATGTAATAACAAATAATTGATTACAATTTTATATTTCACTTAATGCAATTTATGCTACATGTTTTACTAAATATGCATTACATATATGTACTGTTAAATAATAATATTTAAATTATTCATTAATTTCAAATTCATAAAGTATTATATTAGATAAATTCTATGATTCTTTTCTATGTAAAATTATTACTTTACTTTATGTGTTATTCTACTCCTTCTTAATAAACTTTTATCTACAAAACATCCTCTAAAACTTATCTAAAATTCTGGGAAAACAACCTTCAACTTTAAATAACCACTAATTATCCAAACTATTTATACTACGTCATCTATATTCAGTAAACCTTTAATTCAAACATAAACTTCTACATAAAACTTAACTTAATTTGTCCAATAAAATAAAAATAAAATATAGACTTTTAACTCTCTTCCTAATTTGCAAATAAAAAATAATTACTTATAAATAATAAATATAATTCTAATACTATAACATAAAAACAATATCAAAATTTATTAACGAAAGAATCATATAATTATTTCTAAGCTTCTTATGTAATGTTGCATCATATTTATTTCATAAATTCAAATTATGCATATTTAAATAAAACTGTCACTGCCAATATAATGTGTGTGTATTTTTAAAATAATCATACATTCATTCAAAATAACATATCATTCGGTTGATCTAAAGAAAACATATTAAATACATCAAAATTATTATTATTATACAATTTTTACCATCAATAATGATTTAATGTACAGTCCATCTTCCAATATTCTTCGGAATTACAGCTTCATAAAATAATTCACATTTACACTCACGATCATTCTTTAACATATTATGTTTTATATTAATTATAAAATAAACTTATGCAATTAATTATTATATTACTTTAGTTATTATTTTAAGAAATGTACCTATCTTATTTTTAATAGATTAATACTATTTAACTTTTATATTAGATAAATAAAACAAAATTCATATTACATAATTCCAGCGATGTTTCCTTTTCACCATAAAGTTCTTTAATCGTAGGCACATATTCACTAGAACACCATTTCCTGTTTCCGGTCCACCACGTGTTTTTTAAAAGTTTATGAAAAACGAAAACGTTCTTTTAAAACCAAAATAAAAGTTAATCAGTTCTTTTATAAAAAATATAATAAAATTAAAATAGTTTATCTGATCTGGATGCAGTTCTTTAAAGAATATTATTTAAAAGTTATTATTCTTGAATTAGTTTATAATTTATAAAAAAAAAATTATCATTTAATTATTCTAAATTAACTGGGACGTCCACATATTATTTGTGCATTCCATAACCAAAATATCCAGGTAAGAATAAGCTTCTTTATTTATAAACGACCAGCGTTTAAATTATTTCAATATACTACTTTTATTATATTAAGACTTTTAGCTAATTATATTCTCAATTTATTTGCCTTTTAAAATTGTCAATATTCAGTCTTTTAAACATACAGACTTAACAAGGCAAGTATTTATAAAACTACTTTCATTTTTAATATCTTTACTTAAGATATATTTTTAAATTTATAGCTTGCAAAAAATACTTTCTTCTTAAAGAAGTATTTTATTCTCTAAAATATCTATTTTCTAATAGTCACTAGTAATTAGCTTTTAAAACTATATACTGTCCAAAATACTACTTTTCTCCATCTCGTAATTTTCCGAACTAATCCAGCGTTTGTCATATTTCTAAGGTAAAGTTTCCGATATATTTTCACTATATATGATGTTCCCATGACTATTTGCTTGTAAATTGAGCTTAGTAGAGACGACCGATAGGGAAAAAATTAAGTTAATACTGCATGTCTATCATTTAAAACTTTTATAACTTATTTACAAGACACTCTTATAATTTTGAAAAATGATTTTAAAAGCGTCTATAAAAATTTACGTAGCTATTTTAATAACACAATTAACTTGAAAAATCAATCACAAAGTCCTCTCCTAACAATTGACCTGAGCTTTTATACGGAAGAAACTTCCCATTTGATTGGTACATTTAAACAATCAATTTGCTGGCTTGTTTACATATTTACCAACAACACAAAATTAAAAATAAATAATGACTTATTTAATATTTAATATTTATTACATTATTAAATTTCTAAAATAATCTTTATCATTTATTTATTTAAATCTATTAAACATTTTTAAAATATAATCTTACTTGATTTTAATTTTAACTTTTATAAGATTATTTAAAATACACTAAGTCTTTTTTATACGTTATATTTTTAAAGCAATATTTTAAAATCAGATTTAATATTTTACATTAAATATCTTTATTTTTATCTCGTGATAACTCACGTATTATTTACAAATTTTACAACATAATTTTTTTTAAAATAGTTTTGTAACTTTACTAAATAACTTCCACGCATGTGTGTGCTTATTTAACTAACATCTGTTTCTTCACCACAAGAAACGCTTGTTATAATCTAAAAATAACTAACAATTGCATTTTTAAAATAAACATTTTTTTAAAATAAATAAGATATTATAACAGATTTTAAATTAATAACTCGATATTATCAAAATCAAATATTAATCTTCTATTTAAGTATTTATAATAATCAAAATATTTATATTCTTTTATAACACTATTTTATCAATAATAAACATATGCATTTAATTTTAACTTGTCTTTTTAAATACTTTAGCTTTAAATATTTATTTATTAAATCTATTAATGCAGTCTTGATTATGGCCATTTTTCCAACTATATATTATAATCATCATCACTTAAAATGTCTCTCTCAATATCAGCACAATTTTACATATCAAATACTCATAGATTGCTTTAATTAAACCTTTTGAAATATTACCATAAGCAAAATTAACATCACATATTCAAATATATCTTAAATTTAAAATTTTTAATAGATTAGCACAAAATTAGATGGTGACCCATACAAAAGGGCACAATATATATATAATATACAGAAATATTTTTTTGATGGCGTTACTTTTTTAGAATATTTTCTTCATATGTGTACAATTATATATATGGTAAACAACAAATCCATTTAATTAATATTTGAATTGCTTTTCCAGCTATCACATTCAGTAATTTTTTACAGTAGGGAAATTATCATTTTGTAATTCTAATAAAAAAAAGTTATTAAACATGGCAAAAAGAGAGCAGTTCAAGTATTAATTAGACAGAGTGATCATTAATTACATGACATCATATTTATTCAATATAAAAATATTATTTATCAATATATGTATAGCATGTCTATTTATTAGGAGTTTTAAAAATGAGTGAAATGTCATTACTTGGTAAAATTAATATTAGTAATTTCAAAATCAATTTGTAATAAAATATACAAGCAAATAACTTTCTGAAGTGGAAAATTCTATGTAAAATGATAAACTGTAAGAAGTTATTGAACATAGCAGCTAGAGGACAGTTCAAATACTGATTGAACAGACTTATGACTATCACACGACTATATTACTATCATTACATATGTATTTATATATTTTATTAACATCAATTATTTTCCTAGGCATGTGGAAGCTGTATTGCTGCACCCATTCCAGGCTCAGATTTTCTTCTATTGTTGCTCGCATCAAAGGCTTCTGTTGAACTTATTAGTTTAGATGGTATTTCAGTACTGTTAGGAATAAATACATTTAAACACATATTTCATTTTTAAAAGTTATTTAACATGATATTTAGTGTATAATTTTTTTTTATTAGGTGAAAAAAAGACAATGAAGTTATTGGATATTTTAAGCACAGTAGAAAACGGGGCACTGAAAAATCAGACAATATTATCTATTTTAATACCTTTTTCCAAAGAGGTAAATACATTTTAATGTATTCAAATGTTTTATTTATTCCTAAAGAAAAATAAAATTATGTAATTTTAGCAACTTTTTAATATATTTTGTTAACTGTTTGGTAATTATGATAACATTTTTACATGTAAAAACTTACAAAGTAGCCATAAAAATATTTTCAGATTTTCAGTTAAAAATATTAATATTTAAACTATATGCACAGTTTAAACATTAAAATATATTTAAGTTTTAAGGCAGTGTAACATTTTAATCAAACGATAGTACTCAGTCAACTAGTGAAAATTTGCAATTTTATAAGCTTGCAGAGTAGTTGATACTGAATACTGAAATGCTGATTCAACATTTACTTCATATTACTGCCTATAAATTACAAATAAGAAATTTCAATTCATAATTTGATTTAGAAAAAAGATAATTTGATATTTGTTAATATTTTAAAACAAGTTACAAATTCTAGTTTAAATTTATGAGAGCATTTCTTATGATATGGTATAATTATATATCATTATGAATAATTTTTGTTTCTTTCACTTTACTATAACATACATTTTAGATCTTATTAATCGATTATTACTTTTCATCTTGAATCAAGGGAGCTCAGTAAAGTCTTGTAAATCATATGTTCTGCTAGTTAAAATTCAATTCTGCAGATTCCTTCACATAACAATTTAACCTTGCATATTTATTAAAAAAATATTATAATGGATATCTACATTTTTTTCCATATGTCATAGCATTGGCTGGAAGGCAAATCTGCAACAGCCATCTGCAACCAACTGCTTGTTTGCAAAGTGGCTGTGACCTCTTGGCTAACAATGCTTGACATGGATATCTAATTTTATTTATTATTTCTGAATTTTAACAATAATAATTCATATACATTTGAAACATCATTACAGAAGCAGGGAAATTAATTTGGTCAATATTTTTACATGTTAATTATACCAACAGTCAGACCAAGATTGACTATAAATATATAAACCATATTCACCTTTCAAGACCATTGCACTTGCTCTGCAATTGATAGAAGTAAAATATCTCTCCTGTGAATACTTTTATTTATTCTGGGGAAACCCCAGGTGCCATGCAACTAATTTAACTGGAATACTCACAAAAAATGTTAAACTTTGAGTGCTTGATTCCATAACTAGCTCAAATAAACAAGAATCTTACCTTAACTTATGCTATTAGATAATGCATATTTAAACAAAAACAATATAATTGACAACTTTTATCTTAATTAAATATTATATGGTGAGATATGAAGAGAGAGAATTTAGGCCAAATTAACATATTAAACAATATATTTATTTATAAAAAACATAATAATAATAATAATAATAATAATAATAATAATAATAATAATAATAATAATAATAATAATAATAATAATAATAATAATAATAATAATAATAATAATAATAATAATAATAATAATTAATTCAAAGTAATTACAGATTTATTGAGTATAGTTAAATCTACCATAACTAGGTAGTAAGAATTTATCATTTCTAATTTTACAAAAGTTTATTAAGAGAATAAAATCTTACCTTGGTATATCATTTTATGTCTATATTTTGAATTGTTTTCTTATACTAATTTAGATTTTTTTATAGTTTGACTGGAGTTGTCACTTCTGTTTTTGTGACAGTTTATAGATTCATGACTGACATTCTTGACAAGTTTTCTGGTTTCTTGTAAGGCTTGTCACTTTTTATTTTCTTTGGCAGCTTATATCTTCATGGCCTTGTACAGTAGTAGTCTCCAATAATGATGGGTATATGTCTCAGCAATGGCAAGTCAATGACATATGTCACACCTCAGGCTATCAAATCCTACAGGAACTGGGTGATGAAACCTAAATAAACACCTTATTGCAAGTTTAGCATGGCATAGTAATATCAGGGTGTTCACAAAAATAGCTATACATCACTAATGGATGAACTATACATTCTTGAGTAAAGAGTCTGCAAAATTCAGCAGGTGAAGTCAGCAAAATTTAATAAAACTAGCAGTATCTGAATCAAATTAATAGAATTAAAATCAAAATAAGACAATAAATAACAGCAGAGTAATAGTAGAATAATGCTAATGAAAATTAGTAGCCTTTATGTGGTATCATCCTTTTCTTATCAAAATCTCTGTCATGTGTCAAGGTCTGATCACTCTTGAGACTGCTGTTTAACATCTGATTGGCTGTCTGAGAAACAACAGTAGGTGCATGTGAAAGATTAGCAACCTTTCAATTTATTACCAATTTAATAATAACATGCAATTTAGACAAATATTATTTACATACATTGCTGATAACTTATATTAACATCTAGAAAATTGCGGTGTAGTAAATCTAAGATTTCACACTGTAATATCATAAATTAAAAACTTAGTGAGTAATAAATGAATATGTTTATATCTTCAAGATTTCAAGCCAAGATGTGTAAGACTGGCTTTTATATATATATATAAAGTTAAGTAAAGAGAAGGGTGGTATCATCCTTTTCTTATCAAAATCTCTGTCATAAGTCAAGACCTCATTGCTTTAAGACTGCTGTTTAACATCTGATTGGCTGTCTGAGAAACAACAGTAGGCACATGTGAAAGACTAGCAACCTTTCAATTTATTACTAATTTAATAATAATATGTGATTTAGACAATTACTATATCTTTTTGCAATTAGTTAAACTTTTTTTAATTTTAATTATAACATTCATTACAGTAATAGTTATTTAATCAGTTTGATAGATTATTGTTTTCAGTAAAACATAACCCCTTCTTGATTAGACTATTTACAAAATTATTTTACTCTTTGATTAGATTGTATTTTTCTGTAATTAAATTATTTTAAACAATAATTCTATACAATTATTTACATTACAATTCTCTTGTTCTTTCTTTACAATTAATATTTTTAGTTTAAATTATTTCACCAAGTAACTTTGGAATCTTTAAATTATCTTTACACAATTAGTTTTCTTTTACCTCATAACATTTTGGAATTTGTATTTTTATTTAAAAGAACAGATAAGCCATTTCTCTTAAATAGCAAATTTAATTAAAATTCTTAAACAGCATTATACTTAAATTATGTTTTCCCTCTTCTACTTTTTTCTTTTCTTTTAACTTGAGATTCAGATACAGAGTTTTATTTTTCACTTGTTTACTTCTGACTTTTGATCTATTCTAAATACTTTTTATTCTATTTATTAAACTGACAGTCTTTTTCATTATTAATAATAAAAATAATACATTATTATTAGACATAAATATTTTTCTAAATATCTCAAGTAACACATATATTTACATATCTGTTACAATGTACCTCCCTTTCTTTATTCAAAAGTTTTATACTAGTTTACATTTTTACTTCATTGTATCTATATATTCAAATTTAATTACAATACATTAATTTTTAATCATTTTTCTATTTTAAAGTTATAGTTTCAATTTTAAAATGTTTGTCTGATCAAAATCTTTCTTAATATTAATTTTAGAATGTTGTTTCTCTAATTAAAATCTTCACTTCTATAAAATAACCCATTATTTCATCACAATGAAAATATCTACATTTCATATCTTTCATTTGATGGAATCATTAACTTTCATAATTTTTATCTGATATTAATATATCACTAATCTTAAAAGAGAAGGAGATTGCTGTTAATTAAAAGAAGACCCTTTGATTCATCTTTGAGGACTTACAGGATCAACTGGGCAAATTTTTAGTAGCCCCTCAATAATTCTTGTTGTTACAAGTATTATTATGTGATTATTCATATAGCAAGTGAACATGGATAAGCTGCTCACTAATACACTTAAGTCAGCATGATGACTTTAATATCTTTTTACTTCTAGATTTAAGATTAAGAACTATTTAGATGCCTGATAGTTTTTAATTAAAATAGTTGAGTGCATTAAAAAACAATCCCTATAAACAAAGAGTTCCAAACTTTTTTTCTTTTTGGTATCCCTTGACTAGGCTTTTTATTTATGAGTATCCCCTCCTTTTATAAACCCCACCCATTCTTCTACAAAAACAATATGGCTTTTTTAATTATATTGTATAATGTTCTTAGGTTAATAATTAGCAAATAAAATTAATGGTAAACTTTAGTTATTTTTTATTTTACATATTATTCTTCATTTCAGTTTTTTATAGAAGAAAAACAAATAAAAAAGCATTAAAATAAATTTTTGATCACATTAATTTATAATGAAAATTCATACAAATGGTCAATGATTTTTCTTAATATACATAAGTCTTCAAATGTAGTTCTTCTTAATAATTTTAATGCAATCCTTGAGTTTGTTTTGTGGAGCTGAGTTATTTGAAATCAGATTCAAGTAAAGACAGATGTAACCTTGTATTAGGATCTGCTTAAGTTTCTTACAGTGTTTATTCTTAATAGAGGCATAGGATAAAAAGGCTGATTCAACAAACCAGGTAAAAAGATAACGGAGTTCTGGATATTCTTCTGTCACTGTGCTGTGTTCCGACTATGACTGGGTGACCAGCAAACAAAATATACAATTAACTCAACAGGCAACAACACACACACACACGTATATATATATATAACAATTCATTAACAATATATATATATATAACAATTCATTAACAATTTAAAGAGTTACTATTTGGATCTTCAACATAAATATAAATTTCGCACTTGAGTGAGCCTAATTCACAAGTTAACTACTGAATAACAAATAATGTTTATACACTTTAGGTAAACTATTATTCACTTTACTTTCACTGACATCTATAATCTTTATAATGCTACCCTCAACAAGCCTCTTGAGACATTTCAAAATAATAAGACTGAGATGGTATGCTTAACACATAAATCAGTTTGATAACCTACAGAAGGCAGGATCCTGGGAATGAAGTCCTCCGATGATAATCTTCACTGCTATTCAGCTCATGGACACAGTGATTGTAGCAGCAACCACAAAAAGAGCATGTAGTACTTTTTCTTTAGCATTTTATATTCCCCCCATTTTCTTTTGTTTTTTATCTTTTCGGGGATAATTAGATTTAGCATATGTTATCATAGAAATAAATTTCTCTTAGGAATTTATTTCCATATAAGGTGTGTTTTAAGATCTATACAATTAATTAATTTCTTAGGGATTTATTTCCATATAAGATAAGTTTTAAGCTCTATAAAATTAATTAATACGTACATGTCTCTATTATTTTTAAACTTTGTTTAATTTGAACATTTGTTTTATTGATTTATTTAGAAGCATTCTTAATTTTAAAAATATTAATTAATATTTTGCGCTCTTCCCCTTACTGCTGAAAATTGTTTAGGCTTATGTATACTCATTGAGTTTGGCTACTCTTTGTAACTGATGTCTGTGTTTGGGTGATCTAGTTGTTATTATGGTCAGATTTAGCATTGATTTGAGCTCCTGTTCCCTAGTTTCAGATTCAATGTTGCTGCTTTCTGGTTTTTGATCCTCCTCCTCAATCAGTATCTCATGTGGTGTCAACTCAGCTATGTCTTGTATTTCTTGGGTTTCCTCTTTTGGCATGGACACTGAAATTTGCCAATCTTTCTTTGAATAAATGGCAGACATTATCTATGTTGTTTCATCCTGTACTCAGATGATAACTATTATTTTTGATAACACCTTTGTGATTATTCCTTTAACTCATTTCTTCCATATTATGTCTCAAACCCAAATTCTGTTATCAATTATATTTGTATTTTCTTTTTCTGGCCAGTTACATGTATTTTACTGATAATTTCTTCCTCTTGTATAATTTTTGCTCTTAGTTTATAAGTTTCTAGTTCTTTTTGTAAAAAATTAATCTCTTTTTGAAATGATTCTATTTTTCTCTGCAGCTGTCTGGAATAATGCATAGCCCACCCTTCCCAGAGCTACTATGCTATTTACTGTCACTGTCTGCCATTTCTATAATTTTTTGAGAGAAAAAAGATTTTACTAGGGTATAGATGAATGGTCACACATTTTTCTATAATTGTATATCCCCTGGCTTGTATCAATTAATCCCTCATTCATCATGACACAAGTCAGGGTATTTATGTACTATTTCCTGTTCAAAAGGCATTTTTCTACTAATATTAATTTGTATATCTATTTTGTGTAATTACTCTATCCCAACTATAAAACTGATCTTTGCTTTGACTATGTATAAGGGTAGATTCACTTTTTTACTGCAGTAATTAATGGGCACTGTCACTTGGCCTATTTATCTAAGCATATTTCCATTTACATCCCACACTCTAATGTTATTTTTCTCTATTTTACTTTCTACATTAACCAATGTCAGTGATAGCCAGTCTGTGAGTGACATCAGTGAAATACCCGACTCACTATAAATTTCCATCAACACTTCTTTGCTGCAAAGTATCAGCTTCATCGTAAACTGATTTAACCCCTGGATGCCCATGTTTTTAACTATATGATAATCTCCCCTATTTTCTTGCAATGGTAATTTACTTTTGACTTTTTAATTACATTCAAGGTTGCAAATACATGCTAAATGCTCCTTTTTGCCATATTTAAAGCATGTTTCCTTGAGCCACATACATTCTTGTGATATATGGCCTTTTTCCCCACAACAAAAGCATGTTATTCTAATATTTTTACTACTCTCAGCTTTCCATGGCAAGGTCTTTTCCTGTTCTGTTTAAACACATTCATTCTTGGGTTTTCATCCATTTTAGTGCTGAAAACAAGAGCCCATTCAAGTGCTAACTCATATGATATACCTTTCTTAATGACCATCTCATACATGATCTCAGGTTCTGTGAGAAATTGTCATCTGAGCTGATTGTCAGACATACCCCATAATAACTGGTCCATGAATATTTCATCCACAAACTCAATTCTCTAAGAGTTGAGCTATACTCTTTTAATTTTTTTATCTTCCAGCTGCTTCCTTCTTCATGTGGTTAAGAGAGCTATGTGCCCTGCTAGATGAGGGCTGAAATGGTAGGTTAATTTCTCTATTAGATTCTCATATTTCATTTCTTCTGTAATAAGTAACTCAAATAATCTATTTATGACCTCTATTACTTTAATACCAGCAAAGAACATAAGTGCAGTTACTTTTATTTTGTTATCTTCAATATCGTCAATGTAAAGAAGTTTTATAACAGCATAATAAATAACATCCATTCGAATGTGTTACAATTCTCGAAATGTGCTATGCTTTTCTGTCCAAAAGCACTCATGATTGATTACTATATAATTATCTGTACAACTAACTTACTAATGACTCCAACTATCTTCTTTTTTTCCTAGGTATGAATGACTTGTCTACTGCACCAGCATGTTGTGTATTCAAAATGCAAGCACTATGAATACCAACAAACAAAACAATAAATAATAATAATAGCAAAAGTTATTGCTATAGGCACAACACTATATATATATATATATATATATATATATATATATATATATATATATATATATATATATATATATATATATATATATATATATATATATATATCACTTTGGTTCACTTCCTCCCAATGCATTTCAATACTGGCTGCTAACTCAATGGTTTCTTCTGGTCTCAGTTTTCCCAAAACTCTTGGGCCCTATTTGACTGCTGGTTATGAAAACATTTTTGCACTAGAGTGCTTCACTGTCACTTAAGCTTCTTTTAGCTACATGCACTTTTGTCACTCTGCAACTGTCCACTTTATAACTCACTGCAAGTAGAACAATGTACTTCGTTGTTTAAACTATTTATAGTCCTCAGTTGGCCTCTAGCAATCCAAGATTTATTCTTGATGTTATCAGTCTTGAATTCCTGTTTGTGTTTTTAATTATGCATACAATTAATTTGTAATATGTCAAGAAATATTTGTAATTAGCAAATATTTCTTGGCAGTGTTCTTATCGCAAATATGTAAATTTCGTCATTAATTAAATTTAACACTTATTAGTTAGCAATCTAATGAAGAATAATTTTTTTCTCTATATATTCTTTACTTTTTCTGGAGTACAAAACTTATACTTGAATGTCAATGTAAATATATTTACAAACCGCTACACACTGCTATACAGAAATCAATGACATTTTGTTTTTTGAAGTCATATTGTAAAGAAGAATCAATTGAAAGTTCAATCAATTTTTCTTTTTCTGATATGGATAGTTTTCTGACCTGTTGAAAAAACAGTTCATTGAATGAATTTGAAATCTAATTATTTTCATTATTTTTGCTTTGGAAAGTATTGTCTGAATGAGACTTTTACTCCTTTTAAATGAGCTATTATAATAATTTTCACTTCTTTTAACAATTTCAGATCACTCTCAGATAAAAAACTGTGAAGTGTTTCAAAACATCACACTGATCCTTATTGAAACAGCATTCCCAAAAATCTAATTTCTTAATCGTAGCCCAAATTTTGTCAGACATTTTAAAGATGATTATGGAAGTGTTCTGTAATCCTATATTAAGTTTATTTATTTCTGGAAAAAATATCAGATAAGTACACAAGTTGTTGAAGGCATTCAGTTTTATGAAACTTAGAGCTTAATTCAAAATAATGATTTTCAAAAAAACCTTATCTCAATTCAATCATGTGAGTAGTTTTTTTTCATAAATGCCATCTCATTTCAGGGTGCAAAGGCAATCTTGTATGGAGTATATCCATCTCTTAGCACAAAGTGTTGAATAGTGTGGACTTTGTTGAACTGACTTAAATAAAATTAACAGCTTTTACAGATTGACTATGTGCCTCCTTTTGTCTGTATGTACAGGAATCATTCCAAGTTACATGAGGAGTGATTTTTTTGATACAACCATATAAGTCAAAATATAAACAAAATGACAGAATTTTCTCATGACTACATTCTTAGGCCTAGGTTCAAATTGAAAATATTCTATGGTATATTCCTATGTCAAACTTGCCATAGTCTATAATAAATTAATTTAGGAATACACAAAATTATGTGTATTGTTTTTAATAATTTTGTTCAGCATTAATGTTTAATAAATAGGAAACACATCATTGCTTTTATATATTCAATATAGTTATAAGTGCATAATTAACTTAATAGCCAGACATAGATTTTCTTCCATCCATACAAACACAACAGAAATTGGTCCAAACAATTTCTTTTTTACAAAAATAATCCTAAAATAGCATTGAATATGTTTTCAACTGTGCATTTTTCTAAAAGGGTATAGCAGAATAAAAGATTTTCCTTAAGACAGTTATGATTTAAATATCTTGCAATAATAAGCAAAATTGAGAAATTGGCAACATCAGTGCTTTCATCTATCTCTTTAGATAACAAGGGGTTCTTTTTATTCTCTAAATTACTGCTGATTCAATGTCATCAGACATTTCCTTAATTTTCTGAAAAATTGTATTGATAATGAAAAATTGTTAATTTTTTGTCATAACTGCACCAAACATACATTGAACAGCATCTTTGATACATGAAGATATCAAATGTTCATCAATTGTATGATTTTTTACTGCTATTAGCAACATGGTAACTTCTTTTGCTTGATGCTTCAACTGCATTTTCATTGTCTTTATTTGGAGATAGCACAAAAGAAAGATTCAGTTAATTTTAATACTTGCTAAAAAAACCTGACATCTTTTTCTACCTATATTGGATGTTTTTCTGTAAACAATGCATTAATAAAGCTGGTTTTATGGCATTGTTAGATAATAATGCTCCACAAGCAATGCACAGTTGCTTTGGATAGTTGGCATCTCCCATGAATGAAAACCCATATTTCAAGTAATCATCAGAATATTTCATCTTTTTAGGTGGAACATTGATGTATTGAGTTTTTTTAATAGTACTATATTTTACAATAACAAGCCCACCTGTCACTACATGCTTCTCACCTTATGCTTCAAAGCACTTGCTGGAAATTCAATGGATTAATTTCCAATGTTAGTTGTAACTCTTTTAACAGTTCATATTTTCAGACACTTATCTATTTTAAGTCACAAAATAATATTTAAACAAATTACTTAAAAAGAGCTAATTAAGCACTTAAATCATATAAAATTTAATCGAAAAAATAAAAATAACGACCTACTTTCAACTGCTCTTTAAGGAAATTTTGCTGAAAGGAAGAGGTCGCATGTAGAATCACAAAATATGATAGTTGTTTAGTGATACCTAATTATTAATAAATTACTAGAAATGTGCCTGATTGTTTTTTTTACTTACTTCCAGAGCAAGCTATTATACTTACAGCGCAGATAAATAATATACAGGTATCTTATCTCCATATAAGAAAGTGTGCAGGGTGTTAAAATCACTCATTTTAAAACTCATTATTAAGAATTTAAAATTTGAATTGATGGAAAAACCTTAAAGCCACTTTACACTTTTAAATTTTTTCAAATTATTTGATATAATTATTTCTAAGCTTAAAATTTTGCCTACAATCATTTGAAGAAATTTGAACGTTTAAATGGCCTGTAGTGCAATTTGAAAGATTTCAATTTTTTTTTGCGGTTTGAAGAGAATGTTGAAAAACTTGCAAATATTTTTAAGATAATTTGAAAGGTTAAAAATAATTTGACAGTTTCTTCATCATTTGAAAGAGCTTTCATATTTTTTGGTTGAATTTGTTGAAAGTAAAAAATGAAAAATGAATTATTCAAACGCAATCTTTACTAATCAATTAAATATATATTAATGTTTTACTTGTTTAATATAAAAATAAAAATTTAAAAGATGAGATATAAGAAACTGTATTGGAAATACAATATATTTTATATATTATAATTTCTGTATCCAACAAAAAATTAAGACAAAATTGTCCACTGGAAATGAAAAAGACAATAATGCATGTTAAATATCGGCATATTGACAATTTGGAAATTAAAATAGAGGTTCTAGACTTGAAAAACCAGAAAATAATGAATAGTAGTGTGCTTGGGAGTTTCCCAAAGAACTAAAATTTACTGGAAATAAATTAGTCACAAAAGAGAAGCTGAAAAAAAAACTAATTGAGGGGATTGGGGAACAACTTGGGGAAATAAGGTTTCATTCTTTTAAAATATACAGTCTTATTTAAATTCATTATTTTTTTTTAAAGTTTTTATTTTTATAAAATTTTTAGTCAATTTACATTTTTTTTAAGTTTCCATTTCAACTTCTTCAGTTAACACTATCCCAAACAAAATTATTGCGTTTTTATTTTATTTCCGGGACATGTTGTCACAGCAACAATCAAAAGTACACTAAAGTTTGTCACATAATTTAAAAGTGAAGAAGTGCAGAGCTTTTAAATTTTCAAATAATTTTCAAAAATTTTTAAATGGAAAAGCCGCTTTAGATTTCATCATACAGAAATTTTACACCTCATAATTCTTATTTTAGTATGTATTGTTGTAATTTCTATTGAACGTCATATACACATACAAGCATATATTTAATATGAAAGAAAAGTAAAAAATAAAATACATACATACAATGGGCTGATTAATTTGTTTTATATGCCTTAGACGCTTGGCCAATGTCTTATTTTTCTTTCTTTTCCTGTGTATATAATTGTGTCAACGCGTAATGAGAACCTATCTTCCCATCACTCTCAGTTCCAATTTATTTCTTTATTGCTGTTTTTCTTTCCTTATTTATTTTTATACATGTTTTACTTTAATCCTATAATTAATAAAAATATGATTACTGCAATATTTAACTAAACAATCAAATGAATTTACAAAAAAAAAAAAATTACACGTTTTTATAAATACATAAATTATCTCTGACTTTTAGAAACTTGTGTATACTTTATACAACTTTGATTATTTACATCTATTAATTACATATCAATATTCTCCTTTATTTCTTTACAAGAGGATGTAATTTGTGTACTTTATATATCCTTCGGTATTATTAATGTTTAAAAATTCAAGGAATAGTAAGTCAAGTTAATATATATGACTTTTAAAATCGATTATTTTTACAAATCTTTTAATTTCAAGTTCTATTTTAAAGTAAACCAACTTTTATTAATAAATTTAACAATTTTTTTATTTACATACTCAGGTTTCTTATTCCCACTTTTTATTTATTTATTTTTAATGGCAAATAGGAATCAAGGGAATTTTATTTATTTTAACTACTTTTAATTTGTTAGTTTAATGTAACAAGCAAAAACTCTCCATATAGTAGTGCCACCTTGTGCTAACCAGAGTAATCAATGGATGCCAGAAGGCTTGTGCATAAAGGTGGCACTACTATATGGAGAGTTTTTGTCTGTTTACTAACAGTTATGTGCTACCATGAGATGGTGATCATGTGATGTTTAGTTTAATGTACTTCGATTGCCTTTTTATTTAGAGTTAAAGTAACTTGAATAGTACCATACTTGGCTAAGTTTTTAATATATATATAATAAAAGATACAATAATACATAATAAAATAAAACACTGGATTTTATAATTTTCAACATATCGTTATATATATATAAATAAATAATAATTTAGTAATTGTAAAAGTTACTTAACACTATCATACATCAAACAAATGAACAAAGCCTTTGTTTAAAAAAAAGTAATATGCTATTAATTTGTTTGAAGTATAATAATATTAAACATAAATGTTCAAATATATATTTAATATTGCATGTGTTTAAAAAAAGGATTTTATAATAGATTAATAATATATAGAGTTTGTAAAAAAGATATATTGATTATGAAGTTTAAAGTCAATATCTAGTCTAATAATATTATTAAAATTTCGAGTCCATAACTAATGATTAATAACATTTATATCTTTATCTAAAAGGAAATAATTATTGACTCTGTGCATGAATTGTACTGCACTTGTCGATTGAGTGCTCCCCCCCCCGCACACGCACACACACACACACACATATATATAAATTTAATAAATATCAACCATCAGAAATAGATGTAAATTAAGTTATTATAAGTTTTAATTATAGTGCTGAAAACATTCTTTGCTCAATCATTATTATGTAAGACAGTATATATGTAGTTCAAGAAAATATTTTATTATTCATCTAGCTAGTTTTCGTTTTATATTAATAATTCTAAAGTGATCAGCAATATAATAATTTCCTTAAAAAATAGGTTTATTTAATAGCTAAAGTACATGACTACACAGAATTATTAATCCACCTTTTACTTGTAATAGAGATTGAACAAATAATATTTCAGCACTGTGATTGGATTTCACATTAATATAACATGTATGTGTTTATATAACAACCATGGAATTAAATCTACTATTTTGAATATATCAACGTATAAATAAATAAATAAATAGCAGCCATAACTAGTCTATAGTGAGAATTGAGATCTCCACTAACATTTACAGCTCTTTTTTAAAGTTTAAATGTAAATGCTCTTTGAGATAGCAGTCATGTTGTTAGCTAGCTATATATGATATTTATTTATTTATTTATATATTGGTATATTGATAATCGTAGAGTTAATTTTAGAGTTTCTTGTTTAATTATATAATATTGTTTTTAAAAGTATATATATATGTCAAGCATTGGTGGCCGAGAGGTCAGCGACGGCTGCTTTACCAGCAGTTGTCCCGGGTTAGCGGGTTCGCTTACCGGCTGATGCTATGACACATGAAAAAAAAGTATATATATAGTCTTATGATGCAGTAATAGCATAACTGCATACAATTCACAGAACTTAGATTTAAATCCAAGTCAAATAGATTTTGAAAATTTTCCAATTAAGTTAATTTTATATATATATAGCCAGCTTATAGTCAACTAAACCGTTATTCAATATTGATCAGTAAAATAACATCTAGTTATTGTAATAAGTAAAACAAAAGTGAAAAACTGCTTAGACTTTCAGCAGTCTGCAATTAGCATATCTGATGAGTAATGATTTCTCCTTCACTATTTTTCTAAAGCGGTGGGATATTGAAGAGATTTTTGTTTTGTTAATTAAACTAGTATTTAATATCGTTTTTTAACGTACATGTAAACTATATATTTATGTTAAACAAGTATAAATAAATTTTTAAGCAAAATTACTTTAAATTCATAATTATATTATAACTAGTAATTAAGACTACTTAACATTAAAAAAAAATCTTATTCGGTTTCTTACTAAATATAAATTACATTAGTGGATTCTATCTATCTATCTATCTATCTATCTATCTATCTATCTATCTATCTATCTATCTATCTGTCTGTCTGTTTGTCTGTCTGTCTGTCTATCTGTCTGGTTGTCTATTTATTTATCTATCAATCTATTGTAAATAATAATAAAAATAATAATTGTTTTTTTTTAGCAAGGATATTTTCTTAGCTACAAAGAGATGAAGCGAAGAGCTAATGATTCAGCAATTATAAATGCTGCCTTTAATATCACATTTTCACCCAATTCAAACAAAATTAATTCAGTAGTAATTGTTTATGGAAATCTTGCAAAAAATATAATTTTTGCCGAAAATACCATGAAATACTTAACTACAAAGTAAGTTAACACTTTTAAAAACAAACATGTAAATAAACGTAAGTTAATGATTATTTTAAAATATTTATTTATATTATCTTAACGTTTCTCTTGTTGTTGTAAAAATAATCTTATTTTTCTTGTAAATATAATTTGCAGATAGAATTGAATTGTCCACAAATTAATATTTAGAGACAAAACAGTCTGTTCATATACCATTGAATTGCGTCACTCTGTGATGGTTAGAGTTTTGAATACATTTAAAGTCGCAAGTTTATATCATGTAAACGAGATTGTTTTTGTTTAATTTTTCTCCTTATATATTTCTTGATTTGAAAATGCAACTATGAAAGAGACTTAAATATACAATAATGATTAGTCTTTGAGGTGACGGTGGATAATTATGAACTTTACCTGGGAAATGTTCTAACCCTAGTCCCTTTTTTATCTTCCATAATTATGACTATATTTTTCTCATTGCCAGCTAAATGAGGAAGAAATATGAAGCTTTTTCCATATATAATTATACTTAAATGTAAAACTAAAATTATTAAAATACTGACAAAGGAAAGATATTTATTATTAGTGAATAAGACTACAAAATAAGTAAATCAGTTAATATATAAATTACACAATACATTTCAATAACTCCACAACTAAAATGTAGTTGGTAGCACAACGTTAAAAGAAATAAATTAGTAAATGGGATGAGTGCTTATGACATACTCTATTAAATTACAAAAACAAATATCCTAAATTTCCATTTAATTATGATATGATAATTTCATAACTAGCATTTGGTTATAAATTAGTCTATTCTGTATCATAATAGTGTTGCTTATTAGCTGATTAATCTTTATAATTTTATTATTTAAGTGTATCACATGGACGTATTTGCACATGATATCACCTAGTTTATTAATCACATGGTGTATTTTTAAATAAGAGTTAGATCCTAGATAGGAATTTAAAATTCGTGACTTAGTATTCTTGGATTTGTAAACCATGAATGCAGAATACCTTGCAGTATTACACATGTTACATGCAAAAATATCAACTTTAGTCAACAATTACTCTGCATCACTCAATTAATTCTTTGTAAAGAGATAAAGATGAGCCTTGCATGAGAAAATACATTTACAAAACTCTCAACACTTAAATTATGATCAAACAGATATGATTTAGATTCTTGTCATCAATAAGTTACAATAATATGTATCTTTTAATAAATTCTGCAATTTATATTCATGCATAAATAATTGCATCCATAAAATACCATTATATTAATACACATTATAATATGTAGCAAGTAATTATCATACATAGACTTTCTCTACAATATACAGAATACATTAATAATGTGACAGTGAGCATGCATATTATTATTTAGTAAAGGAGGAGGAACACTTCATCTGCATCTATATTTATTTACCATAGCAGAAGGAATGTCACATATGCACATATATAATCCAAACAGAACATTATAAAAACAATTATTGACATAATCTTTATTTCAAACTTTAATTAACTTAAGATATTATGTCTATCATTAATATTGACTATACATGAAAATAATAGGAAATACATATATCAAATTCAACATCTAATATAAATATCAACAAATAAATCCACATGTTTGAATTACTTAATTTGCATTATTATTTTATAATAGCATTCCAGAAAGCTTTAGCAAACAATCAATGCATATAAAAACAAACTTTAAAGAATTATTTAAATTCGGGTCATTTATGTTGCCTGATGATTTTAATTCCTTATACACCATCACCATTCATTTATTTGTCATGTCATAAATTTTTATTAAGGCATTCTCAGTAAAATTGTTTAAACTTTTTAACTTTAATTGTGACAAAATTTCAATAGTGAAAAGTTTATTCTTTTAATAGTATAAACCATAAGTAAACCTACATAAAACTTTCATTATCTAAGCATAAAGTTAAAATATTATTTAAAACCTTTAAATATTTGAAATATTAATTATTAACTTATTGCTACAAAATATACATAACTTATAAAACACATAAAATAACACATAAAATAACAATAACCAATATACATACTAGATTTATACATTAAAAGTTCATTCAACCTTAAATAATTTATATTAAAGTTTAGTTACATATGGATTGATAACACCCAATTTTAGCAAAAACTTAAACAAATTCATAGTTGAAAACACAAAGCATCCTTTAATTGTTTATTTTCAGAGCTCTGATCAAACATTTCCTGGAAGTTGACAAAGAATGTGTTATTCCTTGTACAAAATTTGATATTAATAGTAATTTTAAAGATAATATTTTTTCTTAATTTATTAAGTTGCTTTAGCTGATGAGGAATTTTACTTATTTCATTAAGGCATTTTAAAAGTGGTTTTTGCATGAAGTTGATTCCCATGTCCAACAAAAATCTAGCATGCCATTGATTTCAAAAATTTCCCAGAAGCTAATTTGCTTCAGACATTTGTTAAAATTAAATTTCTAGTGTGATGATTTTAGAATGGTGAAAACTATTGAGTTTCTTATGACAGTTTTAGAACACAGAAGCTATTAAAAATCCCTTAATCATATACAACTTTGTGTTGTCACACTGCGCATGCATTCAGAAATTTCGTTTTTTGTAATGTGTTTTATAAGTTTTAAAATATTAAATTATATATTATTAATATTACTTATTTTTAATAATTAAATTTAAAATTACTGTACACAATATTAAAATTACCTCAAGCAATATTTTAAAATTTTCTTATTATATATATATATTATTAATATATAAATGAATAGTAAAATATATACATACCTACATGTTCATATATATATATATATATATATAAAACACATGTCCACTAATCAAAAAATTTTAAATATGCATGTATTTAATTGATTAATAAGTTACTCACACAGCAATATTCCAAATATATAAAAAAAAAAATCCTTCATGAAACTGTTTTGATGATTTTTGGATGATTAAAATGGAAATCTTTTGAATGATTAAAATGTGCCCCATAAATATGTTTATCTAATTATAAAGGTTTTTTTCTGGATATTGTTTCGGAAAAACAATATATAATGAATCAGTATAGATTAAAGGAAGATTTTAGTCAGCTTTTGAGTAATTGAACTAGAATTTAGTTGATTGTAATTAATGATATATTTATTTTTTCAATTTATTTAGATTTGTATATAAATATCCAGTTTTATGAAATTAAATAGTTCTTTGTAGTCTTCAAAAGAAGCAGATTACGAAGGAATGTCAAAAAAAGTTTTAAAATATAGTACAAAAACATGTCAGCTTCAAAATGATTGGAAGTCTTTTAGGAATGTAAAACCAAAAAGAACTTATATGACAATCATTTACACATGCTTTTCAGGATTTCTGTTTATTTTATACACTTCTGTTTTCTAGCATAAGCTTGATTGGTCATTAGATGGCAATGATTATTAAACCCACATCCCTAGATTAATTTTGTCTTATGCCACCATCAGTTAAAAACTGCAATACACATATAATATATTTGAATATTTTATGGATGTAATGCTCCTTTAAAAAGCTATCTTTTATGTTTTTAAGTTAACAATATGATGATAATCTTCAATTCAAAAGCATCTTAAGGTTTCAAATTTCAGCCAAAAATGACCAGGTGTTCTATATCCACATTTAATGTTTCTCATTGATGAAGGATTTAATTCAAAAACTATTCCGAAATAAGGATAGGATAATAATGAACATGGATTTAAGATGTTATATATATATATATATGTTGAAATGAAGATTTTCATGGATTGCATATATAAACGACATATTTTGCGGGTTCATCCGTGTTAAAAAATTTTTAAATATTAATATTCCGACATTTTGACTTGGTCACACAAGTCATCCACTGGATGATAAAAGGTAGAAAGATGATTGTAGAGGCGCTACAATCACTGATTTGAATAAATGTTAAAGTTCCACCAATAGCAAAAATGTTAAATTTAAGAATGTTTTTTAAAAAATATTTCCAAATAGGAGGAAGTTTGCATGTATCATCTCAATGGCTTCTCTAATTTTGCACTGATAGAGATTGTCGCATCTGGACATGATTCTGGTACTAGAAAAATCAATTTTATGACCTGAATCTATAATATGGGGTGAAAGTGCTGATGATGATGAATGTTGTTTAACTGCATAGCATGCTCATCTCTCCTAACACTGATGCAATGATTACTCATACCCATATAAGAAGCTTTACAATTTTACATGAGATTTGGTAAACATCATGAGATTCAAGAGGGAATGAATCCTTAGGCTTGGTTATTATATTGCTGATTTTTTGATGAGTAAAAAAAGCTGTATCTATATTATAGCATTTCAATATACATCCAATACTGTTTGTAGTTCCTTTTACATATGGAAAGCAAATCCTAATAGCTGATTTATCATCTTTTTGTTTCCTATTTTGTCCATTTTGGGCTTGAATTAAGGCTTTTTTTTTAAATTTATAATTATAACTATTTGCTAATAAAACACTATTAATATGATTTGTTTCTTCTTTCAGATATGAAGTATCTGAAAGGTTAATTGCTCTATTTAAAAGAGTTTTGGCTACAGAAACTATCTGAGTTGGGTGATGATGAGAATGGAAATATGTTGCTTATATATATAAAATATTAATATATAAAAAAATTATTAATATATAAAAAACTAACCAAAGGAAATACATATAAAAACATAAATCCAAGAAATAATATTATATTTCAACCAGAGGACTGGTTTTCATCAGAAAGAAAAAATACACAGTAATGTTTTTTTTTTTTCTGATGAAAACCAGTCCTCTGGTTGAAATATAATATTATTTCTTGGATTTATAAGTATTTTTTGTTTATTTCTATCTATCTATCTATCTATCTATCTATCTATCTATCTATCTATCTATCTATCTATCTATCTATCTATCTATCTATCTATCTATCTATCTATCTATCTATCTATCTATCTGTCTATCTGTCTGTCTGTCTGTCTGTCTGTCTGTCTGTCTGTCTGTCTGTCTATCTGTCTGTCTGTCTGTCTGTCTGTCTGTCTGTCTGTCTGTCTGTCTGTCTATCTGTCTGTCTGTCTGTCTGTCTATCTATCTATCTATCTATCTATCTATCTATCTATCTATCTATCTATCTATCTATCTATCTATCTATCTATCTATCTATCTATCTATCTATCTATCTATCTATCTATCTATCTATCTATCTATCTATCTATCTATCTATCTATCTATCTATCTATCTATCTATCTATCTATCTCTATCTATCTATCATCATCTCTCTATCTTCTCTATTCATCTTCTCTCTACCCCCAACACACATCATCACATCTACTACTACATCACATCTATCATCTATCTATCTATCTATCTATCTATCTATCTATCTATCTATCTATCTATCTATCTATCTATCTATCTATCTATCTATCGATCGAGTGAGAGTAGTTAGTTATTATGCTGCTCTAAAATAACTCATCTTATTGACAGTTCTAATACTCTCTAAATTAATCTTATAAAGCAGGTTCACATAAAACCAGGTTACTATAAAAATTATTAATCGAAATAAATATGGTTTAATCAAATCTCAGGGTTCTTATTAAAAAAATCTTTAATAAACAAATATAATCATGCCTTTTATCTCAAATTCTTATCCAAACAGTGAATGTTATCCTAGCAAACAATAAGATGTGATCCAACCTTTGGATGATATGCAATAAATAAATTTTGATTTAAAATTAATCATGAAACTAAGATATTAATTTGGAATTTATCATTAACTATAATTTGGAACTAAGATATTAAAATAATTACATAAAAATCTAGGCTTTCATTCATGATACTAAGAACAGAAAAGGGATTATATTGCTACCCATATATCATGAAAGGTTCTCTTTTAATCTTAGTCAAAAATAAAATAGTATAATATTGTTAACCAAGGATGTGACTTGGAAAACATCCACAATAAAAAATTAAAAAAGTGACTTTTATATTCTTCTTTTACTCTTATACCTTAATTTTATAATATATGTTTGATTTTAAATTTTTGGAGAATGTAGATGATGATGCAAATACAAATTCAGAAGTAATAATTAAATCAATATTTTTTACTACTAATAAATATGACAAGGGAAAATCATTAACATTTTAATAAAATCAAAATTATAAATATTACAAAGTTTAAATAAAATTTGAATTACAATATAAATAAATAAATACAATATGATTTAACTATGAAGACAGAAAGATCTAATCAAACTTTCTTTCCCATATGTCACACTATAAAATATATTTAATGACATTAACAAATAAATCTTGCCAGCAATATATTATTGTTGAATTTTGAAGAAAACATTTTATCTAGGTTTTTGAATACATCATATATGCAGACCAGACATATCAACAATATCACTATTCTTAAGCTATTATTATTGCAACAATAGCAAAATAAAGGCATGGATATAATGCATGACATTAAAAATTTTCATCAAAATAAATATCAAGGTATAGGCTCAAAAATAAACACTTGTCCAAAAGTGCAAATAAAGACAAATCTTAGTAAATATACAAAGAATACACCATTAACAAAGATTGGCTGAAATATAGCATCATTCTACCTGTCACCTAAGACAGATTACATCTTAAAAGCATGAGAAAAATAATATATGAAAATAGCATTCTACTATGTCACATAGCAATAACAAATATATGATGTGAAAAAACAATAAAATATAATAATTATAGAAAAATATAACTAGGTATATGACTTGTGGCTTAGAAATTCACTAAAACAAAGTTATATATCTGCTGCTTAAGTCCTCCATTTATACACACTCTAAATAACTTCATAAAGGATGTATATGTTACCTTTGATTATATTTCAAGACAATAATATTCTGAGAACTCCAATATTCAATATAATACAAATCATATACAAATAAATAAATAGATAATATTATATATATGATACACATTTAAATAAAAACATCAATCTAAAATATTCATAACCATTTTACCATTTAATAGTTCATAAGTTCTGAAATCATTGACTTCAATATCATCTGTGTAACACAATAATTCAAATAATTTCTTGAACAAGTTGAATATTTTATTAAAGTATCCTGGCAATATGAATAACAAATATTGACAAAAGAATTAAATAAAATCTGAGGCATGTAAAATAAGGAAGCACTGATATAATTTCAAAAGCCATTCAAAGCAAATAACAAAGTATTTGTTGAATTGATATAAAGATAAGCAAATATAATTTCTTTTGAGGTAATTCAAAATATAAAACAATAAAAAAGTAGTAAGCACAATATCTATTTCAAGTAATACAGATATAATGATATTATTTCCTTTTGAAAAATGATTCACAGATTTATGCAATGAGAAATTTATAAAAAGCATAATATATTTGCCATTAAAACAATAATACATTATTAACACAATAATTTATAAAGATATAAATAATTTATCGGAGTATAGCAACCCTTTAAAAAAAACAACATATTATTAACCAATAAGCAGATTGTAAAATGCACAGAATAGGTTTTACACAATAATTTATCAGCAATAAAAAGTCAAGTATAAATATTTATTCAGTAGTTTCAGAACAAGGCAAAATATTTCCTTAAAAATGCCATATTTTATCAGCACATATTTAAGATAAAATAAATTCCTAGAAAAATGAAATTATTCTATAATTTTATAAATGTCAAAATAAACATTCCATTTATTTCAAAATAGCATTATAATGATTTTCATGTATTCCATTTTAGATTATGAAGAAATAATAATAATAGAATAATTTACTTTCATTAACAAAGCAAAGGCATTTATATTTTCATAATTATTATTTCACAGCTGCTTTATGATTTACAACAGTCTGAAAATTTAGCAAAAGTTTTAATTTGACTATAACATCATATTAAGCTTAACAAGACTTTTGTATATAATAATAAAGTTCAGCATTGCAAAATATATAGTTTATAATTCATTGCAGAATAAAGTATAATAAACTTAGCTTAAAATTATGCAAAGTTCTGATATTTAACATTTTAACCTCACATTTCTATATAAATTTAGCATGGCTAAACAAACAATTTAATAGTAATAAAAGCTTAAACAATATAATTATACCTTCCATAGACAATTCTTATTGTCACTAAGCATTGCAATAGCATATTTCATTCTGTATTTATGCATTGTTGAAACTTTCTGATTGGTGTATATGTTGAGACTCTATAGAGTGACAGATAACCACATCTAGAGACCTATGCAGATAATTTTTCTAGCAATTCACAGTACAACATTATAAAATAATAAATAATTATGAAAAATTATACATAATAAGATATTGAGAAAAATAATGAAGTATGCCTAAAGATAAACATAGTCAGAGCTTAAATATGGTAGGTTAGGTGACAGATAACTAGTTAATGATTGACAATCAAGTAGTTAATTACTAATTACTTTATTCAACCTAATTCACTTGATAAGTCTAATATGTTAAAAATAAATTTATTTAAAATAAACTGTCTAGAAATTTTAGACAAAACAATAAATTAATATTACATTAATCTTATTATATCGTACTTTAACAAATTATTTAATAAATAAAAATAAAATATCAATAAAAAATACATTTATTTAAATAGATAATTTTTTTTTTAAATTCTCAAAATATTAACTTGAATACAATATTTTTAAAACAAGTATTTTTATAAACAAAATGTTACACAATAAAATTGTGTTATGTTTCAGACAAGAAAGTTGAAATAGAATAATTTTCTCTTTAAAATTTTAACTTTAAATAAAAAAAGATTACACATATTCACACACACTAAAGATATTTAAAATATGACTTAAAAATTATTAATTTAAAGCTATTTGCTAATTATTAATATAAGATTAGAATAGTATTAAGCTAGCAATTAGAAATATATTTTTAAGTGAATTGTAATAAAATGATTATATTAATAAAAGTCAATAAAGCATTATTAAAATTATTTAAGTGTTTATTTTATAATGACTTATCTTAAAAAATACATATAATGATTACATTAAGAGTATGATTACATCTTTCAATTACAGTACATCAAAGGATAAGTTAAATTAAAATACTGATGTTATGGTTTTATAATAACTACAATTACAAAATAATCTTGACTGCTAAGCTAAAATTTCTTAAATTCATATATTTAAATTTTGTCATAAATAATGATATTTCATAACATTAGTTATAAATCAATAAGATAACTTAATTAATGATTCATGACTTTTATTATGTAATGGAATGTATTTAATAAAAAATAAAGTACATAGTTTTTTTTAGATATATTAGCTATAGGTAGAACTTAAGGTTACAATATATATATATTACTTAATTTTACAATAGATGTAGTAGTAAAACAGCTTATTTTTTAAAATAATGTGATTTTGTGTTATTTTTCACTTTTATACTAATCTTATCTAAAGAATAAAGCTGACTACAATTGCTATCCAATTAAATATAACAAAATATATAGTTATTGATCTGATTACAGATTTATATAATTATTCAAGAAAGTTGTTCTTAGATTTTAAACTTTAAGATATTTTAGAATTTTAGACTGGTAGTTATGCATTAAATCATAAAAAACAGTGATAAAAAGTAATAAGCCAGAAAATAATCTGGTGACATGGATAAGATTGCTTTAGATGTGTATGTAATATGAACTTCCATAATAGCATCTATTAATTACTGAAGCTTATTTTAGATGATACCATTGAAATAGAATATACAAACTTGTTAGGAAATATATGTTATTAATATTACATTTACTTTTATTGTTTCAAATTATAAAAATGAACATGATAAAATACTATGATTTACTATCATGGTTATCTATAGAAAAAAAAGGATTTTTTTTATAATTTTATTGAATACTTTGCTTTATAACCATAGATAAATATTTACCAAAAATTCGTTATTATTTAAAAAAACAAGAAGTATAGAGATCAATGTTATAATTTGTATATTGCTTTTAGTGACTTTGTTAAGACATGATATATGAAACTGTTTAAGGACAGATTGTTTTAATATTAGGTTAATATTACTGGTAATAGAAAATCTAAGACTTTTGAAATGAAAACTGATGCTAAAACAAGGATGAATATTAGCTTCAATATTATTTTTATTTTTGTGATAGTGATTTTTGTAACAGTGTACTAATTAAAATATCCATTAGAAACCAGTCAACACTTAGACAATCTCAAACTGTTGTCAAGGCAATCTTTTATTTATGGCCCAATATATTTATATAGACACTAAAGATTTAATAATGCAATTTTTAATTTGAACCTATTATGCTGCTAATATACATATATATATATATATATAAATAATAAAAGTTTAAGATAATTTTCTATATACATTTTAAAAAATTAAATAATAAATTAAAGCCTGATTCAGTTTTGACTTCAAAGCATATATATAACCTATTTTATCTGTTTTCTGAATGGTGAATGTCCTCAAGAATAACATGTCAAATTCAAACTAATTAAAAAAACTATTATGTTTGTTCTAAGCAAATAATTCCACCATTAATAAATCATAATTTTTACTGTCTGTAACGCTGTCAAATTCACATATCACATATAACAGGTATATTTAAAAAATTTAATTTTCATTTAGCTTTATTAATACCTTGCCTGTACATTTCTGAAGTTTATCAAATAGACCAGGTTGTTTTAAGTTTTTTTTTTCAATTTTTCAATTGTGATTTTCTTATATTTATTTATATAATATTGAGTAATAATTTACTAAGGCTGTAACCTTAGAAATAAGCGTCTGAAAAATACGAAGGTAGGGACCTCTATAGGTCTTAAAACACAAGCTTACGCTATGTCCCTACCTTCGTATTTTTCAGACGCTTATTTCTAAGGTTACAGCCTTAGTAAATTATTACTTAATATAATAATGGGCGTTTAATAAAATTTATAATTATATAATATTGAAATATTTTTTTGAATTTACATTAAATCTTAAAGTAATATATATTAGGGCTATATAAAACAACCAATTAAAAAAAAATGGTACAAAAATGATGATCTTTAGGTCTGGGTACATTTCTCACTTTTTTTTATATAATATTAAGATATTTTATTTAATTTATCCTTTTAAGAAGCTGGGTACATCTTATTTGAATATATTTACTAGATGATCTAATTTCAATTTGCACTGTCTGTTTTTAATGGGTACTTTGATTTTTATTTAAAAACAGACAAATAATCATTAATTTTATGGCATTTAAATCTATAAAATAGTGGAAAATCTAAATAAAATATGTAGTTACAAACAAGATACCAAAAAACAAACAAACAAAAAAAACACAATACCCCAAGATGCCTTTCTACTGAACTTTCTTTGACAGTTGCTCAATCATAATTTTTTTGAAATGTCTTCATTATTGTTCAGTATTTAATTATCCTATTTTATAATAATTTAAGTACAATTGTACTTTTGTTACATGAACAGTAATTTTGCAAAAAAGTATATTTACTAATGCATATGTGTGAAAAAAGAAAAAAGGATTAAATAGTGTTATGTTTTATTAGAATTTATAATAATCAATATATTATTTTCAAATGAGTGTTAAGATATCTGTGCTAATACTACTATAACAATTTCTCATTTCATAAATAAGTATCTGTTTATCCAAAAGACAGTAAAACTATCATTAAGTTTATAAAAGAGTTGCCCACCTATAGATTTAGATGTAATATATTAATAATATTGTAAAGACTAGCTAATTAGAAAAGTTGAAATACCATTTGCTTAGAACACCATCAGACATCAAAAAAGTGAAAGTTAGACTATTTATTTTAAGCAATAATAGTGGTCAATATTCTAAATATATAAATTTTGAAATGTATATTACTTAGAGAAAGTGAATATGTTTTTTTTATTGACACAAATCAAATACACACACACACACACACATATATATATATATATATATATAACATTAATTATTTATGGAGAAATTGATTCTGTATGCAATAATAATAATAATAATAATAATTCATCAATATATATTATAGATCTTCTGTAAATTGTTGGAGATAATTTGATATATACTTCGTCTTTTTTTCTTTTAACCTTCTGACTTTATATCTCTCTTTCTCTCTCTCTCTCTATATATATATATATATATGTATAATAAGCATATATCATTTAAAGTGACTTTTTATGCAGTAAGTTGAAGATTCATTTTTTACAATAACTATAAAACTGAGAAAATATAATCATTACCATAAAATAAAAGTAAAGAACAACAATTTTAAATAATTTTGAAGTTATTAATTTTAAATTTAATCATAACTTGTAATTGTAAGTTTTAAAATATAACTTTTCTTAATTATTGGTCTTAAATTTATTCTACATAAATTTTTATTGAAATGACATATATATATATATATGGGAGATGATGATCTGGACGAATTGATCATGAGTGTTGGATTAGCATGAAATATATATATATTGGAGATTATTTATCTTTTTCACATGTATGTGGTCAAGTAATGACTGTAGAAAGATTAAAAGTTTAGGTTCAAATTTTCTTTAATTACATCTAGGTTAAGTATATACATTATATTTGTATTTCAACATGAAATGACATAAATAAATATATAATGATAATCTTTAATAACAATTTTATTTTTTCTTTAAAAATTGGAAGATACCATTTTTTTATTTTAAAAGCAAGTCTTAGATAGAAGGCAATCATTTAGGGAGGATGATTTTATTTTTTAACAAAATAAATATTAAATTATATAATAATTTTTTTACAAGTATTTATTTAATAATAATAACATTGATATATTATAAGCTAAAATGCAAATGTACATTACTAAATAAATTAGACCAGTTTATACACATATAGACACACACACATAAATTAATTTTAATATTCGCACGGTTAAACGTTATATATATGGCATATGCAAACATATATATTTATGTGGCTAATTTCTTATACAAACTAATACTAAAAAAATAATTATTAAATTTTATAATTAAAAATAGTTTAACTTCTGAAAAATACATTTGAAATAATTTATCAAAAGAATTCATATATTAATTATTAATATTGTACTTCCTGTGAAAGTACTCACAAATTTATTTAAAATCCCTTTAAATAACTTTACAAAAGCAAAAAACAAAAAAACTAAAAGAAAAGTAGAAATCATAAAACAATTTTAAAACCGTCATTTTTTAAAAAATGAACTTCGTAATAATCTATCTTGGCTTTAACTTCTCCAGAAATATTTATTTAATCTAAAGTCGTAAAATATTATCTGAACTTTAATTTATTACATTTTAGGAATTGTTAATTTATTACTTGTGGCGTGCTTGTTAATTGTTACTTAAGAATTTCTGTCGATTGTATTTTATTAAACTATATAGATAACAGGCAATGGTTTCAGAATCTGTTATTTTATTTATAAATAGATAGGAGAGTGCATTATTTAGATATTTAACAAATATGGTGTCCTATTTTGTTTAATCCTGAATAAGTAGCTAGTACTCTCATCTAAAGAAATATCTAACTAATAATGATTAGATAAAAAGTGCAAAATAAGGACCTACTACTTAAATATTTGCCTTTTACTCTTTGTAATATAATTTTATAGCTAATATTTTCTTCTTTCCTTCTGTTGTGATTATAGAAATCACTATTGTTATTTGTGTTTGTGATTTTATGACTATTAAAAGTCAATATTGTTATTTGCATTTGTAATAATAGTCATCACTATAAGTGAAGATCATCATCAATATTTCTACCACTACCATTGGCTAAACATTGTTATGTGTAATTCTCATTTCAACTTATTTATTTAACTATACATAAAATAATGCAACAATGTTTATGACCATTTATATATATAGCACTTTATTATCTAATTTATTCATCTAAATCAACTTCAACTATAAATAAAGAAATGAGTATGAATATTTTCATATAATGATTAAAAATGTTTTAGATGTGGTGTTACTAGTACTCTTTATTTTTAAGTAAATCTAAGACAGGACAAAAAATTATTGTGGTCTACTAGAGCAAATAATTTAGCTTAAAGGCTGTCAAAACTTATTAGAGAGTGAGCTAAAAAATACCCATACAATTTTTTTGTTTACATGAAATAAAAATAATCAATCTAGAAATTATTATTTGGAGCCAAGGGTTAATATGACTTTATATCACATGAAAGCAGATCCTTTTTTTACTTGGCTCTTAAAATTTGCTTACATTGTAGAATTCATCTCTGCACACATTAAAATATATATAACAAGACAATTTATAAATCAGATACAAGTAATATTGTATAATATACAATTTTTTCAACATTAGATATGTGATTTTCAGTTTTGACAACTTAATCAATAATTGCTAAATCACTTCCATCACATCTAACTTCACTAAATCACTAATCTAATATAAAGTGGCCATTTACATTTGTGGCTGATATATATATATATATATATATATATATATATATATGTCCACAGATGGCGTCCTACCAAAAACACCTATCAAGCGTATTTTCGTTTACATAAACGTCAGAGTAGTTAGTATTCACTATCTCTAACTATAATTCCACTTTCAGATCATGATGCTCAGAGTTTGTATTTAGATCTAGTTTCTTTATTCCTGTCTTTCACTGACGATAGCAAATAGCTTGAAATCATGATCTGAAAGTGGAATTATAGTTAGAGATAGTGAATACTAACTACTCTGACGTTTATGTAAACGAAAATACGCTTGATAGGTGTTTTTGGTAGGACGCCATCTGTGGACATAAATACAAGCGTTAGCAAGTTTTTTAACTTGCATTTTTGTTTATCATATATATATATAATGTTTTGAGATTAACTCTATGACTATTTAAATATAATTAAATAGTCCTCTAGTATCAGCACATGACAATATGTTTTTAAAGTTAAAAGAAATTCCCACTTCTTCCTCTTTCATATATCAGGTCGATTATCATAATTCCTCTATTCAAATTCTTATATATATATATATATATATAATTACAATATAATCTAAAGTACTTCTGCCTAATTTATGTATTATTATTGTTATTATTTACCATTATTATAATAATTTAAAATCTTCATATATATACACACAGAGTATAAATAAACTATATATATTGAAACAGTCAGATTTATTCATCCACCTGTTCCACATATTTTACCCATATCTATATTTATGCCAGGTTAAACCCTCTCAGAGTATCCATTTAAATAATGTTAAATTACTATATATGCGGAAACACATATATACATATGTGTGGTAAGTCTATAATTTAATAGTATATGTATATATTACAGATATATATCCATTTTATAAATATTTCTAATTTAAGAAATATTTTAGCTTAAATTATTTAGTCAATTTTATTGTTGTATTATTGAAATCGCATACGTATATTTCCATTGTTATTCTGCATATATGGTTATAGAAGGAGTTTTCTACTAATTACCAAGCAACTTTTAGTTGTTACTGGTAAACAAATTTTAAAGTAGGTCATGCAATGGTCCTAAATTAGTGTGAACTTGATTTTGTATATATAAAATGTTAATAATGAAATTTGCAGAAAAACAAAATCTAAATTAGTTGTCATAATTAAAATTGTTTATCTAAAATAAATAAATGGGTTTTTCTACTAGTTGTAGCTATTAAATATGTTTTGCTAAAATAAATAAATGGACTTTTCAGCTACAGACAAGCTTCTAAAAATTAACAGGTGGCCAGAGTTTGAAAAGTATAAATACTAAAAGTTTTGTCACCAAAGATCGATCATATATATAATAAAATTTGTAAGCAGAACCTACACTCATTTTATCTTCAAAATGGTGGGATAGTAGGCCATAGTCACTGCCTCTCTCCTTAGCTGGAAAATGGAAAAGACTTTGGTCTGATAAAATATAATGCTGTACACCAGCAAAGCAGAAGCAACCCGTGGAAAATCCTCCATTAACTTTAAATCATCGCCTAAAGTGTCAACTTATTATCCTCCTAAGTGCCCAAAACTGTAATCCAGAGAACTGCAATGAAAACAGCTGAAAACAGCTGAATGGTAAATTTTTTTCTCAGAGCTCTGTTTATAAACTCTGACTTTTGATTCTTTCATTTAAAAGCTAGCTATTTATTAAATCTGCCTTTCCCAAACACCTTTACTAAAATCTGCAAAGAAGACTGTTAAAGGCTAAATCTTGCCTGATTGTAAAACTTGAATTCCCTTTTAAAATGTAAAACTCTAATAATCTATTTTAAATGTATAATTTTCTGTGGTCTTTTATTTTAGCTTATTGATCTGTGAAGATATTTTTCAAATCTTCGCTATAATAAATGTTAAATAATTGAATTATTTTTCTTTTTCTTTCTCACTCGCTGTTTTGAGATCATATTATTATTTTACTGATTAATTTTTTGGGTATTAATATTACAATAATCAGTCATTATCTAGTTAAAATTGTAGTTTGCTTAATTCCAGTTATGAATTATAACTATTTGTATATGTAACTCGTACATCATAGGAACTAGCCACAGAGATATTCTCAAAGCATATTTTACTGTTTTATTCTAATTAACCTGCAAATATGCTTTGTCCTCCTTAGATTTATATATGTTGAGATGCAGGTGATAATATTAAACTAGGTTACTAATTAATTTAGTCCCTAAATAGCATATTTAAAATACTAAATTTGAAAACTGGATTGTATAGATATGCAAATAGATGCTATCTAATTTTAAGGCATGATAATATAATTTCATATATTTGCATTATATATGTATAAGTTGTGGATGTGTTCTTACAAAGTACACAATGTACAATTATCTGCTTGCTGCATAATTATTGATGAGTTGTTGGCGGAAGTCACTCTTATCCACTTAGTTCGGGTTAAAGCACACTTTTAGAACTAGGGCACAAGGACCTAGATTATTCAGAATTAATACTTATCTGACTACCTGAACTACTAATGTTTCTATTTGTAGCAAGTTGATTGGTTTTAGGGCAACCAAGCCTTTAAAAGTGAAGCCCATGAATAATGACCCATTCACACCTTTTAACTTTATTAATATATTAATATGTGCCATAGAGTATATAGGTTAGCCTATTATAAACCAGTTTTCTCTTCTTTTATATTAAATGCTTATCTAGCATCAGTGTATATTCTAATCTAGTTTAACATGCTAACCTGTGTATCTCTGAGCCTAATTATGTGCTCGATTTAACTTTGTATAAATAGACGCCACAGGAGCACTATTAATTTAGTTATATAACTTTGGCTATAAAGTTCCATATGATCTTGCAGACTATATAAGAACTAGAAATTTGGCATATTAATATAGGCATAAACTCTCATACCACACAACACTTTATTAAACACTTATAATGAGATATGTAACATTAATCTCATTAGTTATGCAATGCCTGGGAGGGAAATCTCTCACGTTCTCATTACATAATCATGTATATTTTGGTTTTGATATCTTTTCTTATTGTTTTATTAAATTAATATTTAAAATATAACTCATTTTCATATTTTTATTGTCCGTGAGTTCATTTTATCCAACTCTAGAATTAATTGCACATTCATCATTATATCTATATGTAGGTCAATCATCGATATATTAATTAATCACTTAGTCATATGTGTGTATATCTGACCAAATCAATGCAAAATTAGTTAATTTATGAGTCTTATTGTTTCACCCTGGGGAACTGCCGGATTGAGGTTAAATTGAATATCTGTGTAAGGTGAGGTGTCATCCATAGGGTATTACATCATTGAGCAGATGTGAAAGGATTGAATGTTGGTCAGATTCTGGATCCCAGTATCCATACTCAATCAGCTTTAGTGTATTTTGCCTGTGTTCTAGATTTTGTTGCGTGGAGGAACAATTCTTACCATTACATAGGTTTTTTCCCCTGGGTTTGACTTTTGCTGTCCCGCAGCCATCCACCAAACCTAGTATAGCTTGGTCAGGTCTCCTCTTGAAAACTTCCAAGAATTCTGGGCCTTCTACCACTAAACTATCTCTCCCATCTGGATTATTTATTCCTATTCCACCCTGTTCTATCCTTTTTATCTCTAAGGCTGCATCTTCTTCCATATTTGAACCTACAACCTTCTCTACCAGTCATTTCTGCTCCATCCTCTGTTGTATTTTCTCTGTTTCTGGCTGATATGAAACCTCTGCTTTTTTCTCCACTGTACAACTGCTTCCTTGATATATTGTTCAAAGATTTCTTCTATCTTTAGCCACTCCCTTTTGTATTTCTCTTCCATGTCTATAATTTCTCTTTGATATCTCTCATCTAGCTTTAATAGTTCCTTTTCTCCTTTACCCCCATTACACAGATCATACTGGTGGTGTGACACCAACAGGTCTTTTTTTAAGGTTGAGAGTCCCTCCAAGAACTGGATCCATTCTCCCTTGGTGAATCCCTGATAGGTTATTTTCCTGGCTGCTTCTTCATTCCTGTCCTTCCCCCATTTTTCTCCCCTTACTATCTTCTCTTTTATGCTATTATCCATTATTAAAAGTTTCCAAAATATTCTCTTAATATGGTTTCTCACTGCTCTTTCCCTCTGGAAATTGCTTACCCTATGGTCCCTTTCTCTACCAGTCTCAGCCCCTCTAGCTTACTATTAACTTGCTCTAATTATGATATGTAGTGTCATATTTAAACTCTAAAACAATTTAGTTAAATTATAAACTTTTTCTGCCCAATATGGTTATTCAATTTTCCTGCCTAACATATATATGGTTCACAAATTACATTTAGAAAAAAAAGGTAATTTTGGTTTTTAAAAAAAAAGTAAATTTTTTATGTATAATTTTTTTTTATATATATAGTACAATATATCCAAACTTACTTTAAAAAAAAAACAAATAAAAAATGCCATTACTTAATTTTAATTAGTAATGATCAATCTCACATTCATCCAAACGACTGCTTCTAAATTTGCTTCTGACTGAAACATATCTTAACATATGCCATGCTTTGCTTATCTACTACTCTCACACTCCACCATAATGAACTTATATAACACTTCTACCTAAACTAATGAGACAATATTATTTTTTAAAAAAAAACTATATCTACAAAGTGATTAAAAATGCATACAAAAGTAATTAATGTGGTTAGTAACCCCCCAGGGTTGGTTAGATTAATTTACAAAAGAAAAGGTAGGGGTTTGATCCATGTACTTATGATTGTTTAGGTAGGATCAGGGGTTGATTGACATCTGGTTTTAGTTTAGGAGGATGGTAAACCCCTATGACCATTGCCTTATCTTTCAATGCCATCACCATCTTATCTTTTGACACCCTATCTTTCTACACCTTGTCTTTCAACATCCTGTTTTTTAACACCTTATTTTTCAACACCCTATCTTTCAACACCCTAACTACATATGAGTGTTCTCCCTTTGGCATCAATCTCATGTTCTTTGGTTTGAATCTGATCTTGGCAGCACACCAGTCTCTACCTCTGTCAATATGCTGGTAATTGTCTGTCAATGAAGTTTTGACTAAGCGTTGATTCCATTAATTGAAGGGTAAGTACTGTAAAAGAAACCCAATGGATGCCTTATCTGATGGTTTCTTGTGAAACACTGTCAAGAGGTTGGCATGTAAATCAGCCCAGCCAAATGGTTTCCCAATGGCTTCTTTGATTCTCCAAGGTTTACAGCAAAATGACCACTTCTCCAGATCAGGAGGAGCCATCATGTGATGTTCTTCTAGCTTCCTATCCTGGCTATAGGTAAACCTATGATCATGTCTGAATAGCTGTACCTCCTTTAGATCTATCCCATTTGTCACCATTGTTAATGGTCGATCTTTCAGGGATGGGTGGCATGGTCCAAATTTTACATGATGTCTATTAAAGAGATCTGGGATTCCCTTATGCAGACCAGGGTAGTACAACATCCTACACTCAAGCCTCTGTAATACCACACTCCATCTCATTGTGCTACTGTCACAGACCTCCAGATCAGTGGGGTTAATCTTTTCAGCTCCGCTCCTGACCTGTCTGGACCTCATGATTTGTAAGCATTGACTCATTTTAGCTATCTGGGATACCTCCCTCAATGAATCCCCTATTAATAACCCCATATCTCGATAGTTAGCCTCTGTCTTTCTTTCTCCCTTCTCTGCCATAGGTTTTGGTGGCATGTTGTTCATCTCAACTGCTACTCCATTTCTTTCTGGCATGACCTGAAAACATGGAGGCTCAGTCACATTTTCAACCTTTCTAATCATATTGGCAGGCCCCACAGACATGGGTAGTTGTTCTATTTGTGGGTCAACAAGGTCTTGGCAGATTGGCTTACAAATGTTGGATTTTACTTCTAGATCACATTGTATCTCTGCTGCCTCTAAAGAAACCTTTTGAGTCTCCTCAATCATCTCTTTTGCTGTCCAATATGTTACATATATATGGTAATTACCTTATTCTGCCCAACATATATGTGGTTCACAAATTATAATATTAGAAATTTATAAATAAAAAAAAACTTTATAAAATTTATGAATCCAAATTTAGTAAAACAAAATTAATTCTTACCAATTGCCTGTTTCTTTCTTAAATCAACTGCAATCATTTCTACTAATAAAAGAAATTTACAAAGATTTATTATTGTGTTTATTATTATTATCATTATTTCTATGCCAGTTTTAACTTTATTTGAGTACCCATACTCTAATATAGTTTATTGATCTTGTCCAACTCGTTTCATTGTCCGTTTCCAACTCAACTCTTTAAAATATTACAAAAAAAACATTGGATTTTCTTTATTATTATTATTACACATTTCTCACTCCTGATGACAACATTTATTAGGAGAGACGTAGTCTTCTTGGGTGCCAGTCAGCAGTGAGCAAGTAAAATTACGCATATATACTGAAACAGACAGATCGAAGAACCGATCTTAGTTTCATGTGTTTTTTGAAGTACGGTAATTCGAACTACTATTTGCCCGCAATGAGATTTTTCTATTTCAAGTCACATAAAAATTGGGATATATTTTATGTTTTGTAAAAAGATATGTAAAGATTCCGTGTATAAATATCACAAATCATGAAATAATATTCGTGCGTGCGTGGTTTGTGAATTTATAGCAGCTTAATTTAAAAGTTTCATTGCGGGTGTATTTGTTTAAATTTTAACTTTTTAGAATTATACAAAGTCGTTTAAAAATACTGATCAAAAATCACATTCCTTTGATCAGTGTTTTTAATTAAAATCTGTCTTGTACAAATGTATAGAGTAATTAATTTGTATTTGAAAATTAGATAAGGAATTTATATTTTGTAATTGCTTGGTCAATTTAAAATTGTGTATTAAAGTTAAAGATAGCTGAAAATGGAACAATGGAAATGGATAATTGATATTGTATGGTCAAGCTGGATCGCTGAAGGCTAGAGAAAAGTAGGCGGAGCCTAAAACAAAAACCAGGCAGAAAGGTCAACCATGGCCATCTTAGAAAAAACTAGGATTCTAACTTTTGACGTGGTTGAGAGCAGATAGTCTCAAGACAGCACAGCAGTTGCTAGAGAAATCGCTACAACTCTTGTTAAGAAGTCCACCAGTAAACCGTAATGTCGATGGGCTAAGTGCCAGGAGCTGATCTCTGTCCTGCCAATTTGAATCTTCGTGCCGCTGTCTGATCATGCTTTACGTGCTTCAAAATTTCCAGCTTCCAATCTCCAAATTGACTATGCCTTTCAAGTAAATTTCAAATGCGCCTACATTGCAGAAATACCATCGTGAGAAGCCAGCGGATGAAGAAAGAAGGGTAACTGTGTTACATGAACTTTTAACTTTCTCCTGAGCTTAATTTATAGTTAATCTGTCAATCAAATTAATCACATGTAAGTTTTTTTCTTTTATAATGCTACTTTTTAAAACCTGTCAGTAAATTTTCTTTTCTCTTTTTCCTCCGCTCTAGTCTTTAGAAGATAATTTATAAATATTGTACCTAATAATAATAATTCAAATGAATACATTTATATGTTTTTGTAACTTATTCTATAAACAAACGATGCCAATAGAAATATTTCCCAACTCTGTTTAAAGCTAGTTTATAATATTGATTATAGTTATTTTAAAAGTAAGTTCGTTTTTTTTGAATTAAAGATTATTTCATATATTGAGTTGGCAGATATTAAATCACTTTATTATTCTCCTTTATTTTTGTCATACTATTGTAACCTATCTTTCAATCTTAAATATGTAAAATGGTTTTAAAGTTTTATCATCTTGTTGCCTACATGAAATGAGAAATAATTCTCAGTGTATAATTTGTTACTATCCTACCGCCTGAACAACCTGAGGGGTAGGGGTTTCAGAGTAAACTTAATTAATCGTTGCTTTGGGCAGTTTGATTCCGCCATGTTTTATTGGAATAGTTATATCAGCCTGTTGCGTAGAAATAGACGAATAGATTATCTAGGTTTTGTGTAATTCCGTTTCAAATCCACTTCAAGCACTCGTCCTCGATGACTGTGGCAATGCCTTTCCTTCGCCGAAGTTGGCGTCTCGCCGTACTACCATATGGGAAAGAAAGCAATTCTTTTCCAGGTAATCTCTTGGATCACCGGGTTTCGAAATGATCCCGGCTGGTTGTAGTGTCCCGGATCTACTTGGGGGCATTAAGCCTTGTCAAAGTACAAGCCGCCCGGTATTCCGTTGATGCACCGCAAGTGATTACTGTAGGGCTCCTTAATCTAGGCAACCACTAGTACATCAATCTTAGATATCATATTTATGCGAAGCCACCTCCAACTATTCGTATACGCAACGGCTCGAATCTATTCGAATAAAATAACTTAATAAAAATAGTAGATAAATATTTTCAATGCCCCAAATACTCTGATTCCCTTAGCCACCCCAATCATTTACTACACCGATATTCATGAGTTTTTTACCAGGTAAAATGATTACTAAAGATAGTAGCCAATTATAATAGAATATTTATGAAGTCTTACCGTACTTTTGAATAATATTTGTTAATGCTTTCTATTTATTATTAAACAATTTATTTAATCTAATTTTGTTCTCCCACCTCATTACTCTCAAGTCTATTTAGTCACCTACTGTCTGTATTGCAACTTAAATATATACATTACATTAATGACCGCACCAATATCCAGAGTATAATAGATCTATATATAATTAACTGTAAGTAATTTAGTCTGTGTTCTGAGTTGAGCTAGTAAAGGGATAACCCCGTGCTGTTATAAAGTCATCATCGGTTGGTCATACCGGGGTTTGGGTTTGAATTTAGTTGGCGTTTTGGAATTTATTCTTAAATGTGGACTGGGTTTGAACTCGGGTACTGTGTATGAGTAAGCGTGGTAAATTTATACCGGTACAATACATCATATATATATTTTTAAAAAAAATTTCAATTGTTTTTCAGACCACACTAATAATAATGAAGTATTTTATTTCAATTGCCCTATGTGTATATATCAACTCTGTGCCAGCAAAAGAGAAAAAAAAAATCATTTGAAACTCCAGTATATGCCAACCAAAATTTTTTACATATATATAGTCTGGGGAAAACATTTATTTATATCAACATACTATTTTATAATTTTAACCTGTGACTAATGGGATTTACGATTTGCCAAAGTCTGACAAGAATGAAAACAAAAAAAAAAACATTTTTTTTATTAGTACATGATTTATCCTGCATCAATATATTATAAACATACATATATCTAGATAACAAAAGTTGTGGCATATTTTAAAAAAGATCTGAAAATTTTTTATATACATAGTTACTGACACAGAGTATGAAGATATGAACTAACTCGGTGTATAAAATAAATCGACCTATTCCCCAATTGAATATTTAAAACCAGACAAAAATAAATTCTATATGCATTAAGTAGTCAATATATACATAGTTATACACACATACACACATATTCAGTGTGTGCAAAAAATTGATGGACCTCATACTTGGACATCCAGACTTTGGTTAAAAAATTATACTACTTATATAAAATAAACTTTATATATATTCTATATAAAAAAAAAAATTTCTGTTTTATTTTTTTCTAAAACTGAAATTATCATTTAGGTATGTGCATGTTTACATTAGAAAACCCATATTGTCGCGTCAAAACTCGGGAGAAAAAACATTATACATATTTTGAGGAAAAAAAATTATCACACTTATATATATATCTATCCCCTTCCTATCTTTTCTCTCTGCCCACATGCATTCAATTCAAAGTCTTGTAAAATAATTACGGAAACCTCACATCTGGGCATCTATAATCTGAGAGAAAAAGTTTGTGCATATATATATATTACTTTCACATATATTCGATTCAAGGCTGTGGAAAATAATTATCGAATCCGAGCAAAAAAAAAACTAATACACATATATTTCTTTCCAACCACATATATTCGATTCAGTGTCATGGAAATAATTAACGAACCTGGTTAAAAAACAAACTAATATATTTATTTTGGGGAAGAGAAAAAAAACTTTTATTCTTCTTTGGAGCCAGAACTCGAAAAAAAATCTTTTACTCAGGGTATATGAGTGATTATACTGTTGAAATCCTAGAACACTGACAAAAAAATCTATACATATATCAATCAAAGGGAGTGTGGGTATACTATCCGAAGTTCCTAAGTTACAGAATCAGAACCCATAAAAAATTATATACACATTTCTCTTTTCTTCTGCCTACATATATTCAGTCCAAGGCAGTGGGCAATAATTATTGAGGCCTCAAGTAAGGGCGTCCAGAATCCAAAAAAAAAATTCACATATATATATATTGCCAATGTGCTTTGAGTTCAGGGCCGTGGAAGTAATCAAAGAGCCCCACATTTGGGTGTACAGAACCCAGGAGAAAAAAAACCTATGTAATGCTAAGAATTGTCCCTCCACACATCAAAATCTAGAACACAGGCATATTACACTAAAGCTGATCTAGTACGGATACTGGGATCCAGAATCTGACCAACATTCAATCCTTTCACCTCTGCTCAATGATCTAATACCCTATGGATGACACTTCTCAACTTACACAGATATTCAATTTAACCTCAGTCTGGCAGTCACCCAGGATGAAACACTAAGTCTCGTAAATGAACTAATTTCACACTAATTTGGTCAGACACATATGAGTAAGTGATTAATTAATATATCAATGATTGACCTACATATAGATATAATGATGAATGTGCAATTAAATCTAGAGTTGGGTAAAATGAACTCATGGACAATAAAAATATGAAAACAAGTTATATTTTAAATATTAAGTTAATAAAACAATAAGAAAAGATATCAAAACCAAAATATACATGATTACGTAATGAGAACATGAGAGATTTCGCTCCCAGGCATTGCATAACTAATGAGATTAATGTTACATATCTCATTATAAGTGTTTAATAAAGTGTGGTGCGGATTGGGAGTTTATGCGTATATTAATATGCCAAATTTCTAGCTCTTATGTAGTCTGCTAGATCATATGGAACTTTATGGCCAAAGTTATATAACTAAATTAATAGCGCTCATGTGCGTCTATCTATACAAAGTTAAATTGAGCACATAATTAAGCTCAGAGATATGCAGGTTAGCATGTTAACCTAGATTAGGGTATACACTGATGCTAGATAAGCATTTAATATAAAAGGAGAGAAAAATGGTTTATAATAGGTTTACCTATATACTCTATGGCACATATTAAAATATTAATAAAGTTAAAAGGTGCAAATGGGTCATTATTCATGGGCTTCAGCTTCAAAGGCTTGGTTGCCCTAAAAACGATCAACTTGCTACAAATAGGAACATTAGTAGTTCAGGTAGTTGGATAAGTATATTAATTCTGAATAATCTAGGTCCTTGTGCTCTAGTTCTAAAAGTGTGCTTTAACCCAAACTAAGTGGATAAGAGTGACCTCCGCCAACAACTCATCAATAATTATGCAGCAAGCAGATAATTGTACATTGCGTACTTTGTAAGAACACATCCGCAACTTATACATATATAACGCAAATACTTGAAATTATATTATCGTGCCTTAAAATAGATAGCATCTATTTACATATCTATACAATCCAGTTCTCAAATTTAGTATTCTAAATATGCTATGTAGGGACTAAATTAATTAGTAACCTAGTTTAATATTATCATCTGCATCTCAACATATATAAATCTAAGGAGGACAAAGCATATTTGCGGGTTAATTACAAATAAAACAGTAAAATATGCTTTGAGAATATCTCTGTGGCTAGTTCTTATGATGTATGAGTTACATATACAAATAGTTATAATTCATAACTAGAATTAAGCAAACTACAATTTTAACTAGATAATGCCTGATTATTGTAATATTAATACCCAAAAATTAATCAGTAAAATAATAATATTATCTCAAAACAGTGAGTGAGAAAGAAAAATAATAATTCAATTATTTAACATTTATTATAGCGAAGATTTGAAATTATCTTCACAGATCAATAAGCTAAAATTATATTTATACATACTCGCGGTTTTGTGATTTAGCATATTAAACACATATAATATTAAAATGATAAAATCATAAAATAAATGGAATAGATTATAAATAGGCATAAAAGACCGCAGAAAATTATACATTTAAAGTAGATTATTAGAGTTTTACATTTTAAAAAAGAATTCAAGTTTTACATTTTAAAAGAGAATTCAAGTTTTACAATCAGGCAAGATTTAGCATTTAACAGTCTTCTTTGCAGATTTTAGTAAAGGTGTTTGGGAAAGGCAGATTTAATAAATAGCTAGCTTTTAAAAGAAAGAATCGAAATTCACAGTTTATAAACAGAGCTCTGAGAGAAAATTTACCATTCAGCTGTTTTCATTGCAGTTCTGGGCACTTAGGAGGATAATAATTTGACACTTTAGGCGATGATTTAAAGTTAATGGAGGATTTTCCACGGGTTGCTTCTGCTTGCTGGTGTACAGCATTATATTTTATCGGACCAAAGTCTTTTCCATTTTCCAGCTAAGGAAAGAGGTAGTGACTACGGCCTACTATCCCACAATTTTGAAGATAAAATGAGTGTAGGTTCTGCTTACAAATTTTATTATATATATGATCGATCTTTGTGACAAAACTTTTAGTATTTATACTTTTCAAACTCTGGCCACCTGTTAATTTTTAGAAGCTTGTCTGTAGCTGAAAAGTCCATTTATTTATTTTAGCAAAACATATTTAATAGCTACAACTAGTAGAAAAACCCATTTATTTATTTTAGATAAACAATTTTAATTATGACAACTAATTTAGATTTTGTTTTTCTGCAAATTTCATTATTAACATTTTATATTTATAAAATCAAGTTCACACTAATTTAGGACCATTGCATGATCTACTTTAAAATTTGTTTACCAGTAACAACTAAAAATTGCTTGGTAATTAGCAGAAAACTACTTTTATAACCATACATGCAGAATAACAATGGAAATATACATATGCGATTCCAATAATACAACAATAAAATTGGCTAAATAATTTAAGCTAAAATATTTCTTAAACTAGAAATATTTATAAAACGGGATACATATGTGTAATATATACCAATAACATAACAATAAAATTGGTTAAATAATTTAAACTAGAATATTTCTTAAATTAGAAATATTTATAAAATGGATACATATCTGTAATATATACATATACTATTAAAATACAGACTTACCGCATGCATATATATACGTGATTCCCAATATATAGTAATTTAACATTATTTAAATGTGTACTCTGAGAGGGTTTAAACCTGGCATAAAGATAAATATGGGTAAAATACATGGAACAGGTGGATGGATAAATCTGACTGTTTCAATATAGAGAGGCTGATATATATTTATACTAAAACGATTTTAATTTTATTATAGAAATTTTACAGAAGCAGTATTATCAGAGGCAGTTTCAAGTCTGAATAAAGACATCAGTTCTTTTGGAAGTAAATCATTTTTGACTGATTATAAAATAGCTTTGGTTTTCAGTTTATTTCATAAATTTAAAGTAACCATTTTTCATAAACTTTATAAGGTATTTGTTGTTTATATTTGACATTTTTTTATATTTTAATAATATATTAAATTAAATATATATTTATTTGACTAATGATATATCATTTTACAATTTTGATACTTTCTATAAGATTGAAATATAAGCATTATTAAATTTATATCAGAGAGTTGAAAAACAAAATTGGATTAAAATAAGCTGCAATTTTTAACTATATAAATGTATTGGTCAACAGGTTGAGAATTTAATATTCAACAATATTACTTACTGTTTATTTCATGTATTTGGCAGCTTTTTCTAAAATATTGGTTTACAATATGTGGTAATGCATATTATCATTGTAACGGACAAAATTTTCATTGATTGCAATAGCATACTGCTGCATGTTTTGCAGAATATTGTTTTCATATTTGGGATTTCAAGATGTCTTTATAAATTATTATAGTAAACCCATTTTAAACATTTTGTGCTATGGAAAAAATACATATAGTATTGGGGTATTGGGTTAATTACAGAGGCAAAACTCTCAATACAATAACACCACTCGGGGCAAACTAGAATAATCAATGTATACAGGAAGGTTTGTGCAAAAATCCTTATCTAGTGCTTCCTTATCTACTCTCCCCCAGATTAGTTTCTAGCTTGTGGCTTTCATCAGTGAAGAGCATTGGATCTGAAAGCACTGCACCTAGATATTAGGATCTAATGCAATCATCCAGCAGCTACCTTTTACTTTTTTAGCTAATTATAAAACTTTGAGTCCATTCTTTTAGATAATTATAAAGCTTTGAGTCCATTTGGACTCAAAACTTTATAGTTAGTTAAAAAAGTAAAAGGTGGCTGATGGAGGATTGCATTAGATCCTAAGATCTAGGTGTAGTGCTCTCAGATTCAAAGCTCCTCAGTGATAAAAGCCACAAGCTAGAAACTAATCTGGGGATATTGAAGGAATAGGCAATAGATAGGGATTTTATGTACAAACCTTCCTGCATTCATTGATTACTCTGACTTGCACTGAGTGGTGCCACTGCATGGAGCATTTTGCATATGTGAAAAACAGCTTGTGTAAGCATAAAGATCATGTGGTACTGGGTTAACTGAATTGTATGATAGATTTATAACCTAAATAATAAGCATCAGAAATTTCAATAGCTGAAAAATGAAAACAATAGCATTCACTTCAATTTATCTAAATTTTAGACTAAAGTATTATGAATGTTATTTTTGAAAAATGATAATGTCATAATTTTCAGTCTCTTTTAGCTGCATAAAGATTATTGTGCACTTTTGACTTTTATTAAATTTGGATCTATATATGGAACTGAACTTTTATATCAGTTTAAATTTATCTATAAACAAATTATATGTCTAAATTACAATATCTCACATTAGAGATTTTAGTTTGTGTTGATGGGTCGAAAATCACAGATCTAGAGAAAAGATTGTACAATAATTTTTTATGATAAATGTTTGAAATACATTACTGTATTAATCTTTATTCATTATAACTTATAATTACTTATAATATTCTAACTCTAGGGGTAAAAAATTAAAATAGAAAAAAAATAAAAACTTAAAACTTAATTTTGGCATAATTATACAAACCAGTATATAAAATGCAAAAAATATTCAAATATGACATTGTGTTCTTTTGCCTGTTTATGCTATCTTCAAATCTTTTTTACATTGGTCATTTCTTTCTAAGAAGATCTCAGTACTTTGCCTAATTGTAACCAGACAGTAACCAATAAAAATAGATAATGCAAGTTCAAATCTTGAAATCTACCATTTATATATATATATATATATATATATATATATATATATATATATATATATATATATATATATATATATATATATATATCACAATGATGGCATTACAAAACCATTATGTTGTCTTTCTAATATACTATTCTTTAAAATGAAATATATTCAATTTATAGACAACTAAATACTTAAAATATATAAATAATAAATTTATTAATATCTAATCAATTTTCATTCAAAAAATGAACCTTATCAAGATATTATAACAATTGAAAAAATTCACGTGATTTACATATCATATACAGGTCAAACTTAACAATAAAGATGTTTTTAAATTTTCCAATTTTTATTTAATGACCATTTTCCACCTAACTTAACCGACCCTTGTACTAAATTCATACATTTCTCTTTATTTTCATGTATATACAATGTTTCATATACTTTTCTTTCTTTATAATTTTTACAATATTTGATGACTTCAATACTTTCTTCACAATTCATAATGTGTCCTGTTTCTAAAAAATGGCAAAATGGACCTGATTTAATATGTTTTCTATTTATAGCTCTGTCATGCTCTTTACCCCTTTCTATTTTACTTTTTACTGACTGACCTATGTATATCATCTTGTATATTTTACAAATAATTTTATATACTATTCCTATCCTATCATTCTTATAATTCCTTATTTTAGAATTACTTACTAGTTTTTTTAAAGATTTACTATTTTTCCATCCAATACCTATATTAAGATTTATGTTTTCTTTTCTATCATTTAGAATTTCATATACATCCTTAGAATATGGAATAGAAATCCATTTCTTATTTTTTCTTTCAATTTTATTGCTAACTTTTTTATACCTATTTTTATTTATTAAAATATTTTTTACAATTTTACTATTATATCCATATTCAATGTATTCATCTTGGATTTTCAATTTTTGCTCCATTGCATCTTTATCATTTAATGTAAGCCTATCATTTTTTTCTTTTAACCCTATTAGTACCCCCATTTTTGACACCAAGGTTGATAAGATTCTGGATGTATCATTCATCTAACATTTTTATTTTTTATGTATTGCTTTATATTAATCATTCCATTTTCATCCTTTTTTATTAATAAATCTAAATATTTGATTCCTTCTTCATTATTTTCTATAGTAAATTTAATATTAAACATATTTTTATTAATCTCATTAAAAGCTTTCATTATGCTTCTTCATTTCCTACAACCAAAATATCATCCACATACCTAAAATACTTTATAAATATTTCAAGAAGTAAATTTTCAAATAAACAAATGAGGATGTTGGAAAAAGGACCAAAGTATATACCATTTAAGGATATGGATACGGATAAAAAGACAGTAGTTAGTATTGAAGCTGCAAATATTAAAGATATGGAAAAAATTAATTTGCAGTCAAAAATTAATAATGTAATTAATAAGAAATTTTGACATGTATGTAAAAATGAATGGAAAGATAAACAAACAATTAAGGAAATTATTGAAAAAGTTAAAAAAGAAAATTTAATTATTACTACTGAAGATAAAGGATCTAGGTTTGTAATATTAAATAAAGAAGACTATGAAGATAAAATTAAAAATGACTTGATCAAACAGGATTTTGTAAAAATAGAAAAGAATCCAAGTATTTTAATTAAATATAAATATATAAAAATATTACAAAGAATGAGAGAAACTAAGTTGATTGATAATAATGAATATAAGTTATTATATCCAACTGCGTTTGAACATCCTATGGTATTTGGAAATATAAAAACTCATAAAGAAAATATGCCTGTACGATTAATATTGGATTTTAATGATTATATATTAAAAGAAATGTGTAATCTTATATATAGAAAACTTGCGGATGGTATGGGTTATGGAAAGTATTGTGTGAAAAATTCTGAGGAAGTACTAAAAAGTTTGAATACAGTTAAATTAAATAGAAATGGTAATGTAGCATCATTTGATATAGAAAAAATGTATCAAAGTGTTTCTAGGATAGAAAGTATTAACATTGTAGTTAGAAAAGTCAAAGATGAGAAGATAATTTCAAAAGAATGGATACAAATAATAGAAGAGGTTTTAATCATGATTAATGAGACTTTATATGTTAAATATAATAAGGAATTTTGGAATATTGATAAAGGATGGATAATGGGCTGTTCAATTAGTGGAATTATGGCATCAACTATGGTTGACTGGATTGAGCAGAAAATAATTGATAAGTATATCGAAAATGGAGAAATTATAAAGTATTTTAGATATGTGGATGATATTTTAGTTGTAGGAAATAGAAGAAGCATAATGAAAGCTTTTAATGAGCTTAATAAAAATATGTTTAATATTAAATTTACTATAGAAAATAATGAAGAAGGAATAAAATATTTAGATTTATTAATAAAAAAGGATGAAAATGGAATGATTAATATAAAGCACTACATAAAAAATAAAAATGTTAGATGAATGATGCATCCAGAATCTTATCAACCTTGGTGTCAAAAAATGGGGTACTAATAGGGTTAAAAGAAAAAATTGATAGGCTTACATTAAATGATAAAGATGCAATGGAGCAAAAATTGAAAATCCAAGATGAATACATTGAATATGGATATAATAGTAAAATTGTAAAAAATATTTTAATAAATAAAAATAGGTATAAAAAAGTTAGCAATAAAATTGAAAGAAAAAATAAGAAATGGATTTCTATTCCATATTCTAAGGATGTATATGAAATTCTAAATGATATAAAAGAAAACATAAATCTTAATATAGGTATTGGATGGAAAAATAGTAAATCTTTAAAAAAACTAGTAAGTAATTCTAAAATAAGGAATTATAAGAATGATAGGATAGGAATAGTATATAAAATTATTTGTAAAATATGCAAGATGATATACATAGGTCAGTCAGCAAAAAGTAAAATAGAAAGGGGTAAAGAGCATGACAGAGCTATAAATAGAAAAGATATTAAATCAGGTCCATTTTGCCATTTTTTAGAAACAGGACACATTATGAATTGTGAAGAAAGTATTGAAGTCATCAAATATTGTAAAAATTATAAAGAAAGAAAAGTATATGAAACATTGTATATACATGAAAATAAAAAGAAATGTATGAATTTAGTACAAGGGTCGGTTAAGTTAGGTGGAAAATGGTCATTAAATAAAAATTGGAAAATTTAAAAACATCTTTATTGTTAAGTTTGACCTGTATATGATATGTAAATCACATGAATTTTTTCAATTGTTATAATATCTTGATAAGGTTCATTTTTTGAACGAAAATCGATTAGATATTAATAAATTTATTATTTATATATTTTAAGTATTTAGTTGTCTATAAATTGAATATATTTCATTTTAAAGAATAATATATATATAAAACTTACATCAAGCCAAAAAAATGGGCTACTTTTAATTTAATACTCTAGCTGTTGTGACTACCAAATCAGGACATAGAAGCTTTATAAATGTAAAAATTTGATCACATGGTTTCAGATTAATTGATGTCTAATTGCATTGTAGATGAAAACTTTAATTAGATTGTTATAGGAAAATATCCTTTTAATTCCCTCAATGTTATAGTCTTTTAAAACTTTTAAAATAATATATTCAATTCCTAACAGGAAATATTTGATTGCTTGTAAAAATTCAAAAAAAATGTTTAATATTTTAATTTTTTACACACAATTTGTCTGGATGATTTACGACTCTAATAACAAATAGATTATTAAACTAAAAATTAAGAGTAATGGTTATATTTTAATTTTTCTCACCTATAATCTGCTTGGACTGAGTGCTACTTTAATAATCTTTAGATTTTTAAGCTAGAAATGTGATTTGCTTTTCGGTTCAATCCAAGTCAGATAAATGTTCTTGTTATTCTAGAGCATGTGTTTTTAGCCAACATTATTACAGTCTTAAATGGTTGTTGCCTGGTTACATTATAACTGAAAACCGTATCTAAATTATTACATAAAGATTGCCATTATATCTCATTATTTATATCTATAGACTGTAGAAAAAGTATTATATATACATATTAAAGGTATTTTGGTGAAATAGCATGGATCAGCATTTTTTGTTGAGAAATTCTTATGATCAGCAGTGAAAGACTACTGTTTACAATTTTTGAAACATTTTAATGAAATAACTTTTATTTTTATCAAGGCTATAGTGTAATGGCTTATGCTTCAAATAATATCAAGCTCTATGAATTAAAAATCTTTTCATTAAATATTTTATTAGGTAGTTATCCAATTATAATCAGAGAAAGGTGAACAAAAATTTCTGTATTTTACTGTTTTCCTTCATAGTTACTAGAATATAGGAAGAAAGATAAAATAATGGATTTAATAAGACTGGAATGCAATAAGTTTCTTCACAATTGTTTAAATTGCAAAATCTATTCCATCAACATACATACTTTCTTATTGTTTACAAATCATATTTTCCGATCTAATTAGTATTTTAGTAGTATCAAAATCAGGGATGTAGAATATCTAAAAAATATTATATAATAACTGATGTAATTGCTTTTTGAGTGAAACATTTTTGTGCTCCCTAATTCTTATGCTAATGTGTCTATTCAAAATTTGTCGGGGCCTGGAAATGTGGATTTTAAAAGATATTTTCCATGTCTTAAAAATACTTGTAATCTTTATGTTTATTAAGAAAGTCAAATCCATTAAAGTTTGAAGATTTGCTATCATAATATAAACTGAGCACTGTTTACATATATGTGTGGCAGATGATGATCTGGCCCAACTAAGGAGTGCTGGTTCAGAATGAAATACATTTATTGGAGAGCATTTTTTTCATGTGTATCAGTTGTATGAGATAGAGTAGATAGGTATAGAGAGATTGAAAGTCTGTGTTCAAGTCCCCTATAATTATATCTAAACTCCAAGTATATAAATTATACTTGTATTCAAATATTATAGATTCATCTTGTATGCTACCCATCTCTCTTTTGTGTATTTAAATGATCAAGGTCTAGTTTAGGTCAATATGAGCCTGACAATAATATTAGCACAAACAAGAGGATTTGGACATTCCATAATTAGATTTTCAATGGTATGGATTGCTGAAGAATTGTAAGATGGAGTAGACTGAAGCCTGTCAATTAAAATTTGAAGATTTACTATCTTAATATAAACTGAACACTGATTATACATGTGTGGAAGATGATGATCCGAACCAACTGATGACTGCTTGTTCAGTATGAAATATGTATATTAATCTTTTTATGTGTAGTCATGTATATCAGTTGTGTAGGGAGCTGGAAAATCTGTGTTCAAATCTCCTATAAATACATTTAAACTCCAAGTATATAAATTATACTTGTATTCAAATATTATCTCTAGTATTCTTATTCTTAAATATATTATGAACAACACCAATGATAATTATAGTTAATGAAAACCATCATGGTTCTTACATGACACATATTTCACATCCTATCAGACATAATGTTGATAGTTGAAATAAATATATAAATAAATTAATTATAAATGTACAGTACTGTATTGAATAATTTCTAAGTATAATGATGACTCTGAAAAATTTCCAGTGTAAAATATATGATTTTATAAAGAATAATACTATTTTGATTTTGGTTGGTTAAGTTCAAGATATATTTAAAGTTTAGCATTAATGAAAGTTGTAAAAGTTATTCCATTGTTTGTTACAGTAGTGAATCATAGACAATATATATATATATATATATATATATGATATATATATATGGATTTATAAGTCTTTTTTTATTATATATATATATATATATATGTTGTTAATATAATGTATCATGATGGTTTATATATAAATACAATTACTATCACTGTAATATGTTTGTTTGAGCTCTGGTTAAATTGATAAAGCTAATAATTTATCTTGGTATAAAACATATATTATGAGATTCGATAATATTTCTTCTACAGTATGATAACTGGTGGCATTCAAAATATATTTAGAATTTAGCATATCGAAGAACAATAAATGTATTTCCAATATTTGTTACACACATATAGTAAATAATTGTATTCCAGTAACATTTAACTTTTAAATATTAAATAAATAAGTAGCAGAAATACCTTCCATGATTAAAACATAATGATTAACAGCTGTATACAACTTATACTGTTTTACATTATCTCCCATGCTTTGATAACTTTCACTTTAGCCCCTTGTTGATTAAGAAATTATTTTTTACTCATTTAATAACATTTATATATATAAAAGACATATTTTGCGGGTTCATCCATGTTAAAAAATTTAAATATAGATATACCAATATTTCAACTTGATCACACAAGTCATCCACTAGGTGATAAAAGGTAGAAAGATGGTTGTAGAGGCGCTACAATCACTGATTTGAAAAAAAAAACATTAAAGTTCCACCAATAACAAAAATATTAAATTAAGAATGTTTTTTTAAAAAACTTTCCAAATAGGAGGAAGTTTGCATATATCATCTCACTTATTGATACAATCTGGTCTTTTAAGTATCTCAATGGATTCTCTAATTTTGCATTGGTAGAGATTATCACATCTGGATATGATCCTGGTACTAGAAAAATCAATTTTATGACCTGAATCTATAGTATGGAGTAAGAATGCTGATGATGATGAGTGTTGTTAACTGCATTAGCATGCTCATCTCTCCTAACACTGATGTGATGATTACTCATAGCTATGTAAGAAGCTTTACAATTTTCACATGAGATTTGATAAACATCATGAGATTCAAGAGGGATTGAATTTTTAGGCTTGCTTATTATATTGCTGATCTTTTGATGAGTAGAAAAAGCTATATCTATATTATAGCATTTTAATATAGTCCAGTACTGTCTGTAGTTCCGTTTATATATGGAACACAAATCCTAATAGCTGATTTATCATCTTTTTGTTTCCTATTTTGTCCATTTTGGGCTTGAAATAAGGCTTTTTTTTTATAAATTTATAATTATAACTATTTGCTAATAAAACACTATTAATATGTTGAAGAGACAATGTTTAATCAAAGCAATAATATGGTCTGGTAAATTGCAATCTTGTGAAATTATATGTAAAGCTTCATCAATTGGAATGTTTGTAAACAAAGACATAATGTCAAAACTGACCAGAATGTCATTACCATTAATTTTTACATTTTTAAAACAGACATAAAATGAAAAAAAGTTTTTAATGTATGATTTAATAGATGGAATTGTAGGTTTAATGAAATCTGATAAGTATCTAGCTAAAATATGAGTTGGAGATCCTATTGTGCTTACTATTGGAGGAATGGAGTTATCTGGTTTGTGCATTTTTGGAAGTCATAAAATTTTGGACAGACACATGCTTTTTCATTAGGGATTATTTTATATTTTATCTCTGTTTTAATAGGAGAATTATTAATACATATTTGGAAAAAACAACAAATGCCATTGAATCAGAGATAAAAAATAAAATAATCCCTCATGAAAAATTATGTGTCTGTCCAAAATTTTATGGATTTCCAAAAATTCACAAACCAGATCCCCCCCTTTGTCCAATAGTAAGCGCAACAGGATCTCCAACTCATATTTTAGCTTGAATTCATTAATTTCTTCCTTTATTACATCAAGCATTTCTCTCATTTCTTCCCTTATCATTTCATCTGGATCTTATTCACTTTTCCCTTTTTACTTATCTGAGGTTTTTAAATGAAATATGAAATGGGGCTTTCTTCCAAACCTGCCTCCGTATCAGTTTTTTCTTTGATTTCCATTTTCAACACAAGATTAAATCTACTCTTTATATATATATATATATATATATTATAACGATCGAAATGAAAGTGAAGATAGAATCTAACCGCAAAAACAATATCTGCAACTACCAGGGCGCCATCTAGGCATTTGAGCCTAGAAAAATTTATAAAGTAGGCAGATACGTGCTGTTAAGATTCCACTTTATTTAAATATTCCGATCATTAGCCCAAGTCACTAGCTCAGCGGAGACGCAGAAATAAAAATCTATATTTTAATTTATATCTTAAATATCAATAAATAAAAGCCACTGCCAGAAATTAACACATAAAAATATTTATTTACGCACATATAAAATAACATTTAAATTTTGAGGAATAAGTTTAACATTTTAGATTTTTATATTAACTTTTAATTTTACATTTAACTAAGTTTTAATGAGTTTAATATTTTATTTAGATAGTCAAGTATGAATAGACTACATAGATCTGCATTTGAAAAGAAAATATTCTTCCCTGATTTAACCTTAGGCAACAAATTTCGCAATCAACTGGCGCCAATCCATCTGAGACATTCATGTATTCAATGTAGCATGATACGACAACACAAAATACTATACTGTCAGGAATGTACATCTGAACAATATGTAGAAATAGAGAAGACATTGACTCTCCACCAACAGGAATTGGCAAGTAGAACAATAAACAAAAAACTCCATAGGAATGGACTGCGGTCTTCTGCCGACTTACAAACCCATCCATAGGCAAACAGAGGGTGTGTGGCATATATCTATAATCCTGCCCATAGCGGACCTCATACTACATCTACTAATTACCCAAATATATCCAATCCATTGAACCAATTCAACTATGAAATGAATAACCTAAGATTACCCTCCCTTAATATAACTTTACAAAACTATATAGCCATTCACGCCCGACTTAAATTTAACATTTAAATACGTTCGCACAAATGCATTTTATAAAATTTGTTTTAAAATGTTGAGTACAGATCAGCTGCACAGATTCCACGGTCAAAAACATTCCAAATTAAACACAACCGATCAAAATACAAAGTCATCGATAAACGTCACTTGCATAGGGAATATACAAATCCCATTAGCATTCATCGTAAGATGCTTGCAGTGATATTGTTGACATATATTCTAATCGAATGTGAAAACCACAACATTATCAACCGCTAACGAATCTATGCAACATCTATACCCAACCTAAATTTCATCATTTAAAATTTAAACAATAAACAATTTATACAATAAGAAAAAAAAAATGGAAATGATTTTTATCAATTGGAAAACATATAAAATTAAACATTATTAATTTGATTTAAAAACTTACAAAAGTCAGATAAGAGTCCGTTTTAACATTTAAGTTGGCTTGTTTATTAATTTGTAAAACTTGACGAAAGTTCGTAATTGATTTTAATAATTGTTAATTTCATATAGCTTATGGTAGAAGAGTCCAGGTTTCTGCCTTTAATTTCCGCGATGCCTCCATTGGAAGATAATGTCCTGGAGATGGCAATAGCTGGTTCAAGGTATCACAGTCTTTTCATTTTTCTTTTAAATAGAGAGTGTGGTATGTGCATCCTACCGCATCTCTCAAACACACAACACTGGAACTGTCCGAAAAAACTGTATTTCCCTTTTTATATTAATCCACAAGGATTGACTGAACAAAGATGTCACTAATCCATCACTTTTGTTAGGGTCCGAGCCAAGGCTTAGTGCTTCCATTGGTCAAGCTAATTTCTCTTTATTTTCTTATCTATCTTTCATCAGATCATTTTAATCATACAAGAGCCCACGGCTAGCTTGCTTTTCAAACAATTTATAAACAATCATTTCCATTTACAGATTACATTAATTAATACCTGTTTTTATTTTTAAATCTTGTACTTTTTCTTTATAAAAAAAGTACGTTCAAATACTTATTTGTTTTTTTAAAAAAAAATGTGCGAATGTATATACGTTTAACAAACATTTTAATTTTAGCATTTAGTTTTTTTACTTTTATTTGCAAACTTTTAAGTTTTTATTTTAAATTAATGTAACGACATATTTATATATCATTACAATATATATATAAACTTTTATTTTGTTTTTCACACAACCAAAAACAACTTATTACTGTCTATTTATTTAACTTTCTTTTGTTCGAATAAATCCAAAACAAACTGCTATTTTTACTATTTATTTGTTTCACTTGAAAAAAAAACTTGACAATATTTATTTATTTTACTTTTTTAGTTCAACAATAATCCAAAGGAAAAAAAATGCTATTTAATTGTTTATTAATTATTCATATTAAAAAGACAAATCCCCTTACACCAAACTGCCTCAACAATCTACACCATAATTAACCCAAACTGATCCCTACTTACAACATCTTCCCTCCTACACCTGAAATATTCCTCAATTGTCTGAACAAAATTTCACATGTGCTTTAAACTCAAAGTCCTACATTGGCTATGCTAAAATTTAAATAAGTATGTAATGGACACTCAATCTACCCTTGATCACAGAGGGTGCTACCAAATCACTGCATACAGGGATCAAAAGTAGATGGTGATGATGGTGTGCACTGACTAGACCCAGGGAGACAGTAAGAGATCTTAACTACTGTTCAGACAATTGAGAAAATGAAACACATAGATAAACATCAACCAAAATAATTTAAACTAATTTGTAAATTTTATTAAATTCAATAAACAAATAAAGTAAATCTAGCAAACTGACTATGAAGGTTTGACCAAGATTTTTATAAGCTTATTCATCAGAGTATGTATATGAGTTCTGCAAATATGAAAACATTAAACACTTTAGCAGAAAGATTCGTTTTCTCACTTGCAATTTAAAAGAGAATTAATAGTATCTTTATCTTCCTGCTGGAAATTTATAAAACTAATTCTAGTTTCCTAATTCAAAGATATCAAAACAATAGGGTCTTGTAGAAAATCAATGAAACAGCACTGGCAAGCATTTCTTGGCCCAGAATAATGCATCAAGACCAAGAATGTCATTTTCAAGTAAGACAGCTCATGATATACCATTTTTAAGGCAATTCACAGTTGATTTCACATACAAGACAAAAAAATATGATAACAATCTTATGTAATCTGGAACTGACACAAAATCTCCAACTACAGCAAAACTAGAATAACAAAACACAACAAATGACCAGCCAAAAGATTTGTGGTTTGCAAGAAACACAAACTAAACATATTTAAAATTAATTTCATTACAGTAAAAGAGGGAAAGGTGAGCAAAATGAAATTACAAAGGTCTGCCAAAGCATTTAGCAAGGGTTAATAATAATAAAAAAGAGACATATTAAGCATATAAAATATCATCTCACAATACACTCCCTGATAAATAAAATTGAAAACAAACTTGGAATCTTAAAACTAAGATTCTAAGACACCCAAGACACACTATAAACACAAAGAAAAGCAAATACATATAATTATGAGATTAGATAACTATTAAAATAACAGATTTATTTTCAGATTGAGCAGAGATTTAACTAGAGATTTATATGTCCTGGAAAGAATAAGAAATATTTTACTTTATGGTAAAGCGGAGTCCATGGAGTTTTTCAAAAAGTGTGCACATTTATTTTGAATTCAACTTTCAGGTTGTTTTACTTCTTCATGGCAGCAAGTGTGAAGGCAAATTTTGGGATTTTTTTTAATTCAGAATTTTCTGTCATGACTGGAAAAATAGCTTGAAATCAGGAGTTCATCTCTAGGTAGGTTAACAGGGCATGTTGTAGGTTTGAATACACATATCAGTAAATTTAGTCATCTTGTGAAAGCAAACATAGGTAATAATATGAAGTTCTCTTAACATAAGGCAGCAGAATATATTTTATTAACAGTGTTCCAAGAATGTGTACAGAAAATTAAAAAAAAATTAAATGTCCAAACTGTCAACACAGTATAAATCTCAGCAGGCTAATATAAATGCATGATAATGAAGAGTGGAATTATTAGAAGCTGAATCTATCTCTTTCAAGCAGAATTAGCTTGTCAAGCCAAGAATAAAAATTTTTGAAATAATTGGGGTTATTTATATCCTCTCTCTATCTCCTGGTAATCTTTCTTGTTTTCAATTATAAGACTTAGCCCTGCAGGACAAATCTCTATCTCCTGCTCAACCTTAATTAAGAATTCTAATCAGGGATTATCTTATAAAAAACAATACAAAATTAAATCTCTGCTTTTAAAATTAAACTAAAATTGGATTGTAATTAAAATAAAAGAAACAAGAATGCAATTAACTTTCCAGAATTAAAAGCTTTCTAAAAAAAAATAACAAAGATTAAATTTGATTTAAAAAAAAAAGTGCCAGAAGAAACTTATTTTAAACCAACAAATAAACAAAATTTAAAAACAGTGAATTTAAAAATATAGCTGTGTAAATGCGCTATATTTTATAAACTTTTAAATAACTTGATAAAAATAAAATTTAGTATTAATTTTGCGAAGGGACTTTTAAATCAGATACATCATCCGGTTCAATATAGACCTTTGGATATGATGGATTTTTTTAAATAATGAAGATAAAGTTGCATGTATAATTGCCAAACAACAAATGAAATCATACAATCTAGAAATAGCAGTGATATTTATCTAGAATGGCAAATCATCACATGATCACCATTTCTTACATTTGTTTAAACTGAGTGGAAATACTGTGTGGAGAGTTTTGCCTGTTCGAATGACAAATATTATTATTTCTAGATCACATAGTTTCACCTTGCATTATCAATTTCAATTAATTGTTGCCTAATTACATCATAACTGAAAATTATCTAAGGTATTGATTCAAACAAATTATATTGTTATTATTAGGTCAGATTTGCTTGTTGCCTGATGATATTATAACTGAAACTTTATCTGGATTACTGAAAAGAAAAAAATATACTATATTCAAATCTATCTATCTATCTATCTATCTATCTATCTATCTATCTATCTATCTATCTATCTATCTATCTATCTATCTATCTATCTATCTATCTATCTATCTATCTATCTATCTATCTATCTATCTATCTATCTATCTATCTATCTATCTATCTATCTATCTATCTATCTATCTATCTATCTATCTATCTATCTATCTATCTATCTATCTATCTATCTATCTATCTATCTATCTATCTATCTATCTATCTATCTATCTATCTATCTATCTATCTATCTATCTATCTATCTATCTATCTATCTATCTATCTATCTATCTATCTATCTATCTATCTATCTATCTATCTATCTATCTATCTATCTATCTGTCTGTCTGTCTATCTATCTATCTATCTATCTATCTATCTATCTATCTATTTATCTATCTATCTATCTATCTATCTATCTATCTATCTATCTATCTATCTATCTATCTATCTATCTATCTATCTATCAATCAAGAGAGAGAGAGAGAGAGAAATAGAGAGAGAGAAAGAGAGATGCAGACAAATAGTTTCTTTTTTGTTTTAGAGTGGAATATTATCAACAAATATATCAACCAGGGAAATGAGTATTTTAAATTCTTTACCTGAAAACTCTTATGAGCATATTTATTGTTTTGAGGTAAGTGTTAATATTATTCAATTTTTTTTGTGTAAAATAAATAATAATTAAATAATAAAAATTTAAAATCCTAATTGAAATTATTAAAAATATTTGTATAATTTTAAATTTTCTTAAAATAAGTCTTATCATTTCAATCTTTTTAAATTTCTAGTATTGTAAAATTGTAAAAATAAATTGCTACTCATAACTTTTCAAATTTTTATCTCGATTCTTTACTTAATTTTTTTTTTATAAGTTGATCATTGACTTGAGAAATTTTTTGATTAAAACAAAGTTACTTTTATATTAAAAATCTAAAATATCTTCATATTTTGAAGCTTAACAGTAAATGTTCCAACATCTTTTTTAATCTTTATAAATTTAAATAGAATTTTTTCAAAACAAATGTTTATTTGCTTTGTCACTTCAATTTTTTAAAAAAAAAACATTCAGTTTTCATCGATACTTAACTCTTAATTTCTATTTAGGATTAAAGTAGTTTATGAATGCAAGTTTTAAAAAGAAGTTCTACTCAAAATTATAATTGTTATTATTTATAATTATAAATGACAGATTCAATAATTTAGCAGATAAATCTCTTCGGTTTGTTTTATAAAATTATATTTTAGTTTGTAAGATTAAATTTCTTAATCGAATTTAATATTAACTTAATATAAAATTAAATAAGCCATTTATTTGCAACTATGTGTGAACTGTACAGTAAATATTTTCTAATAATAACCGAATCAAACTGAAATAAAAATAAAAGTAAATTTTTTTATTGATATTTAAAACATATATTCAAGTTTGTTTGCCATTGTGTAAAATTTTATTAAAAGTTTCAATGAAATAAATAAATAATAATAAAATATAGCAAAATTATTTTTAAATATTTTATTTCACGAATTGTACAATTTGAAATTATTAATTAACCTATGATAATTATAATATTACATAATTATTTTTCATTTTTTTAAAAATAAACTTTTACCCAAAATTTAAATAGAATAGCGAAAGCTTGTCCATTAAAGTGTAAGGATTTGCTATTTTAATATAAATTGAGCACTGATTATATATGTGTATGGGAGATGGTAGCCTGGACCAACTGATGTGTGCTGGTTTAACACAAAATACGTATGTTGATGATTACTTATCTTTTCTGAATATGTGTGGTTATGTGTATCAGTAGTATGCGATAGTGTGGATAGTAAGGAGCTTGAAAGTTTGAGATCAAATCCTCTATATTTACAATTAGGCTCCAGGTATAAGACTGCCTGATATTTCAAATATTACTTATTAAGCATGCATTCTGCTCATTCCTCTTCTATATATTTAAATGGATAGTGTCCTATACATGAGGGGTCAGAGTGATTTGAGGATGGGCATGACAACAATATTGGCATCAGCATGGGATTTGGGAATTCTATCATCAGATTTTCAATAGTATGGATGGCTGAAGAGTTGGAGGTTGGAGTGGATTGAAGCTTGTCCATTAAAGTGTAAAGATTTGCTATCTTAATATAAACTGAGCACTGATTATATATGTTTATGGGAGATGGTGGTCTGGATCAACTGATGAGTGCTGTTTAGCACGAATTACATATATTGGTGATTGCTTATCTTTTCTGCATGTGTGTGGTCATGTGTATCAGTAGTATGAGATAGTGTGGATAGTGAAGGGGATTGAAAGTCTGAGTTCAATCTCCTATATTTAAACTAAACTATAAGTAAAAGTTATAAATAATAGAGACATTGAAAAATAATTTTAATAAAAAAATCGTATCTGATATTTATATAAAGAGAAATTTTGATTTAAATTCTATTGGTAATAAATATTTAGACTGTCAATAAAAAATTACCCCTCCTCCACACTAAAAAACCCCAATCTAATAGTCAATAATTTATATTTTGTCTGCAGAATTTAAAAGTTATCTCAGAATGAAGAAAGACATTCTAATGGGGAAAAGTGATTGATTTCCCTCTTTTTTTTCTAAATTTAATCTGTTGACAAATAAATCACCAGATAGATTTTGCATGAGTAGCAAATATTATAATAGATTTATGTAAGTAGAGGAATTTGAACTAAGAATTTTTTAGTTTATTTGTTCTCCATTCCATCTCAAACAATAGATACCCATGACCACACACATGCGAAAAAGATACATAATCCTAAATATACATATCTTGTGTAGAACTAGCCCTCACCTGCTGAGTAGATCATAATGTCCCATACATATATATCATGAATGCTCGGCTTTTATTAAGATAATATTTCCTCAAATTTTAATGGACAGATTTCAATCTTATTACTCTTAAAGCCTGTCCATTAAAATTTGAGGAATTGCTATCCCAGCACTGTATGTATGTATGTATATATATATATATATATATATATATATATATATATATATATATATATATATATATATATATATCTATATATATATGCATGCATGTGAGTTATGATCTGACCCAACTGATGAGTATTGGTCGTGCAGAAAATACTTATATTGTGGATCATGTATTTTTTTACAATGAGTTTTACTGCATTTAAGTTTGGAATAACATCTTAATGTTTTGTATCATTTTTAAAAACTAATGACATTTAAAAGTACAATTTTTATCTGAAATTTTAATACACAAAAATCTAGAATAAATATGGAAAACTAATGTAATAATGCCATTATAAAAATAAAATAGATGGCTTTATGTCAAATTCAGACATCGTTTTGTTTAATTTCATTTTTGTAAATTTATTAAATTATTTTTTGATAACATTTTTACATAAGTAGTTTAAAACTATTACTTTTAAATTTTTTATGAAATGATGAAACTTCATAAAACATCACCATTATCATAATCATTATTGTCAACAATTATCGTTGCAGGATAAAAGTATCTTTGAGTTTAATACAAAATTTTTTTGATCCATTCTTTTCTGTTTAATATTTTATTGAAATTCTTTATTTCCTTTATCTATCACAAATGTGGTATTTTGTTCAGATTTATGTTATCTTCTATGAGTCAGTTGAAAATTTCAGTTGTTCATATCTTTTCTCTAATTTTATGTTAATCCTTGCTTTATTTTAATCTCTTAAATTTATCAATGATATCAACTGATATTTTATTTTTTCTCATTTTATTATAAACTCTGTATTCTTCATATTGCTTTTCTATTTAATAATGTGTAAAATAAAATATATAAAATTAAAAAATATCCTAAGTTTACTAACTCTTCTTAGATACTGTAGCAAAAAAAAGTACTTCCAAATTTAAGATATCTTGAATACTTACTTATTTCTAATATACTAATTTTTATTCATTATAGATTTTTTTTAAAAAAAAAAACAACTTTAGAAGTTTCAGAAAATAATTTTGAAAAAACTAAATGACTTTAATATTTTTTTTTCTATTTTAAAACATTGATAAGACCTTGAAATGATATTGATTATGTGACATATTTTTAAAAGCTTTCATCCCTAATTTTTTGCATCCTAATTCATTAATAATAGTTTATGTACATTAAATTAAATGCTATTTTATAATCCATGAAAGAGAGCTCTTTGAATGTTTAAATTGGTTTAGGTAAATTGTTAAAAGTTTTTTTGTATAAAAAAGATGTTCATATTTGTTTTATGTTCATTTAAAGCTATAGTTTAGGAATGTAGTTTTGAGATGGGTTTTAGATAAGATTTAAAAAAAGGGGGAGGTTATTTGAAATTAGGGCTGTTTTTAAATTTGTATAAAAAGTTTCTTGGATGATTTTAAGACAGATTTGTAATTAAATAATGTAAAAGAAAGAGTAATAAAAAATAGCAGTGGGAGAGAGATGTAAGTAAAATATAATTATGTATGCTTAATATGTTTGTTACTGTTTATGTTAACGTAAGATGAAGGTATTTATGTTATTGTGGTTTATTTATTAATATGTATTTCATGTTGTTGTTGCAGATCCTTGACAATGATTGTATAAAGATAAAAACAGTTGAAACATTGGAGTTTTGTATTATATATATATATATATATATTGTGCCCTTGTCTGTAGGTCATAATAAGGTAGAAAGGTCAATTACTAAAAAATTTTAAATTTTAAGTTATATTTGTATGATATATAAATAATAGTAGGATAATTAGATTTTATAGTACAATTTTAAGCTGAAAATACCTGGTATCTAAAAATGTAATAGATTATTTTAAAAGAAAACACTTAAATAAAGCTTAATAATGTATCATTGCTTATGGTTGTAAAAGCTGGCCATATAAAATAATACAGCTATAAATAGTTAAAAATATATTAATAATTTGAATAATATTTTAAAACTAATAAATTAAATAAATGCTATCTGTAGTGTATAATTATATTTAATAGTCAAAATTAATAGAGTATAGTTTAAAATAAACTTTAGGATGGTGAGAGTTATATTTAGTTCAACATTTTTAATTATTTTCCAAATTTTTATAAAAATATATCAGTTTTGGTAATTTAGACCGAGACGTAAATTCCGAGACGTAAATTAAAAAATCATTTGATAAAGTTAGTAAACACGTGACCGTATATTATATACCTTCACACACACGCTTGTTAAAATAATAATAAAGTTTATGAATTTGAAACTAAATATAATTGCCATCGATCATTAAAGTGAAAGTTTAAATGTTAAATATTATTTTAATAATTATTTTAAAGTTTAAATAATTTTTGTAAAAGTATAATTGAATTTAAAAAGTACTAGTCTAAATAATATTTGAGACATTACGTCATCAATTCTTCATTTTAAAAGTCTAGTCTGTTATAAAACTAAAATGGATAAATTTGTTCGCGCTAAAATAAAGTCATTAGCCAATCAACGGGGGTAAATTAGCAGACAAAAATATAGGAATTAGACAGAGCAGGGAGAAGGAATGTGTAAGTGAAAGAGAAAGTAACACATTTTTGTAGCTGATAACACCGTAGCTGGAAAAGTGATATAAATTTAAAATTTTGTATTTATTTTAAAAAAGTTCTTCTGTAACATATAATATATTTTTACTGTATCGATATGAATTGCTAATTTTAAAGTTATCTTACCAGGGAATTTATTCGAATTTGACCAAAAAACCTACAGTAGAGATGGAAGTACAAGGAAAAATACCTAAATTTATTACTGAAGGAAAAATATTGGGAGAGTACCTTAATACAACTTTATTTATGCTCAACCAGAAACTGATTGTTATAACTCAGAGAAATATAAATGGGACGTTATATGAAAATTTAAAAGAGAAGTTACATGCCGTCAGAAAAAAAATTATGACGCAAAATTTATAAGGCTACTTTGAAGTTATGTTATATTTTTCTATGGAAAATTTTAATATGCGTTTTATTATAAAGAAAATAATGATGAAGAAAGAGTGTTTATCTTTTAAAGGAAAACATTATTAAAAATATAGTTCCAGAATTTTGAAATAAAGAAAAAAGTTAAAGACTAATATGAAAGTGCTATTATGGATTTTATAGAAAAGGAGCCGAAAACTTTATCCAAAAGGAATTGAAAAAATATTATAAAGTATTCAATGGAAAAAATGCTTGAGCTTAAAAGAAATATAAAATTAAATGACTTGATGAAAAAATGGATCCATGGAAACATAAATTTTATTGAAGATTTAAATAAAAATACGTACAAGATGCATCGGGGGAAAAGTCGCGCGGGAAAATATTAGCAGACAATAGTAGAAGAGAATGCCATGAATTAATAATTGTATACAATATTGTGAAAAACCAAGGATTGTCGTCGATGAAGATTTATTAAACAGAGCTATTGTTTTACTTTAAAATAGAACATTAAGTGACTAAAAGAAGAAATAAAATATTTTTTTTTAGCTTAAATATGAACAGTTCAAGAAAGTCTGGTGAAGAAGTATCGTAAATATAATTTAAATATTTTATTAATTTATTTTTAAATATAAAATGCTATATTAGATTAGGGAAAACATATAAACATAAATTTAATAATAATGAGATTTAAATATAATAGCTTAATAGAATGATAGAAATATTGTTTTTTTTTTAAAAATAAAAGTATGTATGGAAGTTTTAATATCTACAAGAATTAATGGAATGGTGAAGCCTACAGAACACGATCGAGAAGATCAAGATCGTTTTGGTAATTTTGGTATTTATTCATAATGCATAATGTATTTTTTTTAGATCATCTATTGATTAAGAATGATGTGTGAAAGTTTTAAAATTATAAGTACACATTTTATACAACATTAAAACATATTCTGAGATAAGAATAATTTTAAATATGCATGCAATAAGTTATTTCAAGTATAATTAATAGTATAAGTTGTCAAAACAATTGTGATTCTTTTGAACTTTCATGTAACAAAGTATTAGATATTTTAAAATAGTTTGTATATGATAAATATACGAGAAAAGTAGTAAAAGATTTTCTTAGAGAACAGCTGTATAGTTTTGAAATAAAATGAATTTTATTATTGTTAGAAATGCAGATAAGAATTTGTCGATGTACTGTATAGAAAAATCTAGAGAAATAATAAGATCGGATAGTGACTTGGTAGTACTAGTGTAGAGGAAACAAGATGATGTTTTGCTAAGAAATAAGAAAAATAAAGTATTTGGATCATAGTTAGTTTGTGTGATTTCAGTATAGCTAACTAAGCCCTATCACTGAACACATATTTTGGGCAGTGTCTTTACGTATCTTTTAAACTCTTTGATGTTATATAAAGCTGAAGAAATAGCTTTAGCATCACTCCTATAATAGAGGTGGGTAGACAGACAAAGGTCACTCCTCTATAGTGTCTTTGAATTCACTGTGCCATTATTATCAAGGTTTATGATGGATAATATTCTAATTATTTTGATCCTGTGCATCTATTTTCGCTATCCTTGTTTCGTGAATCTGCATCGTCAGAAAGATATTTTTTACAGAAATAATGAATAAAATAGAACTGAGGGTATGTTACCGTTTAAGTAAGAATAGTTTATTTACTGGAATGTGTTAGAATTGTGTAATTTTAAAAGTGAAAGTACAAAAATCATAAAGAGAGAAAGAATCATATAATACATTTTAAAACCAATTCGGAAACGAATATAAGATTTTTAAAAGAGAAATCTAAAACAAAGTTTTTTTTTAAGTGATAATAAAATTTGAATATTTTTATAATAATATTTAAAATATAAATATTGCATGTTTGTTAAGAAAATAATTCAATAATGTGTAATAGACACATATATTTGTGCATGGTGTGTTAATAATTGTAATTACCATCCGAAGCAAGGCTTGAATGAGTATATTAGATTAATAAGCATGGTATAGTGAACAATAAAACGTAAGATCAAATGTAGAAGAATGTTTTTGAATCTGTAGGATTCCATATAACTAATATAAAAATTAGAGTTTTATGATTTTGTAGAATGTTTACTACGAATGTAATTTTATAAAAATATAATTTTTAAAATATAGTAGGGATACAAAGTATTAGTGATAATTATAAATAAATACATTTTGTAACAAGCTAAACTAAAATAAGAAATCCAATAATAATAATACTGTACTTTCTTAAGTATTTCAAAGATAAGAATTAACTAGAAAAATAAGTAGAAGTTTGGTTTTATTGTATAAACTAGTAAAATCATTTTGTGATAGGAGAGTAAGGATATCCAATGTACATAATGTAAAATAGTGTTTTTTGTTTATGTTATTAATAAACTTTGTTGTAAATTTATTATAAAGCTTTGTGTCTTCGTTATTATTTCTCCACATGGATGCATGATATCACAATACACATTTATAATTGAAACAGACATATAGTTTTGCACAAAATAGGTAAACATAAAAGTGTTATAATAATTTTGAAAATTTATTTGGATGATAAAATTAAAAGATCATAATTATATCATTTATTGGTCATAAGTTGGTTGCCACAATATTAAAATAAGTTATATGCTAATGTTGCCACACGTATTTTGTTGTCGGATTATTAAAATACTGCCACGTACGTAATTAGTTATTTCATTTAGGAAGTAATAAGATTATATTATACTATTATTATTATTATTATTATTATTATTATTATTACTATTATTATTATTATTATTATTATTTATTATTATTGTTAGTTGCTGCGTAGTGAATTTATGACATAAAATTCCCTTTTCATAGTTTACTACCGAAATTTTAAATCATTTAGAATACAATTTATGAACCTGAGATTTTATTTTATTTTATTTATTCTATTTATTTACTTAATCTTATTTAATTGAGCTAGATTATTATTACAAAGAATATTAAGACATGATTATTATTTTAATCGTAATGAAAAGAGCTTAGAAAGTCGTAAGAATACTATAAGTTAGTTATTTAGTATAGTAAAAGGGGGAATAGTGTTCTTATGCCATTGAGATAGTATCAGGTGGATAATATCTCAATGTAGTCTATCTCGTTCTCCATCTCGTCACTCCATGTCTCATGAAAATAATAAATATTTATTAATTCATTTACAAATATAACTGTATTTATATTTTAAAAATTAGAACCAGTAATCATTTTTAATTAATGCTGGATATTTCATTTATTCATTTGTTAGACTGAGCTAGAACCCGGAATATATATTTAAAAACTATATATAAATTTTATATGGGAGAGGACGTGGTTGGATGGAGGAGGAGGCCAGAATATATATATAGTAACACAACCTCCTCCGAAAACAATAAACGAGAACACGACTACTTATATTATTTAACACTTGTTTACTATTTTCAAAACTCTTAATGCTATAAAACTTACAATTTAAAAAATTACTACTTAAACTTATGGGAAATAACAAACACTAAGCATCAACAAATAAAATATTAACTAATATTTTATGATATTTTGTCTTCCTAAATTTCCCTTTCAGACAATTGTTGGTTTTCAGGCAAAGTGTCAACTATTATCAATTAGCAAACTATTAATAACATTCAACACTTGACTACCAAATATATACCGACCAAATAAACAATTTATTATTATTTTTAAAGAAGAAAGAAAATCACTTAGGCGCCAGCTAATTACATTAGAATTAGCATGTCCATCTGGTCAGCATAATGCGGTGCCTGAAACGTCCACTAGCTTAGTCGATTTCAAACACTCACTAGTAAATAAACAAAAGGTATCTTACACACCTGCCTGTTCTAAACTGCTATTATTTTCTAAAACTAAAATAATTTTCCCCCAAACCATTCAAAATAATACTTCGCTCCTTTAAACTAATAATAACAACATTATACTGAATGCTAAACATTTATAGATTTAACTTGGTGAATCTTTTCTAAAATACTATTATTAATGATTAGATTTTTTCCCTCCTACTCTTATTAAGAAAACAAATATTTATACTTACCCACATGTATCAGTAATAAACATAAATATTTTTAAGAAAAAATAATTTAAATGTTTTACTTTATTTTAAAATAAATGCATCGTTTTATCTTATAATGAAACACACATACACTTCTTTTTTTAAAGATTAAAATAAGCATTTTAATATATTACTTGAGCAAATAAATTATACACATTACATCATATTTTATTATTATTATTTTTTAAGTTTAAGTTTAAAAATCAAATCACACATAAGTGCATGCCAAAAATATTATTTAATAGAAGCTGCTTTTACTTATTTTATTATTGAAAAATATTAATTTTTTTGAAGTTTAAAGTTTATTCTTTTTTAAGTTTAATTTAAAAAGTTCAAAAGTTCTTTCAATAAAGTCTATCTTTATTTTTAAGGTAATCAAAATGTTTAAATATCAAAGTCAAATAATTACCTAGGTTTTATATATGACAGAAACAGTATAATGGAATTATCTCTGAACTCATCGACGGCTGGTGAAATTCTTTCATAGATCCTGTGTTCTAATATTTCCATGGTTGGTTTGGCATTCCCCGCACTCCACAGTCTGTTTAGTCTATTTCAACATGATTACTTTCTGAACTAATCGCAGATCTTATATGCATAGAGAGCGGCTTTTGCTCAACTGCAAATACTTTGGTTTTGTTTAACAATGCATCATTTTTGGAAATATTACTTCAAAAATATTTTATTAAAATGAGAAATTCCGAACCAAGAATGAACAAAATTGAGCTATTTATACTTTTTTAAACAATGGAAAACTTTATTTTTAGCAACAGCATTCTTCGTCTAGTGAAATAAAATCAGCTTCTAGTGTCTACTTTTTATTAAAAATTGCATACACACATGCACATATATATATATATATTTATTTTATTATAAGATAAAACGAAATCTCTTTATTATTTTATTAAAACTTCATTTAAAGAATATTAAATCATTTATTTATTACAAGATTTTTTCTTCTTTTAAACAAAAAAAATCTTTTATTTTAAACAGCTTGTTATTTTAAACAACTTATTAGATTTAACAGCGTTTACAGTTTATTTTATTCAATACAAGAATTCCCCCCCCCTAGTCTTTAGTTTTTACATTTTATTCTTTTAATATTAAATTTTTATACTTTTAAAACATGGGACTCATACAATTACTTTAATATCAATGTACTTTGGTACAATATATATATATATATATATATAAACTTAAGAGCATGCTAATGCTCTAAACAAGCTTTTTTTTATTATGATAAATGCTACTACAAGAGAAGGCATTCAAATCATCTTTATTTTAGATTGTCCCCATTTCCAGACCGGTTTCGACTTATGGGTCTCTTCAGTGAGGAGTTGGGACATTAGATTCAAAAAACCAAGTCAAGCTAAGCATTTATCTAAAAGATAATTCTTAAGAAGAAGATCTAAACCTTTAGACATCTGCATGTCTTTAAAGTCAGCTGTCCAACTGAAAAAATTATATTGGCCTGAACTTAATTCAGATACTCCATATATTAATAGGCTTAGCCATTTAATTTAGCCAAAGCCACAACAGCAAAATAATAATAGTAATAATAATAAGTCATATGTCACATGACATATATAGCTTGCAATTACCAATATGTAAACTTAAGAGCATGCTAATGCTCTAAACAAGCTTTTTTTTATTATGATAAATGCTACTACAAGAGAAGGCATTCAAATCATCTTTATCTTAGATTGTCCCCATCCCCAGATCGGTTTCGACCTATGGGTCTCTTCAGTGAGGAGTTGGGACATTAGATTCAAAAAACCAACTCAAGCTAAGCATTTATCTAAAAGATAATTCTTAAGAAGAAGATCTAAACCTTTAGACATCTGCATGTCTTTAAAGTCAGCTCTCCAACTGAAAAAATTATATGGGCCTGAACTTAATTCAGATACTCCATATATTAATAGACTTAGCTATTTAATTTAGCCAAAGCCACAACAGCAAAATAATAATAGTAATAATAATAAATCAGATGTCACATGACTTATATATATATAGCTTGCAATTACCAATATGTAAACTTAAGAGCATGCTAATGCTCTAAATAAGCTTTTTTTTATTATTATGATAAATGCTACTACAAGAGAAGGCATTCAAATTATCTTTATCTTAGATTGTTCACATCCCCAGACCAGTTTCGACCTATGGGTCTCTTCAGTGAGGAGTTGGGACATTAGATATATATAACTTGCAATTACCAATATGTAAACTTATGAGAGCTAAGTTCTCTTGAAAGCGCTCGGGCATTATTCTTTAGATATTATAATTATTTTGAGTTTATAATATATTGTTATTTAATCCTGATGAAGCTCGGTTGTTGTGCGCATATTTGCGCATTAAAATTATATACATGTATAATAAGCACCTGAGTTTAATAATTTCTTTTTATAATTTTTTTATGATTTACAATTTTACATCTTTGTTAATATAAACTTTAAAATCTAAATTCAAGCTATTCACTACAAACGACTTAAATATTGTATTAGTGTGAGATAGTGTGAATAGTTGAAGGTTGCATAAAAATCTGAGTTCAATTCCCTTATATTTATAATATTTCCTGTAAAATGTACAAACCTTTCTCATACCCATATCTTCTAAAAATATACCCAAACAATAATATCAATATTAAATGTCTTAATGCATTATATATTTCTATAGAAAAAATTCAGCTATAATGTAACTAGGCAGATAACCAATTAAGAATGGCATTATAAATTTAAACCACACTATCTAGTAATAGTATTTCTGATTCATAATTAATCCTAAACTGGTTAAAGGTAGATCAGACACCAACTATTGCTAGATAATGTGATTTCAGTTTGCAATACCAGTTTTTAGTTTTCTGTTTGTGTACACCATAACTGAAATATAAAAAAATAGATGAAAAATTTCCCCCAAATTATTAAAACTTTTAATATTTACATTTACAAATCCATGAAAATATTTTAATTTATATGTATAGGAAGTTGAAAAAGAGCAATCAAAGTTCGATTCTGTTACTCATCCAGTCATTCATGCTTCAGCAATATGCCAAGCTACTGGGGAAGCTGAATATACAGATGATATTTTGCCATTTGAAGGTAATATATACATATAATATATCACAAACATTCCAGAGATATGACAAAATGTTATCAGTAAAGATAAATATAAAATTATATAATTAAATTATATTTAACAGTTAAATAGAGTTGATAATGCATTACTTTCTTTTATCTTTAACTCAATAACATAACATGACTTATTTTGTAAAGAAGCCTTCATAATATTTTTATAACTTTTTTTTGTTTTTTATTTATTCAGAAACTCCATTTAAAACTACAAATATTACATTATTTATATTTTTGTTATGCATCCCTTTTTTTACATTGTGAAATTTTAAATACATTGCCTTTTAACCACCAATTTTAAATATATTAAATATTAAAACTTTATTTATTTTACTCTGTTTATATAAATTATTTGGTCTATCTTCAGGAATATTATTAATAAAGATCATCTCATTTTATAAAAACAAAATTTTTATATACGTTTTAAATTCATAAAAGCATATATACATTTAATATTATACTAAAAGAAAAAAAAATTGCATTTTATGGTTATGATGAGGTTTTGTTTAATTTTTGGTTAGAGAAATATTAAAAAGTATTACTATAGGTAACTAAAATGTTTTATCAATATAACTAAAGATATTAATAATAGATGAATGCTTTGAAGAAGTGTTATAATTAAAACTAATATTCGCAATATGTTGAGATTTTATGAAATTAATTTTTAAAAGCATACTAATGAGGATTATGTTTATAATTCAAAATTTAACCAGTTGCCTGATTATTACAAAAAGAGAAGTTACTTTTACATTTTGCACTCTCTCTTCATCATTTTTGGTCGCATATTCATTTTAAGCTTTTTTATAGTAAATTCTTAGCTTAATCTATATTTAAAATTTTAATTCCAAAAAAATCTGCATTAGGCAGTATGATCGAATTTTGCTTGCTGTATATGGTCATATAAAGAGCCGATTGCCCATCCGCTGTTATCTTATATGGTTCTTCAAAGTGTCAACTGTCAATTTCAGCCATTGTTGACCAGGCGTTTCTAATTGTAAAAGTCAGAAATCATATGAAATTGTTTTTTGCTTTCATAATAGATTTTGAAGAAAAACATTTTGAATGTCAATAAATATATTTTCTATTATTTTTTACATTCATAATTAATTTTTTACAATATTGTGCCTAAATATAAACTTTGATTCAAAAATTGTTAAATTTGACAAGAAAAATAAAGATAAGTAAATAATGCTTGACTACTATTTGCCTATCAATGACATTCAGTGATAACTAGCAAAACACAACTATTGTTTTATAAATATTTACATATTTATGATTATTTTTCACACTATATTGACTAATACTATTGCTAGATTTAGATTTTTATTTAAAATATTTTGATTTTAGATAGAGAAAAGACAACAGAAGTAAATAATCAACATTCATAACTTCTAAGGCACAAGAAATCAATGGCGATTGCACGTTATTATTGGTTGAAATATAATTCTTTTGTTTTATTGCAAGCTATTATTTTTATGTTTTGCTTATATTTTTCTTCGGTTATTAATGTTATTTTAAATTTTTCATTACATTTAAACAATTTGAATGTAAAATAATTCAATTTTTAGAAGCTAAATTAAAACAGTTCTGATTATTGTACATTTATATATTAATGAATAAAAACGTATTAGAACTATAATTAACAAATAAAATTACTCTAATTTTTATTGAATCGGGAAAATAAAAAAAGTAGTCAGTCAAACATAAAAATAATATTTTGTAAAGCACTACCAATTAACATTTAATATATCCAATGATAGATTTTTTTTAAAAGTTCGTTATCAGAAATTATTTCTTTGATTGTATAAGTTTTTATATAAATCAAGATGTTCTATTTGATTATAGGTTTTGTGACTCCAAAATGACTCTTACAAAAAATTATTAAATAATAAATGAGTTTTCTATTTTTGTTCATTAATTCTCTGTAAAGTTGGTTTAGTATGTCAAGCTTAAATTTCTCTACAGAAAAGTGTCTCCAGAATTATGAAATGCTGCAAAGTTAATATAATTTTATTTTTGCTCTTTTATATTTGTTTAAACAAAAGTGATTCTTGGGTTTTAATTTTAATAATTGTCGAAATCGAGGCTAGAAGATGAAAGTGCAATAAAACAAATTAGTTTTGATGATCCAATCATTTTTAATGAAATCCATAATTAATTAATAATGTATACATAAAGTTTAGGTATAGGCATTCAGATATAGAATTCAAACGTTTAACGTCAAATTTATTTATTTATTGTATTTTAGTAACTGAAATTAATTTTAAAAAAATTAGCTTTTTATTTTCCAATAGAGAAAAGCTCACATAATTTTTAATATAATATATATATAATAAAACAAAGTCATAGATAATCTTACAAAATTTATTATATAAATCTTAATTATATTTAACTATGGCTAGATTACTAGAGTATGATAAACGTTTGGCTTACTTTCACTTTTGCATAACATAAAATCATTTATGAGAAAGTTTTTACCTTGCATTCTTACTAGTGTTAAATATTATTTTTGAAATTACATCAATTAATCATTGCTACAAAACATCAACATATGAATTTAATATATTTATTTAATGGAGAATTAAAATCTTGCTTGTGCCTACTAAAATACAACAAAATAAAAACTTTACTTTTAATAAAAAAATCATTATCCTATTATTACAGACTAGTTTCTTTAACTAGTTTTAACAAATATAATCAAATAAGATCATTGTAAAAAATATATAATTATCTCATCATTTTCTGAAGACATTAGAGTGAAAAAATTGGCAAATTAATTCTAGTCCGTTAACTAGATTAAAAATTTGCTCAAGAAATAATTTTCTAACTATGTAAGTTATTCACAGTATTACAAAAGCATTGAAAAATCTTTTTATTATTTATTATTATGTCAACTGATTTATGTATTCTTTTGTAAAACTAGAAAATTTTAAAAGTAAATTATTCAATTCATATTTGTATAGTTCTTTTATTAATAGAATTTATGTTTTTAACACAAAAATAAACAGATTTTCTTGCTCATTCAAATTAGTGATATTTAAAGAAATGGATTTATTAACTAGCATTACAATGTCATACAAATTATCTAAATTATATTTTTGCAACTATTTTAATAAAAGAATTAGTTTCTTATTTTTAACCATATATTCGACGTTTTCATATCTATTCATTTCAGAAACTGCCATGTGCTTATGAAAAAAAGCAAATAATAATAATAAAAATAGAAATAAAAACATCTTTTTGTAAAGATGGTTTATAATAATTTCTTTTTTAATTTAAGCAAAGTAAAAGTATTTACCTAGTCTTGCATGCCACTACATATTTATTATATTGTATTAAGATGGTATTGTTGCGATAAAAGGAAACTTTGCAACATTTGACATTGCTGTTTTAAACGTAGCAGATGCAGCTTTTCTTTATTTTATTGATATAACAACAATTATAAATAACAAAAAGCATCATCAATTGTAATAATCTTTTTTTTTTCATTTTTTATAATTATAAATTAAATAAGTTTAATTGTCGTCTTAACAAATAATCATATATTGTTTTGTGTACCTAAACTTTTGAAATAGTTGCTTTTACACTTTTTGCAAAAATAACTGGATTATTGAACCAATTTTCAATATTATAATATGACCGTGCAAATGTCACAGTTTAATGTATAATTTACTAAATTAATAAAATAATTAACTGAAACGCAAAATATTTATTGTCATTTTGTTACACTATACTGAGAGAATTTACCTGAAAAAGGCCTTAAGACCTGCATGAAATGTAAGTATAGACTAAAAATTAACTTTAAAAAAAAAAGACAAAAACGAATAAAGTTTGTTCGTAATGAATTAAAGACGGCAATTGATTATATTATGACAATATTATTAATACATAAAAAAACATAAGTAAAATTAAAGAATTAAATTTAGATTAGCTAGGAATATTCTTTTTTAAAAGATATATTTATATATGTTTGAAATGAAAAGTTTTGATAAAATGTACTATACCTGTGCTTAAGGATTTGAGATTGATGATAATAAAGAGTTTATAAATGATACAGAAAGTATAGAAAGATAATATGTTGCCAATAACAGAAAAATAGCAAAAGGGAAACAAATAAGTGAGAAATAAATAGGTTAAAACCTCTATTAATAAAAACTTCAAAACCAAAAATGCAATTGGACTTAAAATGTCATTAAAAAGATGACACTAAATAGATAATTAAAGTGAGTGAATAAAATTTCAAGAGTAAAATAGCCTAGAAAGAGATTATATATATAATGAGTGAACGAAATAAAGTTTCCAAATTATGTGGAGTCAAAAAAAATATAGAAAGGTTATATTAAAATTACTACACAAATGTATACATGCACACATATAAATATTAGAAATTTAACAAGAACTCTATAAATTTTTTACAAATATTTTTAAACTATAATATAATTAAACAAAGTATCAATTAAAAGCAAGCATTGCAAATTAAAATTACCATCTATTACTTGTATTTGTCTGAAATATTTTAAGCCAAAACTGAATTCACTTTTAAATATATAAATATATTCAAATATATAAATATATTCAAATTTTTATATATTTTCAGTTTCAGTTTCCAATGCCCATTTAGACTGTTACATTGCCATAGCTGAAAAATTATTTACAAAAGTACACAGATTTCAATATTTAGATTTATAAATTGGTGAAAATTTATTTAACATATATAAAAAGTTGTAATAAAAATTAAAAGATAATAATAATAATAATAATAATAATAATAATAATAATAATAATAATAATAATAATAATAATAATAATAATAATAATAATAATAATAATAATAATAATAATAATAATAATAATAATAATAATAATAATAACAACAACAACAACAACAATAACATCATCTTACAAATAACTATAATAAAATACAGAAGTAATTTCAGTTATTTTCATAACTTTCTTCAATTAAAAACCATTTAAATTTAAAATTTAGTGGAAGTTGTAAATTTCAAAATGTTGAAAAATTTGTAGAGTTGATTTAATTTGAGTATTATAATAAACAATTTTTTTATATTTTATATTATTTAAAGGAGTAGAAAGTGAATGATAAAAATAAGATATATATTTGAAATGTTTCAAATGCACAAGCTAAGTTTATTAAGAAATATATAGAGTTTTATGTATCCTACTTAATATTAATATAAATAATTAAAGCTTTACTTCATTAGCATTTGAAATCAATATATATATATTGTGCCAGTCAAAACATGCTTATCCATCTAACACGAGCTGGAACTCACAAAATGTACTTCAAACCCAGTCAAGCCCGAGATTTAGGTCAGGGACCAGCCTGGATTCGAACCCACTCTCCAAGCACCAGATCTAACACCCAATGGATAACATAACAATGGTAGCACATGAGATTTAATTCTTCATCCGGCCCACTAGCAAATCGGAGAAAACAATAAGACTCATGGACTTAAACATATATATAAACAACGTAAATACTAGACATTCCACAGATAAAATCTAACATATTTAAATAATAGGGGCTTTACTAATGAATACTTATGGGCAATTAGTGAATTGGATTGATTTAATAATGAGACAGAAACTGATATATGATGAATTAAAATATATTTATTGACAATTGTTGTTGGCAAAATAGGTTTGTGGCTATGATTCAATGGAGCCAAATATCCTGCTATACAACTAATCACTACATTAACTTATTTGTTATGTCCTTTTATAATCAGTTCGAGTGGCTCTTTTACGTAAAATCAAACCAAGTCTGGAGTGAAACTTAATACATCTTAATTATAATAAATTTATTTTAACTATGGGCTTTTAAAGCATCCCAGATAGCTTTAGATCGAACGGGTTTTCAAGAATGCTTCGGATCAACGCCGAAGACTGCATATTAGGGAGGGAGAGTTGGCTATAATGATTTTACTAATACACTAGGCACAAAGTGGCTCTGCGGATGGAAGAATAGTTTTAGGGTTTTTGTGACAAACAACGGTTTACCCAAGAACCGGTCGTCATGCTGCTAATGGGGAACCTTTATTTGGTTCAGAGGCAGGGGACTTACGTGCTAATCTGGCCCGTAGCTCAGACTTCACTACTGCACTACCCATAAGAGAAGATGGGCTGGACTTACCATGGCTCCATCTTATATATATATCAAAAAGAACAGCACAATGAGAAAATATTAATAAATCCCACATCCGCCAAGCCGAAGGATATTATAAATTAAAGATCATATATTAAATGAACACTAGATCATCAGCTTGATCAAAAGAGCCAACTCTTCTGTAGCATGAGAAATACAATATGCTACTGACTGCAAGATAGATATCTACAAACTTTACTTTATTCCGTTCAATCTCTTTAGTTATCTATAACTACTAAACTTTTAAAAGGGGGAAAAGTATATTTAATAGGGGACTTATGAATACTTAACTAAAAAAATATACTTATGATTGCACTTCAGGCTAGTTTAATCTTTAGTAACATAATAAATAAAGGTTGAAAAGCCACATTTTATATTTATATTAATTAATTTACAAAATGACAAAATATGAATTTGGGTTTCGAAACAGCGCACGAAATGATGCTATATAAATAATAATATGAAGATGTTAAATTTATATGTTTAAAAACATATTCTATCATTAAATGCATGCCGTTTCGAAACATAGGCATAACTAATAATAAATAAAATAAGCAAAAAAAAAGCAAAATATAATTGCAGTGATTAAATTATATAGCAAAACATTAACAGAAATTTAGCAAAAGTATTTCATTTATAGAATTAAAATATTTTAGGAAACAATTTAGACAGTTTACACTATTGTATTAGCAAAAAGTATTTCATTTAAATATTATTTCGAAAACAATTTAGATAGAAATTTCAATAATATGGTTAGCTAACCTGTTTTTGAAGAAATAATGAATGTTTTTGAAATGCACACAGAGCTCTGCGATTTTAAATAATACTAAAATAGTTCTGTAGCTAAGGAGAGATTCGAGCTAGAAACGAAGGTGACTTCTTTGGCGGCTTATGGCATCTTCAATTTAGTTGGGAGACGATTTTTTTAAAATAGTGTTTCTTTAGCTGGATTGAAATCGGAACAAGGGCAAATTATTTTTACGGCTTATGGCATCTTCAAATTTAGTTGGTGTAAGCTTGGTTGTTCCTTTGGCATTTGAGGGATTGAACTAGGCGTTCCATCACGGGAAAGCAGCAAAATTTTGCCTGACTTTAGCCAGACATGTTAAGGTTGAACAATAATAAAACTTCTCTTGTTGACTCTCTTCAAAAGTAAGATGGATTCTCCCTTCCCGCTTAAAATAAGGCCTATTTATATCCTTCTACTAAACTTTAACACCTTTCTGGAATTTCGTAAGCCTCAGGACCAATTGACTTTTAATTAAAGCAAAATAATATAATTCAATTTCTACAACAACTGATAAAATCTCCGAGGTGTTATATTTAATTTCCTTAAAAAATGTATCAAAATATATAAACTATATAATTTGATTCATTTTCATTAATTAAATTCCTTTTCAGGTGTTATTACTTAGCAGAAGGAACGGTATTCTGATTTAATGAAAAAGTCTTTTGTTGCAAACAAAAATCAATCAGAAAACAGATTTTACTTTTTTACCCGGGTGTGTCACTAATTGATATCTTGTTTACAAAAATTCTCATTTTTAATTGCGAACAGATAATTCTTATTTTATAAAACTAAATAACTTTTAACATATTTGTTTATTTAAAAAAAAGCAAATTTAAAGAAAATACTTGTTTCAACTTGTTATGTCTTACGATCCGTGATGATTTTTCTATCATGACGTCATTCAAGGAATGACTGCGGAACTAGACTATTATTGTCTGCGGTATGAATGGTAACCGTAACTAGAAAACAAATACTATTTTGATAGCGCTAATTCGTTCTTAAAAAATGATAACAAGTTTTTGGCTGGTTTGTTATTCTAGAGACTAAAACACTACACCAGTTTTGGCGATGAGGATGGGATACGCGAGATACTAAAAATATATATTATATTTTAATTCAACAGTGTTCTTTATAATATTATTCTTAATCGTACGTAGGACGCCGAATATTTTTTTTTTTTACTCAAACTTTGTTTTCTATTGGATTTATAATGGCAACTATTGGTTCTATAGCACCTTTCGACGCTGACTCACCACAAATGTGGGATACATACGCGTCACAGGTAAATTTCTTTTGTGAAGCTAATAATATTATTGCTGATGAAAAGAAACGTGCAACACTCCTCGCTGTCTGTGGACTACGAACATTAAGTATTCTTTGTTCTCTTATATCACCTGCGTTGCCTCATGACAAGTCATATCAAGAAATAGTAAATATATTAAAACAGTATTTTAATCCACAACCTTCCGTTATTTACCAACGTTTTCAATTTCACCATCGCTGGCAACGAGAAGAAGAAAATGTGAGTGCATTTTTAGCCGACCTTCGATGTTTGGCAGAGAGCTGCGATTTTGGTCTTTCACTAACAGAGCGTCTTCGAGATCAATTTGTCTGTGGACTTCGTGATGAAACTACACAGCGCAAATTATTGACAGAAGAATCTTTAACATTAGAGATAGCTATACAGCGTAGCTTAGCTGCTGAATCTGCATTGGTGCAGGTGCGTGAAATCCATGCCACAAACACTCCCATGTCGACTGTTGATCTTATTCAGTGAAACAGATCAACCTTACCTCGCAAAAATGTTTCTAGGTTTTCACTGTCTTCACAAACATCCCCTACACACAAAAGGAACATTGGTGCATCTCAATCGGGATTTCCACTTTGCTATGGTTGTGGCAGTCAACACAATCGAGTGGAATGCCCTTTCAAGAAAACCAAATGCCATTTCTGCCAGAAAATAGGTCATCTACAGCGTGTATGCCGAGCAAAACAATGCACTATTCCTGGATCTGCAAACCACTGCATGGCAGTAATGGAGACGGATGATGATGTAAGTCATATCCATGAAATACGCCGTGATGCTTCAACACCTAAATCCTCCGCACATGTGTACATTAATGGCAAGGAATGTAAAATGAAAATTGACTCAGGATCAGAATATTCTATTTTATCTTCTGACACACTATCTGAATTGTGCAATGGAAAAATACCTGAACTACATCCAGTAACAATTACATTACGGGATTTCCAGCACCACTCAATATTATTCAAGGGATATTGTGTTGTACATGTTCAATATAGTGTATATTCATGCCATCTACATTTATTAATAACAGAGAGTCCCTGTACAAACCTGTTAGGATGTGAATGGTTCACACCTCTAGGTATTTCATTAACTGGAGTCCATCTAATTACCGAACCATCTATTCAAGATATCATTAATGAATTTCCACAAGTTTTCAGCTCATCTATAGGAACTTACAAGGGTCCAGCTGTATCATTGCCAGTTGATCCTAAATTTCCCCCAATCAGACTACGAGCCCGGCCACTACCACTTGCTATGAAACCTAAGGTGGATGTTGCTTTAGATACTCTGCTCCGCGATGGGATCATTGAACCAGTGGAAAACTCTGTATGGACAACACCAGTAGTACCGATTCTTAAACCAACAGGAGAAGTGAGATTATGCGGTGACTACAAAGTGACAGTCAACAGAGCTCTTCAGAATCACCCATACCCTATACCTGTGGTATATCATCTTCTGACATCTCTTCCTCCTAGCTCTATCTTTGCAAAAATTGATTTAGCTAAGGCCTACCTACAACTTCCAGTTGCTGATATGTCTGCAAACATACAGACAATCATCACTCATCGAGGAGCCTTCCGCGTAAAACGTCTACAGTTCGGAATCTGTGTTGCACCCGGAATGTTTCAATGTATTATAGACAATTTACTTGGAAACATTTCTGGAGTTTTTCCATATTTCGATGACATATTAATTTGTGCGTCTTCAACAATTGATCTATGTTCAAAATTACGTACTGTGTTTAAAAGGTTAGCACACAGTGGAGTGTGGGCCAATAAAGAAAAATGTGTATTTGGAGTAGATTCTGTGGAATTTCTGGGTTATACAATCGACTGTAAAGGCCTGCATCCATCTCCAAGTAAAACAACTGCAATTCAAAATGCTTGCTCTCCTAGGAACAAAATAGAACTGAAAGCATTCTTAGGTCTTATAAATTTTTATAACAAATTCCTTCCAGATCGTGCAACAGTAGCTGAACCTTTACATCGTTTATTACAGACAAATGCTACATGGACTTGGACACCACAACATGAAAAAGCCTTTCTTAAACTTAAAGAGGCATTGATGTCCAATAATGTTCTAGTTCCATTTGACCCTCACCAAAGTGTTCTACTTACATGTGATGCTTCGCCTTACGGAGTAGGTGCAGTATTAAGTATGCAATATCCTGATGGATCATCCGCTCCAGTTGCTTTTGCTTCATGGACATTGTCTAAGGCTGAATGAAACTATGCACAAATTGATAAAGAAGCTTTGGCAATAGTATTTGGCGTGAACGTTTTCATCATTTCCTATTCGGAATTAAATTTAACATTTATACTGATCATCGTCCGCTGCTTGGCATTTTTACCTCGGATAAACCAACACCAATAATTTTATCACTCCAAATGCAAATATGGACACACATCCTCAATGCATATTCTTTCAAACTGGAATATAAACCAGGAAAAAAAGTTGCAAATGCAGACGCGTTGAGCAGATTTCCACTTCCATCAACGAATGCGACAATCCAAACATGAATGGTGTCTTTTTCTTGGAGGAATTGGAAGATCCTTCTGTAACTGCTGAACAAGTTGCACATGCAACACGAAAAGACTTTTTGTTATCAAGAGTAAAAAACTATATTTTCACTGCCTGGCCAAGCAGAACCACAGACACTAAACTTCAACCTTTCCTTATAAGACGCAATGAGTTATCAACACACAAAAACTGTTTGCTTTGGGGGTCACATGTAATTATTCCTTTTTCTCTACAGAGAATTGTTCTTAACGAACTTCATTTGGGTCATTCTGGCATCATGAGAACCAAAGCATTAGCAAGGTCATATGTATGGTGGCCATCAATGGATAGGGATATTGAGAATCTTGTGGGCAAATGCAAAAATTGTCAAGTCATAAGACATGCTTGCCCCCGTGCTCCAATTCACCCTTGGGAACCACCATCCACACCATGGTCACGACTGCACGTAGATTTTGCAGGCCCAATCGATGGGCAAATGCTTTTTGTTGTTGTTGATGCCTATTCAAAATGGGTAGAAGTGCGCAGAATGCCTAAAACAACCTCAGTTGCAACAGTCACAGTACTACGAGAACTATTTTGTACCCATGGAATACCAGAGTGTGTAGTTTCAGACAATGGACCCCAGTTTGTTTCTTCAGAGTTTTCTACTTTTCTTGCTAGTAATGGAATTCGCCATGCACGAATCGCACCTTACCACCCATCAAGTAATGGTCTTGCGGAGAGGGCTGTCCAGTCTGTGAAGGAGAGCCTAAAGCATATTACTCATGGAAATTGGGAGCAACGTATTGCCCAATACCTTTTGGCTCAGCACATAACTCCATCTACAACTACAGGTTTGAGTCCAGCCGAAATGCTCTTTCATCGATGCCTTTGTACTTGCCTAGACTTCCTTCATCCGGATAGAGCCCCAAAGTCAGCACCATATAAACATCATCAGTTATGTGAATTCCAACCAGATGACACAGTATTTACACGAGCAGCAGGAAGGGGTTCTCCATGGATTCCTGCCATGGTAGAACAGCGTACAGGTCCTCTGTCATATGAAGTACAAACTGATCTGGGTTTACAACATAAGCACATTGATCAGTTGCGCTCAAGAACAGTGGACACTCTTCCAACTGTCTCATCTCCTGCTGAGGAAACACCACTTGCCCAAAATTCTCTACCCAGTGTGACACTGGAAAACACAAATAACCCAAGTTCAACACATTTCCATCCTACATCTCCAATTCAAACTCCAAAGGCTTACAGAGAACACCCTCAACATCAACGCCGTCCACCAGTGCATTTCAAGGATCATGTTACATACTAAGGGGGAAGGAGTGTGATGTCTTACAATCCGTGATGATTTTTCTATCATGACATCATTCAAGGAATGACTGCGGAACTAGACTATTATTGTCTGCGGTATGAATGGTAACAGTAACTAGAAAACAAATACTATTTTGATAGCGCTAATTTGTTCTTAAAAAATGATAACAAGTTTTTGGCTGGTTTGTTATTCTAGAGACTAAAACACTACACAACTATATATGTAAAACATTAAATCAGAAAACCGTTAAATAAATTAAAGAAAACATTTACATTACTTTTATTTAAACTTAAATATATATGAATCATTTTGCCATTATTCCAAGGTTTAAATTATCCATCCACATATGAATATAATAGCGAATATAATTAAAAATTGACTGAAAATTTATAAAACATTTTATAATAATTTATGAGCATTTCTCCGCTATAATTTTATCAAACCTGTCTAATTATAGCGTGTTTTCATAAGTAAATGGATGATGCAATTTAAGCGGCCATTATAGCAAAGTTTGACATTTTTACATTTAAGATAGGTTCGAAACTAGTACAGACGAGTAGGTCATTAGTTTGATGGTGAAACAGAAAGGGATTGGAGATTTCCATTTCAATATATATATATGCTTTGCGCACAGATAATGAAGTTGCTAAACATAAGTAATATTATCCAAAAGTTACCACCAAAAGCTTTCACGACAGTTTATAGTCCCATATTCATTTTCATTGAGCATGAGGGAATCACTGGCCAAGCCTTTCTACCCACCACATTCAGTGTTATCTGCTCTGAAAGAAACGATATTAAATGCAAAGTTAGGGAAACTTACTACATAGTAAGTGACCCAGCAGCAATCAATAGAAGAGACACCTGCTTTGCTCTGTCTCGAAAATGGTCTATGTAACATCTTCACATGAATTTGCATAAATATTATAGTTCTTAACTAAACTCCAGTAGCCATGAATATGGGACTATAAATTGTCCTGAAAGTGTTGGCAGTAACTTTGGGATAATATTACTTATGTTTAACAGCTTCATTATCTATGCGCAAAGCACATATATAACTTTGAAAAAAATTGTTTATTAAACTCCATGTAAGTGCAAGACATTATACATAGGTGAAATTGAGAAAAGATTAAAAATCAATTGTTTTATAAACATATAAAAAATAAGAATTGTACTGATTTAATATTGGTATTGTTTTTCTTTGTTCATGGAAAAACATATGAAATAAAAGGAAAGTTAAAGTTGAAATTTAATAAATAGAAATAAGATATCTCTAATTAATGTATAATGTGCAAATGTTCAGAGTTATGAAAATAACAAAGTATTTCTCAATTTTCTTATAAGTATTTGTAAGATATATTATCATCTTATACTTTATTATAATTTTATTAAAATAATTATTCTATAATTGATATTTATTATATATATATATATATATATATATATATATATATATATATATAATAAATATCATATATATATATATTGTAACCCATCACCACCGATCACCATCACTAACAAATACCCGGGGGCACCAATTCTATTGATCATAGAATAAACTATTAATCTAACTTTACCCTAAATTTACTTATGAGGCTCTTAATTAAAGTTTCACCTTAGCCTAGCTCAGTTGAGGGATACAGAGGTGTATGAGGTGTAAAATGTACATTAGATGTGGGAGAAAATATTATAATGAATAGGAAATAAAACATCTATTAAATTCTATACTAAACAAATATTAAATTGGTAAAATTCTACCATCTAAAATTAACTAATTATAATCTATACTTCACCTCCTCCCATCATCCACATGCATTGAACAACCTCTACCATATTAGAAAATTAAACTAATAAATAAAATATAATATTTAGAAACTATAATGTATAACAAGTTGGATCTGAACTTAAACTAAACCTATCATTACTAAATTTTTAATTACACACTAATCTAATCTAGCTAAGTGAATTTATTATTTAATCTGAATTAAAAATTGAAGATCTCAGGGAATTAACTTATGGCATGGCTTAATCTAAAATCTCTATCTCTCAATAACTATTATTTAATATTATGAAAATAATAATATAAACTAAGCAATACCCTAACTAAATAATGGCAGTTAGATAATGAAAGAAATCGGGCACATTTTGATTTTAATTCATCATCTAAACAATTACTAAATAATAAAACCCTTTTAGAAACTCAGTAAATAATTGGCATCTCATACAGTGTTTGGATCAAGGAAATCAATATCATCATATCTGGAGGTTTATCATAATTAAATGAAAATACAATTATATCACATTAAATAAAATAAATGTGTGAGCATGTGTGGAAATATGAAACACGAATGAATGTCAAAGAAGAATTCTAAATACAATTTTGAATAATAAAATATTTATTAACAAAATAAGAAAAATAGTTAAGCAAACATTTAATCTCTTTCTCATTGGTATAAGTACAAATTTTGGATGTATTTAGCATCACTGGTTAAAGTTTACATAAAAATAAATAACACAATATGATCTCTTAAATTTCAAATCTAACACATTTCATCTATCAAAACATCCTGATAGATTTGTGAAACATCTTATACTCTTAACATTAAATAATGAACCAAAATAAAATCCACATATTTTACTGTAAAAAAAAAAAAGGCTTTTAGTTATCAGTTACTTCTGATAAAGCTATAGAACTGAAGAAATATAACCTTACACTTCTAGTAATCTACTACAAAATTTATTTTATATTCAACATTTTGTTTTATAACACTCAGTTATCAATTAACTTAATAAATCTATGACAAACATGGGTTAAATATTTTAATTACACTATAAAATAAAATTAAAATTTTGCATTTTACTTCAAATGCACATTAACTATAACTAAAGTAAAGGGGTTTGAAACCTAAGAATAATATCAAACTATGTTTTGCAAAATGAAATAAATAGCTCCATTAATTAAATATATTCTTACCAAATTATATCTTGCAAAATGAAATGAATAATTCCATTAATTAAATATATTCTTATTAAACTATATCTTGCAAAATGAAATAAATAATGCCATTAATTTAAATATATTTTTACCAAACTATATCTTGCAAAATGAAATAAATAATTCCATTAATTAAATATATTTTGCCTTTGCAACATTGAAATAAAGTATTCTATTAAATAACTATGTTTTATTTTGCCAAAATAGAAATAAATAATTCTATTCATTAACTATGTTTTATCTTTGCTTGCTTACTTAATCAAATGATGATTGAATGATAAAAATTAATGATATGAAACCTAAATGATCACTACAAAATGTTTTAAAATGATAATTAAAGTTATACATTACTGATGGATTTTTCTATATCTTTCAAATTAACACTTTATGCATGAGTCTGTATTATGCTGTGTGTCAAAGAATAAATAATTAATACTAGTCAATCTAATCGGTTTGCTTATGAAGTTATAATATAATCATAATACGGATGAAGGCAATGGACAATCAAGCTTTAATCACTAACTTCACTACAGATGTTTTGTAAGAAAATCTATTCTGCTTTTATTCTTCTTTTTATCAATAAATTATCTGGCACTTGGCTATAGTATAAGCTGGAAAAACATTCAATAAACACATGGGGATAAAAGATTTTTACAATTCAAATCAGATAAATATCAACACAACAACTCCCAAGTCTACTTCTGAGACTAACTAAACTGGTGGGAATAAATCTCTTCACCAAATGATCAGGGAGATAATATACTTAACTTCATATACTTTAATTCATAATACCAAATATCAAAACTGGAGGATTTAATCTACTCCTATCAAAAATACTTCAATACGCAGAAAAGAAGGGATTACTCGATCCCATATAATACTCTAGGCAATCTACCCATGTTAAATATTCAAATAACAAAAGGGGAGAGATTTCTCAATCCCATAAATACTATAAAACATTGTTAACTTTACTACATATAGCCACAAAAATACTTTTCCATTCAAGCATAATAAAGAACAATAATTCACTTAAATAAATCTCTAATCCTTCCAAACAATTGACCATCCTCTTCCTCCAAAACTGATTGATTATATATCATTTGTACTTGCAATTAACATATGATTATAGCTAAGTTTAATAATGGACACACATATACAAGCATAATAATACACAGACCATTCAAATCCCAGTAAGCAAAGAATTACTGTCAAAATATCAATTACTAATTGTAAAAGCAATAAAGAATATTTCATATCTGATAATATAATATTTAGGACTTGGTAACATACTAATAATGGTTGGAAAACAAGGCAATAATTTCTATTGGCAAGCAAGACAAAATAATCTTTTTTATAGTGCATTTACATTAGCACAAATCTAAAGCAAAAATTTGGCTTAGACAAATAATAAAACTTTATATTCCAGGTTAAATAATTATTGAAAATAATTATTGTTTAAATCTGTTGAAAACGCATAGATATAATATAAGAACCTATATAATGTGCTTCTTTTAAAGAAGAGCTATCACCCCTATTAGCATTACATGGACTCCTCCCTCTCTTGCCATGCATGTATGTTATAATCTAACACACGGTAAAACTAATATTAAACTAAAAAAATTACCTAGCATAATATTTTTTTCTTATTATGCCTTTAATGAGATGCTCTGAAAAAATAATAATACATATAATAATAAAAATAATAAAAATAAAACACTTCTTAATCTATCAATATCTGTCTAAATACTATTAAATAATAAATAAATGAAGTTCTCTTTTCCTTCTTCTTTTTTGGTTATAAAAACGAAATGTTTATTGATAGTTTATGAGTGATGATCCTTGGTCATCTCTTCAATAATAATAAGTATTAGCACAGAAATATAAATATTGATGAATACATAACACATTCCTGCAGGAAAACAAAACAATATTATTTTTTTAAATTCATAAGAGCAGAATCAATGTTCTCAGCTGTTAGCTAATGAATTGCTGTTGACATTATATATGAGGGATTTTATTAATTAAGCAATATACATTTTTATGACGCAAATAAAGTAGTAGTTCATACTTCATTCCTAGGAGATATTCAAAATTTTATTTTACATTTTTAAAGCCATTCAGAATGTATGTAATTATTTAACTAATAATATTTATTTATATGAGTTTGTTGGCAATATTATAGACAGAAAAGTTTCACAGCGAGTGAGGAGTGCATTTAATAAAGCAAAGTCATATAATTTATCCATTTTATAAATTCATTTCTCCTATTAGTTTGGAAAAACAGGTAAATATTAACAGTACATTCGATTGCACATTTAGTCTTGTATTTTTAAATAGGTAAAAATAGAAATAATTACAAAAATGTTCTAATAATAATGATGATAAAATTAAATGATTCAGATGCATCTTTTTAAATCTTCCTTCATAACTAGCATAAAATTTTTTATAAAGAGTTCTGAAAATGTTTAATAACAGTTTACAAATTACACATGCCGCAGATGTTCCATTAATAATATAATTAAAACTTAAGAAAAATAATTTTGAAAAATAAACAAACATTCTTCTTTCTTCTTTCCCATTAGGTTTAAAGTTTAAATAAAGCAATTTTACAATACTATTATACATTCCCATTCTTTCTTTTAATAGTGGCAATTTAAACTTAAATAATATAGTATAGACACTTACATGCATTTTAGACTACAGTTGGAGAATCTAAATAGTCAGCCAAGGATAGGATCAACGTATCTCTTAGTGTGGTTTAAGTACTCATCTCTGTAAACCAATAATATATTTTATTCTTTCAGCTTGAACTTTGGAAGAAAAAAAATTATACTATCAAACTTTGTTACTAAATGAATTTAAAAAAATGAAACAGTATTGGAAGATCTTTTAGCAGTTTGTAGTTGGAGTTGTAGTTGTAGTCATTGGAGTCCCCCCAGAATTATCAGTATCCCTTTTTATAGATTTTTAAAATACTACCTCATCCTTTTTCTCTTCCAATAGTCCAAGATATCTGAAAGTTCAAAGATTACCAGACAGAGACCAAGACTTAATTTATGCAAGAAACTTTGTCTTAAAAAAAAAAGTGGTAAAAAAAAAATTATTCTGTCTTTTAAATAAATAAAAAAATATTAAATATTAAATTGAACTAAGAATTAAATATTCTGTACTTTAAAAACAACAGAATAAAAACTAATAACACTTGTTTTAATTAATAAAATATTTTCTAGTATAATTATTGTTCAATAATTCATTAATCCAATGCTCAATTAATTCACTTAAAATGTAATTAAGCTGGTTTTTAACACTATTATTTATGAAATTAAATATTTGAATATGAGATGTGATATTTAATGATTTAATGAAGCATATGAATGAAAAATGAAGTTGAATAATGATATTGACATACATGAATATTTACAAACAATGCACTATCAACACTAAACTGATATGACTAAATGACTATATTAATGATGATGAGTGAAACATATTTCACTGTTTATACTATAAATTAAAAAATGTAAAGCAAATGAACTAGAGAATCATTCAAACAAGTCTGAATACTGCTTTGTGAACAAATAAAATAAATTAGCATCAACTCAAACTGAACTGACTATGTTTATAACAAGCCACCCCCATCCTATCATTGATTATACCCTAAAGTAAGATAATAAACATCTAATAAATTACATCTCCACTTACTTTTAATCATAGTTTTAAGTCATAAATAAAAAATTTTTAAAATTTTGCATCATTTCATTTTTTTTAAAGATAATATCAGATGTTACTGATATAATACCATACAATTACAAATATTATTTCTGGTGCCAAACCAGAAGGTCACAATATATATATATATATAAAGTTTTTTTGAGTTAAACCGTGTATTATTTTGTATTAATGCTCAACATTTCCGCGAAAATAACATTTATCATTGTCCAGGTCAAGTTCTTAAAGAAAGTCTATTTTAATAACTTCATTGAAGTTTATTATTGTGTATTATTTATTAATTATCCATACATTCTTGTGGTACATGTATACTAGTTTAAGTCAACACACGGTAATATACATGAAAAGTTGTTTTTAAAATATCTGCTTCATTTAATTTTTTTTATAGATTAATTTTTATTTTAATTGCAATCAAAACATTTCATTATAGCAAAAAAAAAAAGATATATAATGAAGTGTTAAGAATATTTATATTGTTTTCAGGCTATTGTCTGTGTTTCACGTAATTGCAATATTTATTAAATGTCAACTTGAATTATTTATAGGTCAGCTGTATCTTGCACCAGTTATAAGTAATAGATCTCATGCAGAAATTATTTCAGTAGATCCTACTGAAGCTCTAAAGATTCTTGGAGTTGTTTCTTATATTGATCACACTGACATTCCAGGTGAGAATGCAATGGGAGCTTATTTAGACGATGAAGAAATTTTTGCTACAAAGAAAGTAAGTGTAATAATATATATATATATGTTAAATGCAAATTGCTTCAATTGCCATTCAAATAATGTTAAAATCTCACAAACCTCATATGTTTAACTACCAATGAAAATACAACTCTGAATTTTAGAGATTTTAACGTTGTTCATGGGTAGTTAGTAATATCTTGGCCTTCAGTAAATTTACATAATAATTTATGCTATCTATTTTGGTCTATCTATATATCTGCCTATTTATCGATCTATTCATCCATCCTTAGAAAATAGATAGGGTAAGAAGAAAAAAGTAATGCGAAAAAGATACTTTTAAATAACAACAATTTATTTACAACAATAACAATAAAATATAAACAACTTAACATCTTTTATGTTTACATATTTACATAATCAATGCAATGAAATATACATGAGGAAAAAAATAAATTGATCTGTGAAATCAATCAAGCACTTATCTTTAATTTTGCCCAAAACTTGATTGATTTCCAGTCCCAAGATTAATAATAAAAATAACAAATTTTTATGACATTTAAAAGAAATGTTTTAAATTTTTTATATCACATCATTGTACCTTTATAATAAATAAATATCAACACATTATTTTTTAATACGAGAGGGAAAAATACTGAAGGTGATAATCACCTTCAGTATTTTTTGATCATAATGTAACATGTAATTATGTTTTGATTTTGATTTTAATAAAGTTAAGATTTTGTGTACTGAAAGAAATAATAATAAACGCAAAATTAAAGAAGCTATGTTAATGAAAATTGAAAAGCAACATTTGATAAATAGACAGGCTGCCAATATAAAAATTAATGAATTGTGGAAAAATTGATGTATGACATATTTCTTTTTGTTTACATTTGTAACAGTTTTTTGTAGTACAATTTGAATCTAGTTGATAACAACTACATAGATAGTTGAAAGTACTTCTATTAAATTGTGGTATATATTTGTTTTTAAAATATTTTTTACTCTATTAATTATTGTATTGTTTTGAATATATATATATTAACGAAACTTAAATATATTCCAAACAACGGTAAACAATTTATAATACAATATAAATAAAAACTCAATAAAAACTCATAAAGAAATATTTTCGATTATATTCATAACCATTTTCAACTCAACTTTCAAAATGGAATCATCTATTACCAATCAGAAACACATGTCGATTTAAATATCCCACAATTCATTAATCCTAACATTTGCTGACTATCTGTTTATTATCGTATTTTTATACCTACTAATAAAAACTGCCTCTTTAATTTTTCTTTTTTCATTATCTCTCTCTTGGCCTAATTAGCCAATCTGTTATTAGTCATTAATTATTTAGAATTTATCAATACAATTAATGTTAATATAAAAGAACATTTTTTCAATGATTTATACAGTATGTATATTTTATAGAAATGTATGTTTACTATGTATAATGCTTTGATTTCTATTTCTAATTTTATAGGTAGTCTTTAGAGGTCAGGTGATTGCTGCTATTGTAGCTGAAACTGATATAATAGCCCGTAAAGCCGCTAAATTAGTACAGGTTCAATACAAAGATTTAAAACCAATTATTACTATTGAGGTAAATATTTGTACTTCATATATATATAAGATTGACAAAAAAAATTTAAATTGAAAACCATAATTATTATATACAAATTAGCTTTTTATAATTATTTCTTAAATAAACTTGCAAATAATATCATTTCTGAATACTTATATAAAAATTGATTCACTTTTATCTTGTATCCAAATTCTTATATCTATAGTAGATAAGTTATTGATATTTTGGAGAACATAGATATTAAAATTAGTAGAACACACACACACACACACACACACACACACATATATATATATATATATACTTGTCTACACAACTGTTGTTTTAATATTTTAACCTGGGACTCATTTTCTGATAAAAAAATCAATGTATAAATAAGTAATTGTATTTTGCTTTTTATTCATTTATATATTTTCTTTAATTAGTTTATAAATTTTTTTGTCTCCATATAATATATTTGTGTGTATGTACATGTGCTCATTAAATGATCAAGATATTATGTTGTACTGTAGAAAAAATAAATGGGCAAAAATCAATGACTCACCAAACACCACATGAGAGCAATTACTTTTACTCTTATAATGTATAATAACTTGTAAAACAATAATTATAACATTGCAATAAGTTATATAATAATTAATAAAGAACTGCAGAATAGACATTTTTTGCTGTGCGATAATTACTACTTTGTATGATTGTTCTACAATGAAGGATTTGCTGACAATTTCGACCTTTGTTTGACTAATTGTTTTTACAATGAAATGTTTTAATTACTATACATACATACACCCAAATATAAATTATGGTGAAAATTTTCACAAGTAAAAAATATGAAATATATATATTTTAATGATCGGCACTGTGACACACTAAAAATGCTGAAGAGAAGATTATGTAGAATTTGCTACTTATTTTGTATTTAGATAGTTTTTGATAGTTCAATGGGACACCTCTAAGTTCATTTATAACCTGAAAGATGATTTGAATTGGGTTTAAACTCTAATCTTCTTGGACATGCACTTTTTTACTTTCAGTTTCTTTAATGTTCCAATTATAGCTTATATATTCCTCTTTAGCACTTTAAAATAAAATAGCAATAAAAAAAATGAAGACTTCTCTTCAATTTTTTATCCTTTAATCTGTAATCATCCCATAGTACAATTATTTCCAGCATAGATCAGGATATTATAATTCTCTCTGATCTATGCATTAAATAAAATTCTGATAAAGAAAACACCTGTAAGAAAACATTATTTAACAAAGATCATAATACATTTATTTATATGCCCAACTTTTTATAATGTCATCAATGGTTATCTTTCACTTCAATTTAATATAGCAAAGACATTAATGTTCCATTAGAGTTATTTTTCTCTTATCATCTTCACCAAGACAATATTTTGCCATAAGAAGTATCTTAAATGAATTTAACTTTCATTTTCTTTATATTACCTAAATGGTTTCTTTCTTTAATTAATTGACTTTTAAGTTTAAATACTAATTTTATTTACTCTAATACTCATTCTATTGATGACTATAGTATAGTTTTAACAAATGTTGTGAATACATTCCATATATTGTAATTTTAACTTAACTTGCTGGTATGCTCATTGTTTTGAAATATTCTGTTTTGGAAATGAATATTATCCTGACTCTTACGCATTCTCATCTTAGTATGATGTCTTATTGTACAACTTTAATTTTTCTGAACCATTTCAGATCCTCATCTTAAGGAGATTACTTATATTGCACAATAAAATTATTGAGAATATTCTCATGTCATCAATCATTTCTAGTATCTGGAGACATTTGTCTTCCAAACCCTCTATTCTTGTCTCAGTTGCTCATAACCTTGCAGCATTTCTGCACTCATCTTTTATTTTTTTTATTTTAGCAGAAATCTTTTCTGCTTGTTTGAACTTGACTTATTTTATTTATTTTGTTTGATTTTCTATTTTATCTTCCATTTGTTCAATTTTTTTTGACATATTGCTCTCAGTTGTCCCATTTGTTTAGTTTGTTCCTGTTGCACCTTCATTATTTATTGAAAGCATTGCTACTATATTTAATTCTTCATTTAATCTTTTCATTGGACTATTTGTTCCCTTATGTATTATATATGGTTCTTTCAAAAAATCTTTCTACTATTTTCTTTTTTATAAAAACATTCTGCTACTTCCATTTCCCATTCCAGACTTTTCCTTCATTATCCTATATTCTGCCATTTACGGATTATTTCCATTTCAGGCTTATTCATTGAATTTTGTTTTTTTCATATTCTTTGCTTAAAATAATTTTTAAAAACTCTGTCACTAATGCAAAATTTTTATAAATGAGATTTCTCTAAAATAATAATCATGATCTTTATTCTAAAGATCTCTCTCACAATTACTGCATAACCTTCTTACTATCCCCAAACTTTATATTGACCTCCAATTCTATTTATTTCTTATAATATCTGTATTTATTTCTATATTTATTTAAAATAAAGAATCATCTTCATTGTTATTTATTCAAATTATTCTTTTTCTTCGATATTCATTATAAATTAATTCCAGGACTGTTTACTCCTTTTGAGGTACTACTTGAATAGTTCCCAAATATTTGACACTAAACATATATATATATATATATATATATATATATGTTTAGTGTCAAATATATTTATATATATATCTATATATCTATATATATAAAAGTGAAATAATGCTTAAAGCTAAATGGGATATTAGTAACCATTAGAAAACACCAGTAACCACATAAACATTCACAATAAGGATAGTAATCAATATTTCTTACTATTGTCAAAGCAACCTTCTCACCTTTTAATAGCAAGAATAGAAATCTACTCTTACTAATGGTCCATTGAATATATATGGACACTTAAAGATTGCAACTTGACTACAGAGTATGAAATATTGACACAATGAAGTTTAAATAAACCTCTTTAAACATGAAATAAACATCTCACTGTAATGCAGACTAATAAAGAGTCAATTATAACATTACAAAGTGCAATACTTTTAAATTGCTCACGTATTATTTAAATAATAAGTGAAATAATGCTTAAAGCTAAATGGGATAATTAGTAACCATTAGAAAACACCAGTAACCACATAAACATTCACAATAAGAATAATAATCATTATATATATATATATATATATATATATATATATATATATATTGTAACAATAACTATTATCAATAGAAGTAGAAGTAAAACATAGATATGAGGTTAGTAGTTGATTAACTAAGACTCCACTCTATATACAAATACTCATTTTACTCTAGTATTATACATTACAACATTATGCTCTGGAGAGTATGTTCTCTGAGCTATGAGGGGGGGGGACTTTTACAAGTCATGTGTGTGGCATTAATTATATATATTCATTAACATGTGTGGTATAAAATAAAAGTATTATAGCAATACAATAGTTAAGTTTTCACATATTTTATGAAATATCAAGGTATTTTATTCTATACTGGCATAAAACAATAATAAATAACTAAGTAATGATGAAATAATTTATTAATGGAAAAAGTAAATTGATAGTATCTTCTTTAGAGATTTCTTTCTTGAATACTTTTCAAAATGGAAATTATACTAAAAGTTCAAGTCTTTTCTTTACTACAACTTTATGTAATAACTTTTCAAAATAAGTATATGCAAAAAAAAATAAAAATATTATCTCTATACTGTTTTCCTGTAAATAACTTAATTCATATTATTCTTTATGAATAATCATATAATTCATTACAGGAATCATTTTAATTTTAAATATTTTATTCTTCTAGTTCATTCATGAATAAAAAGATAATGCCATTTTTGACAGTTTCAAAGTTCAGTTTTTCACTCTTTAGTTTTTTTGTTTTTTTTTGAATGTTCATTATTATTTTTTTTTCATGTGTCATAGCATCGGCCGGGACGTGAACCCACAACAGTCTGCAACCAACTACTTGCTTGCAAGGCGGTTGCGATGACCTCTCGGCTAACAACGCTTGACAAATGTTCAGTATTTTTTAAATTTTATTTATTTGAATATACAAGAAAAGGAAAATATAAAAACATTAAAGCTTCTTCCTTTAGATTATCTTACCGTATGTTTAAAAATCCTTCTTTCTTTAAGTATCGTTAAAGAAAATATTAAATTCAATTACACATAATGTTGATATTTTATTTCTTCTTAAAAAAATATTCTTGGCAGTTTATTTGCAAAGTTCCATTTAGCACTAGCGGAATTTACTAATTGATAGGGAAGATACTGAGCGTTGTACTACGGACAAGAACTGATCAGCTATTTGCTTTAATCTAGCAAGCCATCTTACACAAAAGTTTGAATATCCAGAGTATTTTCATTACTTCTAGTAACTGAAGTATTTATAAATTTATACTTTTTGTAAAGATTTAATTAAATAGTAATTTGTTTGATTTCCTCCTTGACTTCTAGCAAAGAGAAAGAAAATATTTCAATATTTTCTAGCTCGTTTTTTTGTCTTTATAAATTTTTGGGTCATCTCCATACTGAATTTAATGACTATTTGTTTCAATCCTACACACACACACACACACTCACACACATATATATATATATATTCTAACCTAGTAAAAAGAATGGTTTCTAGCGAATCTATTCCGGAAGCCTAATTCTATTAAAGAGAATTCGGACGCTTCCGTTCAAATTTATTAAATCACTTCGGAAAGCCCAAACGCTTCCTTCTAGGACGGTAGCAAACCCTATATTTTTACCTAATAGCTCGACGTTTGGTTAGTTATATAAATTCAGCTACAGCGATATGCAGTTCAGACAGAGATAGAATAAAAAAAAAATTATCATTAATAAAATAAATTTAAAAAGAAAATTTAGAATAAACTAACATTCTTTCTCTATCCAAAACACATTCTCTGAGCTGTAAGTACTTGCACTGTTCGACAATGATGATGATGACTTCATGTCATTGTTAATATTACTGACTAAAATAAAACATTCATTAATTTGCCAATATGATCTCAATATTTTATTATTATACAATCAGAAGTTTCAATCTCTTAAGCCATGCCACGCTTGTAATATTGATCATAATGAATCCATTCTTAATTTAAGACACTTATAATAATGACACTAATCTCAGGTTTCTGTTATTTTTAAAAAAATTGCAGTATTTTTCATATACTGACATTTTCTATAGGAAATATTTACCTTATTTAAATTCCAGGTGTCTTCATCCACATATCAACTATTATAATATTTAACGAGAGATAACCATATTCAATAACAACCATAATTTTGAATAATAAAGCCTTTTATCCAGAATCTCAGTCGGAATGATGAAAAGACAAGGGTGCTTTTGTGTCCTTCCATTATCCATGACAACACAATAATTTAACTAAGATTTATTACTTAGACACTTCACTTAAATCTGTATGGAACAATGTGCAACCAAAACCTACTAGTTTGGGAATAAAGTGATTTTACACACACATAAAATAAAATTGGCTGATTTCAATTCCACAAATAATTCTTATTAAATTAAAATATACTGAAATATTCTGACTGCTTACAATTGTCTATCTGGTGTACTGAATTTAAGATTTCATAAAGATTGACTCAAGAAAAGTATGCAAGATTATGCCAATACACTTTTATTTAGCACACAAGAAAAGACTCAAAACAACTTGTAACAAGACTATAATTTATTATTAAATTTAACAAGATATAATTTATTATTACAGTTTAACAAAACTATCCTTTATGATAACATAATAAACAAACATATACAATTTATTCGATCCCATATGGATAAAACAAAATATAACTAACATTAATCGTCTATACTTTTGACTGGATTCGAACTACTTCTTTATCTTCTTTTCTTTTGCAAATTGAATATAACAAAATAAATATTATTATCGATACACAACACCGTTTAGTATCTTATATGAACGTACTTAACTTTATTAACTAACTATTTTTTTAAAATACAAATAACTGATTTAGGCAAGGTACAAACATTTTATTATCATATCTTTAACTAAAGATAGTTTTTATTTAGATAACTTATTATAATTTATGGGTTATTTATCAGGTACACTTATTATTTTATTTTACCTTAATAACAACTGAAGGTTATACACTGTATTCCTCAGTATAAGTTATATTGTGGCTACTTAATCATTAATCCGAATTAAACTGTATTTGAACCCTCCATGCAAATAAAAATTCTAAACACCAATTTAAACTTACTCTCTCCTTGACTTACTGGATTACAGCACTATTCCCCACAATCCAGACATTGATCATATATACTAGCCGCTATTTATACTAAAGGAGTAAGGAATAACCCCAATATACCCGTATCTGCCATAACTTCTAAACAAAACACTATCAACACCGTGAATACTCTTTTCTCTGAGGAAGGAAAACACGATATAACTACTACATAATATTGGGCTTACTTGGGCATAATAGGACCCACAATAAACCCCTGGTTTATAGAAAACATAAAACATATAATTGACACCTAGAGAAGTATAAACATACGAAAATGATTACTATCCCCCATGGAAAACTTTTGGGGCATTTCCATCCCCAAAAAAGAATAAGTTATACTTAAACTGCATATACCAAGCTATAGGGCAGAACAAAACACAATACACTAAATTTATGTCATACTAGACAGTGAACAATGGAAACACGAAAACCAAATTTACCTTCCAAGAAAACAAAAGAATGGTAGCTGACTTGAACTTAATTAGTGAATAATAAGAAAATTGGGAAAGCCCAAACATAGATAATTGTTTCAAACTTAAAGAAAGTAGCCCTCTTTACTTGATATTTTAACTAGATTTTTATCTATTAGTATCTATTTCTTCTTCCACTAACATATAATTTATACCCAAAGCATACATAAGTAAACATTTTATAAAAAAATTTGCAAATATAAATTTAACCTAGAAAATACAGGAAAACATACCTTTATGTACAAGTTTAAAATACTTGACTATAACCTTTAACCGAGAATAAAAAAAAACACAAATTTACAAATTAGAAAAAAATATTTAACAAGTCTATATCTCACTAGAAAATTTTATGGCAATTATCTAGAGAAGAAATCGAGTCCGTTTAAAATAGAGAATTTATTATTTATTTATAGCATCAATAATAAATAGAAAGAAAAATATAACAATAATGATATGTTTTGCCGATTTACTGACTTTGACACATACATTTTTTTTACTGCCGATTTTTAGCTAGCGGCTATGAATAAAATAGGCGTTTTCCAAAATACTATTATTATAACGACTGCAGCTGACTACTGGATATAAATTTTACACTCAAATTGGTATAATATAACATATATATTATGTATAATTAAGCACTGTTTGTATTTTATACTAGGTTGTAATTTTTCTTTAATAATGAATCCCGTAAAATACACACTCAATTCTGATATTTGCCTTGAGAAAATTTATATTTTCTTTTAAAAATATACAGGCATAAGTAAATATCCTTTATCATTAATATTATTTCTAGATAATTTTCAGGAAAATTTTAACGGGACTACTTTTTCAAAGCGACATTCTTTAGAAAGAGTGAAATTTAGTAACTTTCTTGGCTTTTATAATATGTCTTTTAAATTATAAATTTCTTTTATACCACAAAAAGAAATAAATAAGGAAAGTTAACAAATCATTGATTATTTCCTGGAAATTACTCATATTACTTATTTTAAATATAATGACATTTTCCGTGATTGCTGTAGTCAATACGGTCATTTTGAACTTTAGCATAAGATAGTACATTTTTGCGTATAAAAAGCTTTAAAATAGGTAGATGGCAATAGAAAACAGAATATCTTATCAAATAGGATTAGCCACGCATGATATTACTAACAATTTACTGGACTTATATTTATTTCTGCAATAAAAAATAATAAAAATTTGTTACCGAATTTCAGTACTGCTTCCTCCTTGTAAAACTAATGTCAGACTAAACTTTCTTCAAAATTTGGCGGCTTCTTTTGCGACCTCTTACAGAAAAATAATCATTTAATTATAACATAAACAAAAGAAAGGAAAAAAAAAAACTTATTACAGTCATATATTTTTCCATATGATTTAAATGAATTACAAAGTAATTTGACAAATAATGAAAATAATAAATATACTCAATTAATAATTAGTGATGTATATTTCTTTTAAATATGATTTTCTACAAAATAAATTATCAGAAGTTATTGTGCTTTATGACAAGACATTCATCTACTCTCCCCTCTACCCATCCAAAATCAATTACTGTTTATGATAGGTGCTTTTATACTATATTAAATTGCTCTTATTGTTAATATTTTCATTAAATTATTCATGCTCTTCTTCAAAATGACATCAAATTACTAAATTTTTTAGTTATTTGCTTAAAACACGTTAAAGTAAGTAAATAGCATATTTTATTAATCACTTAATATTATTATTATTTTACTTTTTTATTTCCTAGAAAAGGATAGCATTGTTTTCCTGTGGAAACGATGCTAAATAAACCAAGTGTCAATAACACTAGGTTACAATATATATATATATATATATATATATGCGCGTAAATAAGTACACACGCCTTCAAAAATATCTCAATGTAACTTTGTCATTGTCAATATAATAGTTACAATATATATATATATAATAACTTCAGTGCTTTTTCTTAAACATTATAAAATTAAGAGCGTGACATCTGACTTGTTATTATTACTAAACATTATATGTAATTTCTGGTGTTGCTCAGCTGATATAAAATAACCGTTAGCATTAGCTATTCCAAATGGATATATAGATATTATTTGATCTAATAAGTTTGAAAACTAGCTGAAAACCATTCTAATGTAAAACATCACATTTATATACAGCCTAGTGCTAACTTTTTCAAATTCATGCTATTGTAGAATTTTAAATCAAATAATTATTATATACTAAATACAGTACATCATTTTTCTAACATTATATGTAATTTCCAATCTTGCTGTAATGTACCAAACACTGTTAATAAATATTTTAATTCTCCTTTAGTTACTAGATATCTTACTAAATGCAGAATAACTATTTGCATTAGCTGTATCAGATATATGTAGAAATTGTAATGGGTTCATTCTTGTTTGCAAACTTATCAAATATATTTACCTCTATATACATCTGAGATACTCATACAAATGTTAATTTTGCATTGGATGAGCAATCTAATGAAACATAACGAAATTAAAATTTCCAGAAAATCAACTTGATTGTTATCGATGAATTTGGAAGCAATGCCCTTCTTACATATAGTCTATAATTTTCATACGAATCTTCTTAGATAAAAAATGATCCTTTGCTGGAATTTCTACCTAAACATGCTTGTAACAATACTGCCTTGATCTTCTCCCATCAATATTACTCTTGCTTCACATGTAGACATTTGATATAGGATGATGGCTGTTTCTTTAGGCTTTATAAGAGGAGGCGAATAAGCTTATCACACTTCTATGGTTAAAATTAGTGGCATTTGATCATTATGGCACTGATAATTTAGCAAAAAATATCATACAGCACTTTCTAATATTCATAAATTTTGTTCTGTTGCAGTTTAGCATTTGGTAGCTTTATATGCAAAATGAATTACTTCATTATTCTTTTCATCAGCTGGCGATGTTTTATTCTTTTCCACTCATGCACTAAAGACTTTATTATTTTTTTTAATCTGTTCGAAAACACTATAATTATTTTATCAAACTGTATTGATTTATTAGTTTACTCTTAATTCAATCGCCGACGGTACTTCCTTCTTGTCTTACGCTATCGAATTCGTAAAAAAAGCGAATATTTTAGAACGTATCGCCCATTTTCTTTATCATTTGAAAATTTGCTCTCACGGTGTTGACTTTCTACTGCCAATGCATTATTTTAAAAGATGACGGATATGAACTCCTTTTGCTTTTGTATAAAACATTATTTTTTTTAAAACAAGGTGTTTCCAGTGCTTGACACATTATATCTTGCATTTCATCCTACTTTGCCCGTAGTTATTTATTGTTACATACATTATACACATAGTATTGATTAGGATGTTTACATAATGGAATTTTAATTTTGTTTTCCACACTTGGTTACCTAATGATCAATTTGACATTGGATCATCACTACGCTTGCTTTGTCTACGGCCGCATTATTGTATTGCTTGATTTATGACTTACAATATACTGGCTGTTAGTTTATTATTAGTATACATATACATTTATATGATTCTTTTAAAGTGTTTATTTCTAGTCTTTTAAATCGGATTTCTTTAAAAAAACAAATTACTATCTCATGATTTAATGATGCAAATATTGATAGCGTATATATGTATACAAAAAATAGCATATATTCAAGAACTTACTGGTTAAGCAAAAGGTTTTGGTAAGCTTGACTTGCTGATGTGGTTAAATGTTTTTTTAGGATTGTAAGCTATATATAATTGCAAGGAAATCAAGTCATACATCAAATGACTAAATTTAATAAACTTTTACTACAAATGTTTATTATTAGACAAATGCTGGGCTTAAGATAGTATTTTTAGATCTAATGTCTGAATATCCTAGCGCTTCATTGATGACAGTCAACAGCTAGAAACCTTTGGGATAGAGATATTTAAAAAAAGCTTGTTTAGAGCTATTCATGTTCATTAATATATATATATAAACATTTTTGTTAATTGATTATCAAAAGATTTAAGAGATGATGTAAGAGTTTCATGTAAATGACTAGAATAAATATATACTTAGTTATTTATTGGTGTTGTACGGTATAATGCATAGTAGAATAATAAATAATACTATCTTAAATATAACGTATAATTGAAATATGATTTTTATTAATATAAAGGACTTGCTATTTTATATTTATAACATTAGAATTCTGTTTAATATATTTTCTAACAATGTAATGTTTTTTTTTATTTATGCGAATAATGAATACAGTATTTAGTAAAGAAAAATATAATACAGAATATATGTAGTGCATGATTTTATAATTTTTTTTTTCAACTAGACGTTCATTAAATTATAAAGCACAGGAATAAGAGAAAAAAATATTGAGTAGTAATGAAATAATGAAAAAAATTATAGAGAAAATTTTTAAAAATATGAATTTTATGTAGAACTAATAATAACCATATCAAATATAAAAAAAAAACAAAAACATTGGCTAGATGTATATAAATCCAGAAATTGTTTTATAAATAGACTAAGAAATAAAATAGTAGTTGATGCTAAAAAAAAATTATTGTTAAAAAAGTATAAATAACTTATATGATAAAATTAATAAATCTTTATCATCTATTTTAATTTTAAAAAAAAAAATGTAAATAAAGATGGAATAAGTTATGAAGCAATAATAACGAAATTTCAAAGCTATAAATTAAGACAAAAACTGATAAAGCACAGAGAATTGATGATATGTCACTTGCATTATTAATGAAAATAAGAAATAAAAATCCTTTGAAGCAACTAATTGGTTTTGGATATTAATGAATGATTTATGAAAGAGATTTTTGGATTTGGGAAGTTATTATTTCACTAAATAGAAAGTCTAATTCACTAAAATGTGATAATTTTGCACATAAAAATAAAAAGGTCTCAATATTATTGAATAAATAACTTTTTAATAGTTTAGTCATGATTTATTTCAAGAAGAGTTTGAATTTATAAAAGTTAAAACGGTAAATAAATACTTTTAGAGTGAGAAACATATCGTTGAGAGATACTTGAAGCTAGATTGATAAATTAATATATAGATTTTGAAAAGCCAATTAATAAAGCAATTAGAATAAATTAGTTTCATAAACTAAAAAAATAGTACAGATTGAAAGAAACTAAGAAATTTGCTTATGAATCAGAAGATTTTTGTATAGTTATTGCAAATAGAGATATAATTCAGAAATATTATCTTCCTTCAGTTTTAAGTAACATTTATATGAATTTTTAATAATTATACTGTAAATAAAAATGTAATTGCGGTAGGAACGTTTGTTGATGACCTAGCAGTGACCGAAATCAGTAATAAAGAATAAAATGTCATTTTATGTTGACAAAATTGTAGAAAATTTAAAAGGATAACAAATAAAAGTAAAACTAAAACATGATTAAACAAAGGTATAAAATAGAATATTTTTAAATTTTAGAAAAATGGTTAATAGATGATGGATATAACTATAAATTAATTGTAGTAATAAGTATAGCTTAACATAAATAAAAAACAATGAGCAGTAGAAAAAGACAAGAAAAAAAGTATAGAACAATAATAAATTTGTAAAAGAAGAATAAATAATGAAATGATTTTTGAAGGAATTATGAAGAGAAAAAAAATTGAACTGAACAAATATTCAGAGACTGAACAAGTATAAAAATTGTATTGGAAGGAATTAATTATGAAGAGAAAAAAAATTGAACTGAACAAATATTCAGAGACTGAACAAGTATAAAAGTTGTATTGGGAGGAATTACATAGTGTTAATGAAACAAAAAAAGATAGGAAAATCATGTGATACTTTACTTCAAATAAGATGAGCTAAGTTGACTATGATCTTAAAAAAATGTAACCCCTAGTTTTATTGAAATAAAGCAAAATATTATAAAGTTTAGAAGATGTAAAAATGATTATAAAGTTTAGAAAATATAATAGTATTATGTACAAACAAAAATTCTCATTTAAATTTTTATTTTATTTTATATTAAGGGTATTAAAAATAATTTTCTTGAAAATAATTAAAATATCTACGATTATAAGCTTATAAAGTGTTCGGTATACCTTTCAATTATTTTTAGGTTTATGAAATATTCAAACAATATTTTATTTACTTATGATTTATTAATAATTTACTCTTGACAAAATTTAAAACTCTTTAACCACGCGAATATTAATGATGTTATAACGCTGACACTAATGTTTTATGCATAGAGGATAATTTCTGTTATGTATAAAGAGAGCTAAAATAGCGATGAGATGTTGGATAATAAATAATAAGTTAATCAAGCTACATAGAATTATTTTATTGTAAACCAGTATATATAACTAAACCAATTATGTAATCAATACATAAAGTGATATCATAATATTATTTTGCAAGAGAACTTTTAATCGCTCTCTATTAGACCATTGTGTAATTAAAATTATTGTATATACAACGGTAAAAATTTGAATTGTAAGCTCTAGGATAACACGAAGCTCATGGTGCCTGTTTTAGAGGCTAATAGAAAAAAATTAAATGCTCTCATTTATAATATATGTATACACACACGTATATTTTTAAAAAATTAACATATTTATGAATATCAAATTATTCATATTTTGTTAGCCTAAAGATGTATATAATCGTTATATTTAGGAAGCCATTGAAGCCAAATCATATTTAAATCCTCCTCTGATTATTGAACAAGGTGATATTGAAAAAGGATTCAAATCCAGTGATCATATAATTGAAGATGAAATTAAAGTTCATGGCCAAAAACACTTTTATATTGAATTGCCTGCAGCTATTGCTTTACCTAAAAAAGAACATAATGAATTGACAATGTATTTTACAACACAATATCCCACAAGAGTACAGGTATGTAATACTAATTATGACTTTAATAATATTCTCAAAGTGGTGTAACCATTATTTTAATATTAATTGCAGAAATAACATTATTCTAAATCACAGCTTTAGCATAACATTTCTGAATATTATTTGTAGGATGATATTATGAGATAAAATTCATTATTTAAATTTAAAAATAAAGTGGAGTGATAATTTGTTGTATTGTAAAATGTCAGTCAAACTGCTTAATATTAGAATGTGTTAAAGTGATGTTTCATGTGACAATGTTGCATAAACACATAATCTTAAGAACACATTTGCACGTAGGTTTTAGTCTGACAGATTACACAATTTGAAAATTTATATTTCTGTAGTGGTTGATTGATTTCAATAAATCTGATACTTGGCTGAGATTAAAATTTGGATATTTCAATCTCTTTTAGCCAAGTGTCTACAATATCTATGGAAATATATTAGACCAAGTATCCACCATTACCATAATAAAAAGGTTGCCTTGATGACAAATAAATTAAGATTTTTAATATTGTTTGATATTGTGTAGGTGTTGACTGCTGTTATATATATATATATATAATAATGGTCATGGTATATTTGAGTCTTACCATATCTGCCGTACAAAGGTGCCACCAGGCCATTCGAACCTGGAAAATTTATATAGTAGGCACATACTTACTGTTAAGATCCAAATTTATTTTATATATTTTATTATGATCATTAGCCCATGTCACTATCTCTAGGAGTAGCTGTGATCTATAATCTAAATTCTTAATGCATATATTTAAGTATGAAAAGATAAAAAAATTAATAAACTATTGCCAGTAATATTATGCAAAAAAATTTACTATCACACATATATAAAATTGAATTGGAGGAATAAACATTATTACTTTAGTTTGTATATTTATCATATTTAAATTTAAATTTAGTTTGCACAGATGGAGATTCTTGTTTATACATTTTAATCTTTTGATAGACATAAATAAGCTACATAGATTATGCACATAAAACTTACAAATCCATGCAGCTATTTACATCTAAGTTTAAATTTTAAGCTTTAATATTTTAAAAACCAAATGAGCATGCATATGTATACATATATACAGCACAACCATCTACCACAAACTATTCTAGTTCAATTATTATTAATTGGAATGTATAAAAAAGGTTATACTCTTCTTGAGTTCCTTAAGACACTCATCATGAGGTGTCACATTTACAAATAATGAACTTATAGAGGAGGCTTAGGCAAATACATCGAGACACTCAACATAAGGTATCATATTTACCAATAGACACCGAGTGTGGAGGTACATGCATACACATGTACATAACATATAACATCACTTAATTTAATTAACAATTATATTTATTAATTATAAGAAATAAATTAATAGAAATGACTGTATTACGATTACATTAAAATATTAATAATTAATTTAACCTTCCATGTTGTTCAGGTAATAGTTTATGATTTAAACTTGATTAGGCCTTAAATGTTAAGAAATAATTTAATGTTCATTTAGTAAAGTCTATTATAATTAGAGTTCATAATTTATAGTTTATATGTTACATTTGAAGAGCTCCCGGTTCCTTGTCCCAATTCCCGTGAAATCTTTTATTATTTATATTTTCTGTTCATGCTGTAGTTGTCAATCCGGAGATGGCCTTAGATGGTTTGATCCTGGAACTATCTTATTGCAGTATCCATATGATTCGAGATCTGCAATAGTACCATTCATCTTTCAACAGTTTCTTCATTTGAAAATAGCAGGAGGGTGAAAAGTGCATCTTTTCCCCCTCCTACTCAAAAAAATCAAGCTGGAACTATTTTTAATTTAAATATTTTTTTCATTTTATACTAATTCTTCAGATTCACTGATCATGGTTTCCTGTTCCTGTGGTTTTCATTAGGGTCCGAATGTTAGTTGATCTTCCACAAGTGGTAATGCGACCTTTTAAAAATGTTTTCATATCTCTTATCTGAAATTTAATTATAAATTTGTCCCAAGGGCTCATTTACTTTGGATTAGTTAAAACCAACAATTATTTCCTTTTTGAGTTTTAACACAATACAGTAATATAATTATTGTATATTCTTTATCTTTAAATCTTTTAAGTTTTTGCTTAAAGTTGAGTTTTAAAATACTCTTTTTTTTAAATAAAGTTTTCTTTTAATAATTTTCCATCTGGGTGATTTATATATATGCTTTTGCAAGCTTTTAGTTTTCAATTTTTAATTCTAACTTTTATTTGCAAACATTTATATTTTAACTCATTTTTTTTTTAAAAAAAGAAAATAATGTAACGACATGTGCGCCCTTTACGGTATATATATATTGTAACCGTTTATTCCGGTGTAAACACATATATATGTGATATACGTTTATTACGTATTTTAAACTTAAGTTTTGCTCTTTCATTTAACAGAAATTTATAATATGAACACATATATGTGTGGTTGGTTTTGCGATGCCCTCTAATTACTCACCCAGCATATTTATGAGTATCAATAATGACCTCACGCGCCAATCTTACCTACGAATAAATAAGAATTATGCTGGGAGAGAATGGGTATCTATTTCTGATGGTTAGAGCTTGTACCTCTGGCTAGCTCACTCAGGGGTAATAGTCGGTGACCGTGGGAAAGAGGTGGAGGGAACATATAAAAATGCGCATGTAGCGCATGAACAATTCGTTTGCTTTCCTACTTTTTGCTTTTTAATATTATTTTAAAAAATTAACACTAACACACATAATTAAATGTATAATACTAATTAATATTTATTAACCAAAAGACTGTTTTTTACGAGGCTCCTCGTCGACATCTGAAATCACTCTAACTCAGCCAGTTTTTATACGAAAATATTCGTTAAATATGTATTGAATTCGTTTTTAAAAGTTCTGTACGATGGTGACATCTTCCGATTTATTTTAGAAGTGAAAAATAGAAAAAAAACGCATTTAAACCTAAACAAAGAAGGAACATTATTTGTGATTGGTTCTTAGCATGCTCTCAGCTGAAAAAGACATTCTGATTGGCTGGAAAGAACAAAGAAACTGCCTGATCAAAGAAAATAAAGAAAAACGCTGAGATTTTCATTTCGAATACGATTTAAATTATTATTAAATAATATTTATGGAAATTAAACATAATTTTCAGAGAGAATAATAAAAAACAAAATTATTTTCGAAAAATATTGAAGATTTTAGTCCAAATATTGAAGTTGTAGTAAAAAGAAATATTTACTTTTCTATAACGTAAAAGTCGATCTTTTTGTTTACATTATAACTTTTATGTTGCCGATATTGAATATTTTAGAATAAATAAATAGCAATTTATTTTTGAAAGAACTTTCGTTTTTTTCATGACCTGAAAAATTAATTATATACTTTTTATAAACGTATCTGAGTTGAATTTAATATTATAGGCGAATATGTTTTAACAATAGGCTTTGTCTTCAGTTTGTGAGTTGGCCAATTAAAAGATTTGATTTTTATCTGATACAACCAATGATAAAATTAGCGGTTAAAAGGTTAATATAAAACAAATAATAAAACAAAACCCATAGAATCCCAGAATTGGATATTGGTTTGTGCCTGAATAATTAAATAACCTGCATGTAAATACACTCACACAAGTTTATAAATGCAATACACAAAAATACAGATCATAGCTTGAAAACAAATTTCAATCAGGCATTGTCTATTAAGGCGTATACAGGGTATTATTTCAACATTTTATTCATTTACTTTAACCCTTTTACACATTATTTAATAGGACGTGCTTTCATTCAAAATAGTTAGTATCACTTACGAAAAAATGTTTGGTTTATCTCACCCAGGTGTAGATTATTAGCTGTATGATTAAAATATTTCTTTCTTTGGTCTATTTCCATAAGGCAATCAATGGCATCCGGTGAATGCTGTTTTTTTCATGGTTTGAAGAAGGGCTTCACTTCTACATTTACAGTGATGGTAGTCTCTCCGCGGGATGGATGGCATAGCTGGCCCGTTCTGCTCTTCTACTCCAGCCTGTTCATGATTTCTCGATTATAAACTTTTTTTCTTTTTACCAACTTTTTCTTACGATCCTGCTCGTGGCAGTCACAGCTATATAAGTCCTTCTCAATTCAGCTTTTTGACTCTCATTAATCATGCTATTGTTCTTTCTTCTTTCATTAAACCATGTGGTTTGCGAAATAAAAAATTTTTCAATACTTTTCTTTCTTTGTTTCTCTTATCTAAGCTTAGGAATTTCCAATTTACCTTGCGATCTACACTCGACCGTTCATTGTCTCTTTATTTTTAACATTTTATTTTATTAATTAAAATGTCTTTGTTTCAAGATAGCGATCTGCAACTTTTTGGGTCCTTTCTTTGCAATTAATTTTTTTTTTTTTATAATTTGTAACATTCTTCTTTTGGTCGACCATCTTAGAATATTTCTTTTTAAATTAAAATAACTTTTATTCCTTTTTACGAAATTATTACACTTACTCACTCATGCAGTAATATAAACACATATATAAATAAATATCAGAGCACAAACCATATAATCCCCCATCCCTTTTATATTTCAATGTTTTTTATTTAATTACTTAAATATATATGTATGCACTTGCATACAAGACCACAACGAAAAAGAACAATTTACTTAATATTATACTTGATTTAATTAGCTACATATGCTTGGTAGTATTACCCTCTGACTTTAGAACAGGGTTTGAACTCAGCCCTGTTATAATACCCCCTTTGAAAGCCTTTAAATTCCATTTTAGTATTTAAATGGCTCACTCCTAAAACCCCAAAATAATTCTAGTTATTATTCTGATGGTATGGGTTTGAGTGACCGAGTGTTATATGATGCCTTTATTTCCTGTCCAGTGTCTACCCAAAACGTGTGATTTCCCTGACATCTCACAATGGTGAATGGGCCCTCATACAAATTACAGAATTTTTTACATATGAACTTCCCTGGCTCACTTACATGTGGTGTCTTTATCAACACCCAGTCACCCACCTTGAACCTATGGTATCTCATTGGCATTCTATTCCGCTTCTGGCTTTTTCTTATGAGGTTGCGATATGCCTGTCTTTGATCACTTTCAGTATCTACTGAGTTTTCCTCACTTCTTGACAGGTTATCCGGTATTAATTGAGGAGCATCACGGCCACAGTGCAACTGTATAGGAGAGAATCCCGTTGATTCATTTACTGCCCAATTAATATAGTTGAGTATCTCACTAATTTTCCTGACCTAACCTCTATTGTTGGTGGGGATGTAAGTTCTGAACAATCTATCCAGCTCATGCATCACTCGTTCACATAGGTTTGATTGGGGGTTCCGCATGGACGTCAGTATATGTCGGATCCCTGATCTCTGTACCCATCCCCCCATTCTCCAGATGTAAATGGAGTCCCATGATCAGAGAGGATAATCTGGGGTTTCCCCACTAAGGGAAAATGCTCTTTTTCTAATATGCATATTGTGTTCCTTGTATTTGCTTGAGCTATTGGGTATGCAGCCACGAATTTGGAAAACAAATCATATACCACCAACAAATACTTCTTTTTATTGTATGCTGGCAATGGACCATAATAGTCCACTGCTACCATCTCCTGTGGTTTCTTTGGTATTATGGATGTCATTGGGGCTGCATAATTTCTGTTTGCTGGTTTGGCTCTCTGACAAATTTCACGTTGGCCAATGACAGCAACTGTTTTAGCATGCATGCCGGGCCAATAAAACCATTTCCTGAGCCAATGTTCAGTCTTCCACACCCCATCGTGTCCATACACTTGGTGGACATGAGTCACCACTGCCTCTGTCATCTGTCTAGGTATGATGGGCCTCCATACTTCCGGGTCATTCATGACTTTATATTAAAGTATGGATCCCTCTAATTTACAACATCCAATCCTATGTTCATACCAACCTACAATCTTGGTCTCCCCATCCTCCATGTACTCAATTACCTGTTTCAATTGAGCATCTTATCTCTGGCATTGAGCCAGCTGTTTAAGGTCATTTTCAACCCCATCCATTTCCATGCTCACACCAGCAATATATAAATTTTCTGTCTGCAAATGTTGAGATTTTAAAGGTATGGGGTTCCTGCTGAAAATGTCTGCCACTATATTCTCCGAACCCTTGCAATACCTCACTGTATAGTTATATTCTTGGAGGTATAGACTCCAGCGTACTAACTGACTATTGGTTAAGTAACTATGGTTGATGAATTCCAAACTTTTGTGGTCAGTGACCACGATGACTTCTGATCCTAACAAGAGTGTACAAAGTTTTTGGAAAGCCCAAACAATTGCTAGAGCTTCCTTTTCAGTTGCTGTATAATGGAATTCAGGTCCCTTGATCAACTGGCTCAGGAAATACAACACCCCTATCTGACCATTCGCTTGCACTTGTGACACTGTTACTCCCAAACCATACCCACTACTATCCGTCTGCACCACAAATGGCCTCTCAAAATCGGGAAATGCCAACACTATGTGTTCAATAAATCCTGCCTTCACCCTTTCAAAGGCTTGTCCTTGTTTCTCTTTCCACTCCCACCTTACATCTTTCCTCAATAGCCTCACCAAGGGTTCCATTTGTTCTGAAAATCGTTCTTGAAACCGGTTGTAAAAGTTGCACAAACAAAGGACCGTACTTGTTTTCTGTATCTGGGTGCTGGAAAGTCTCTAATGGCTGATAACTTGTCAGGGTGGGGCCTAATACCTTGTCCTCCTACCATATGCCCTAGGAACGTAAACTCTTCCTGAAGTAATGTACTTTTTTTAAAGTATATTTTAATCCCCTTTTCCTTGCACTCCTTTAAAAACATTATTATATGCCCTATATGCTCTTCTATGGTGTCTGATGCCACTAACACATCATCCACGTACATCATGATCATCTCTTTTACTTCAGGGAATAACACCTGATCCAAACATCATAGCAATCCGGCCCCACTGTTAATCAAGCCAAACGGCATTCGGTTGAACTGATATGAATAACCCTCATATCGAAATGCGGTATATTTACAGTCATCTGGGTGTAGCTTGATCTGCCAATAACTAGCAGTCAAGTCAAATGTTGAAAATATTCTTTTTCCCTTGAATCTTCCCAGAAGTTCTTGTATGGGTGGCGGAACATTGCAATCGGGAATGGTTATTTTGTTCAGTTGTCTTGCATCGAGGCACAGCCTGATTGTACCATCTCTCTTCCTCATGACCACCAATGGGTTGCAGTAAGCTGATGAGCATTTGAAACAATGTCCCATTCCACCATCTGGTCTATTTGCTTTTTCACTTCGGTTCAATATTTATAAAGAACAGGGTATGACCTGGCTTTAAACAGTTGGTTTTCATTTACTCTAATCCTTTGTTCAAAACCCGGTATTATTCCTGGTTTGTCAGAGAAAACTTGATGGTATTCTTGCAATGTTTGCATCAATGTGCTTTCCCAACTTCCTGTGGCCATCTTTGCCTCTCGTACCCTTTCCATAATGATGTCATTTGTACGGTCTCCCACCGTGCACAATGCCCCGACTGACCTACATAAACCCTCACTCAGAAATTTAACTACCTTCCCTTTACATGTGACTTGCCTGCCTTCATAATCCAAAGTGCATTTATATTTATGCAAAAAATCTGACCCTAACAAAATGTCGCATATCAAATCTTTCATTATCAAAAAGATGTGCGGACAGCTTTCTCCATCAATTTTAATATCTAGCCATATTTTTTTGGACTCAATCTTGGCTTTTCGGTTATTGGCCACTGTTACATGCACTGCTTTCAATGGTAGTGTAGGTATATCCAATTGTTCTTTCCCAATTCTGTGGTATTGTCTTTCTGCTATCACTGAAACCTGACTACCCGAATCCAAAAGGGCCTCCATCTCGATTTGATTCACTGTTGTGTGAATTTTGGGGCATGTCTGACATGCATAACCTGGAACTCTGTCTTCCCATGAACACACTAAATTTCCTATTTCCCTTTTCTCTTGACCATATCCTTTTCTTATTCCATGAATTCCTGTCTGCTCTCCCGACTTCAATCCTTGCTCATAAATTTGCCTCATCTGTTTACTTACTTCTAACTGACTCAATAGTCTATCTACCACCTTCACTGTTTTCTCCCTCCTTATTTCTATCATCCAGCTGATTTCCTCCAGTAGATTTCTGCACACTATTCTTAGAATCTGTTTTTCAGACAGTCTGCATGCTTCTAGTGTCTTTAGCATGGCCACCTGTCTCCTGAAAAAATGCACATATTCTTCTCCACTATCTTCTTGAAACTTCTCTTTCATTAACTGTACTCTAATGTGCTCCTGCAGCTCTTCCCTCCAGAAGGCCTTCTTCAAACCCTTTTTATAATCTGGGAATGTCTGCGGCTGGTGTAAAAGTGAATTCCACCAAGCCTCAGCATATCCTTCAAGGTGGTGGCATGCTATTATTACTTTATCTTTCTCTGGTATACCATGGATATCAAAATATCTTTGTAGGCTTTTAATATGCTCTATTGGCCACTCCCCCTTCCCCCCTCTGTACGTTTTTATTTTCACCCCTTCTTTCTGACTCCCTTTTTAGATATTATATTACTATTTCTATATCAGACGCACCAGACCTGCTCTCCATCCCTGAAGTACTGTGCCCTCTGTCTAATTTTTCTATCTAGCCCTTTTCAACCCTATTTCTTAATCTCTTTCTTTATATTTTTCACTGAGATGATTAGTATTTCCTTGTTACTTTGCCTATCAAACCAAAATATTAACTTGTTCAAGTGAATCCATAGATTTCTAGCACTAGCAGTATTTTATAATATGCCCTTTTATGGGTAAAACTTCTACAAATATCAATCTCCCAATTGCATACACATATATAAAATGGATCCAAAAAAAAAATTGTATCTATTGTTTAGATGTATATATATATATATACGAGTTGATATATAACGTAGTCAATATACTGCTTTCTAAAATTGATCACTCTTAATTATATCAAATAAAAGTTTATGAAAGTTTTTATTTATTCACTTTTGTAAATGTCAAAGCAGTTAAATATTTAACACAATAAGAAAACTCTTAAACGGAAAATAAAACTCGCATATATAATATTATTTCTCTTCGAATCAAACAACAAAATTTCCATGGACTGTTCAATACATATATATATATTAAAATATTAATTCGAATGCAATTTTGACTTAATTAATTTCCATACACAAAATAAAATTACCAGCAATAATTCGTCTACACAAGCTATATTTTATAGCTCTTATACTGTATTTCTTTCCTTTTTTTATATAAAAAAACATATAAAGCAACTTCATAGTAGACTGTCTTATCTAACTTATATTCTATCCCCCTCCTCTACTTTCCACTCTTCGAAAACTCCTTCGTTGGTGCGCCATTGTAACCGTTTATTCCGGCGTAAACACATATATATGTGATATACGTTTATTACGTATTTTAAACTTAAGTTTTGCTCTTTTATTTAACAGAAATTTATAATATGAACACATATATGTGTGGTTGGTTTTGTGATGCCCTCTAATTACTCGCCCAGCATATTTATGAGCATCAATAATGACCTCATGCACCAATCTTACCTACGAATAAATAAGAATTTTGCTGAGAGACAATGAGTATCTATTTCTGGTAGTTAGAGTTTGTACCTCTGGCTAGCTCACTCAGGGGTAGTAGTCAGTGACTGTGGGAAAGAGGTGGAGGGAACATATAAAAATGCGCATGTAGCTCATGAACGATTCGTTTGCTTTCCTACTTTTTGCTTTTTAATATTATTTTAAGAAATTAACACTAACATACACAATTAAATTTATAATACTAATTAATATTTATTAATATAAAACAAATAATAAAACAAAACCCATAGAATCCCAGAATTGGATATTGGTTTGTGCCCGAATAATTAAATAACCTGCATGTAAATACACTCGCACAAGTTTATAAATGCAATACACAAAAATACAGATCATAGCTTGAAAACAAATTTCAATCAGGCATTGTCTATTAAAGCGTATACAGTGTATTATTTCAACATTTTATTCATTTACTTTAACCCTTTTACACATTATTTAATAGGACGTGCTTTCATTCAAAATAGTTAGTATCACTTACGAAAAAATGTTTGGTTTATCTCACCCGGATGTAGATTATCAGCTGTACGATTAAAAGATTTCTTTATTTGGTCTATTTCCATAAGGCAATCAATGGCGTCTGGTGAATGCTGTTCTTTTCATTGTTTAAAGAAGGGCTTCCCTCCTACATTTACAGTGACAGTAGTCTCTCCACGAGATGGATGGCATAGCCTGGCCCATTCAGCTCTTCTACCCAGCCTGTTCATGATTTCTCAATTATAAACTTTTTTCTTTTTACCAACTTTTTCTTACGATCCTGCTCTTGGCAGTCACAGCTATATAAGTCCTTCTCAATTCAGCCTTTTGACTCTCATTAATCATGCTATTGTTCTTTCTTCTTTCATTAAACCACGTGGTTTGCGAAATGAAAATCTTGTCAATACTTTTCTTTCTTTGTTTCTCTTATCTAAGCTTAGGAATTTCAAATTTACCTTGCGATCTGCACTTGACCATTCATTGTCTCTTTTTTTAACATTTTATTTTATTAATTAAAATGTCTTTGTTTCAAGATAGCGATCTGCAACTTTTCGGGTCCTTTCTTTGCAATTAATTTATTTTTTTTATAATTTGTAACATTCTTCTTTTGGTCGACCATCTTAGAATATTTCTTTTTAAATTAAAATAACTTGTATTCCTTTTTATGAAATTATTACACTTACTCACTCATGCAGCAATATAAACACGCGTATAAATAAATATCAGAGCACAAACCATATAATCCCCCATCCCTCTTATATTTCAATGTTTTTTATTTAATTACTTAAATATATATGTATGCGCTCGCATACAAGACCACAATGAAAAAGAACAATTTACTTAATATTATACTTGATTTAATTAGCTACGTATGCTCGGTAGTATTACCCTCTGACTTAGAACAGGGTTTGAACTCAGCCCTGTTATAATATATATATATATATATATATATATATATATATATATATATATAATTAGTTTCCAACCAGTAACCACCTAAACATTCACAGTAAATATAGCAACCAATATCTCTAACTGCTGTCAAGGCAACCTTCACACCTTTTAATAGGAAACTAATTATATCATTATCCCAGATTAGCTTTAGGCACTATTTCGCTTATTATTTCTAAATAATACATGGGCAATTTAAAAGTATTGCATTAAATAATGTTTTAGATGACTATTTATTAGTCTGCATTATAGTGACATGTTTATTTCATGTTTAAAGAGGTTTATTTAAACTTCATTGTAACAATATTTCATACTCTGTAGTCAAGTTGCAATCTTTAAGTGTCCATATATATTCAATGGATCATTAGTAAGAATGGATTTCCATTCTTGCTATTAAAAGGTGTGAAGGTTGCCTTGACAGCAGTTAGAGATATTGGTTGCTATATTTACTGTGAATGTTTAGGTGGTTACTGGTTGGAAACTAATTATATCATTATCCCAGATTAGCTTTAGGCACTATTCCGCATATATATATATATATATATATATATATATATATATATATATATGGGTGCTGCGTGTTTGTGCAAAATATTTTAATTAAAGTATGTATAACAAAGCATTCTGAGTATTGGAAATAAAATTGGAATAATAGCAAAAAAGATGGATTAATATAACATGATAAATACTTTGGAGTGTAGCAATTGGATTTCTTTTATATGTATACTATTGAAAAATTAAGACAAATTTTAAGATAAGAATGACATAGCATCTAATTTTGTATGAAAAAGATAAAACTAATTTTTCAAATATATCATTATTTCATAATCATGAAAAAAATATGATCATGGATTTGTTTCTGGTAATGTTAATGTCTTTCATAAAAGAGGATATGACAGAAAAAAAATGGAAGTAAGTTTTGGTTTATTTTTCATAATAAATATATGTTGAATCAGAGTACTAATAATATTTAAATAAAGAAAAAATGGATTTTTAAATTTTAATGGTGAAATGCTTTTGTATAGATGACCATAAAAAAATACTATTTTTTAGGGATTTCTTAAATAAATTTTAAAGTCAGTTCTCTATTGTAATATATATATATATATATATATATATATATATTGTACCGGTAAAAACCAATGCTTAGTCACACACAGTAATCCGAATTCAAACCCAGTCCACGTCTAGGAATAAATTCCAAAATGCAAACTAAATTCAAACCCAAAACCCTGGCATGACTAACCGATGACAACATTACAACGGTACGGGGTTTTCCCTTTACTAGCTCATCGAAAAAAACACAGACTAAATTATCTACAATCAGCTATTTCATAGATATCTTATATTCGGGATATTGGTACGGCTAATAATTTGATGTATATATTTAAGTTGTCAATACAGACAGCAGGTGATTAACTAGATTTCGAGAGTAATAATGCAAGAGAGACAAAATTAGATTAGATAATTTTTTTAATAAATTATGGAAAGCATTGAATAATATCATTTACAGGTACGGTAAAACTTTCATATGTATTTTATAATAAATTGCTGCTAGTCATTAATAATCGGTTTAGACTGCTTAACAAAACTCATGCCAATATTTATGTGTTTTAACTGGTTGTATAGGTCGATATGAGAATCAGAGTAACTGGAGCATTTAAAATATTTAACTACTATTTTATATTAATAAATAGATTCAAACCATTGCGTATACGAATAATTGGAGGCGGTTTTATATAAAACTATAATATATAATACTGATGTACTGATGGTTGCAGGGATTAAGGAATACTACAATAATAACTTGCAGTGCATTGACGGAAGACCGGGCGGCTTGTACTTCGACAAGTCTTAATGCCCCCAAGTAGATCCGGGACACTACAACCAGCCGGGATCATTTTCGAACCCCGGTGATCCAAGAGATTACCTGGAGAAGAATTTCTTTCCATATGGTAATAAAACGAGATGCCAATTTAGGTGAAGGTAAAGGCATTGCCACAGTAACATCGTGGAAAAGTGATCGGAAGTGGATTTTAAAATGAAATTATATAAAACCTGGATTATCTCCGTAACATTTTTTACGCAACAGTCCGATATAACGATTCAAATAAAACATGGCGAAATCAAAGGATCGCAAACGTAACAATTAATTAATTTCACTCTGAAACCCATAACTCCCCCCAGGTTGTTCGGACGGTAGTAATAGCAACAAAATTATTCACTTTATATTATTACTCCGTTCATATATAAAAATAATATAATAAAATTTTAGACTATTTTAAATATTTGAGATTTGAAGTATAGATTACAGTATCATGACAAATAAAAGGAACAATAAAAGTACTGGAATATTTCTCAACTCAACATAAACGGGACAATTTTTAGTTCAATAAAAGGACATTACTTTTAAAATCAATATAATAAATATTATAAAATAACTTTACTGACTTTAACTAGAGTTGAAAAATATTATTATTGGCATCGTTTGTTTGTAAAAATAAGTAATAGTAAAATATAAATGTATTCACAAATGGATTATTAGTAGGCACAAATCTTAATAATGATTATCTAAAGACTAGAGCACAGAAATATTAGAGAAGGAAATTTACTGACAGGTTTTAGTGTAACATTTTCAAATGGAAAACAAGAAATTTACATGCAACTACTTAGATTAACAGATTAAATATACAATTATTAAGCTCAGAGGAAAGTTAAAAAGTTCATCTTTCAAAAGTTACCATTCTTTCTTGTCCACTTTTCTTCTTGTGGTGATATGTATGAAGAATGTAGGGCATTTTGAATTTCTTAGAAAGGCATGGTTAATTTAAATGTTGGAATTTGGAAGACTGGAAGCACGGAAAACATTACAGATCAGCGGTACGAAAGATTTAAATTGGCAGAACAGGAATCAGCTTCTTGGACTTAGCCCATCATGATTGCAGTTTACCGGGCAACTTCTTAATAACGGTTGAAGTGATTTCTCTGGAACAACTACTTTGCTATAGCTTGAGACGATCTAAGCACAGCCAAGTCAAAAGTTAGAGTGTCTATATTATATTTAAGATGGCTACAGTTGACCTTTCTGCCTAGTTTTTGTTCATGACTCCGCCTCCTTTGATTTTCCGGCCTCCAGCAATATCTAATTTTTGACTATACAATAGCATTTGCCTTTCTTGATAAGAGTTCTCGTTTCTCATTTCCATTGTTCGGTTTTCATTTATTTTTAAATTTAATACATGATTCTAACTTGACAAAACAATTACATCGGAATTCGTGAATACAAAAATATAAATTCATTATCTTAATTTATCGAAGTACAAATTAATTATCCTATACATGTTGTACAAGTAAGATTTTGATTAAAAATACTGATCAAAGGAATGTGACTTTTGATCAGCATTTTTAAATGACTTTGTATAATTTGCAAAATTAAAATTTAAAGAAAATATACACGCAATTGAAACTTTTAAATTGAGCTAATATAAATCCACAAACCACACACACACGAATATTATTTATCATGATTTGTGACATTTATACTCATACTCTTTACATTAAATTCTTTTTAAACAAACACAAAATAAATAACTTAAAATTTATGTGGCTGGGAATAGAAAAAGTCTCATTGCGGGTAAATAGTGGTTTAGAATTACCGTTCTTAAATGACAACCATGAAACTAAGATCGATTTTTCGATCTGTCTGTTTCAATATATATATATATATATTGTACCAGTCGAAAATGTATGTCCATTCAACAAGATTTAGAATCTAAGCAAAAGTACCCCGAATCCAATCATGCCCGAGATACACAGGTCAGGAGCAATCATGAATTCTAACCTATTTGCCCATTCCCCAATCTATAACACTATGGACAACACTCTACGGTGATACCACAAATTAATTATTTCTGGGCCAGGTGCTACATCATTTTGCATGAGACTCAGCTGATGATGATGATGAGAGATTGAGTGAACCCATTATATTAAGTTTAAAATACATAAATATAAATATTATTAAGGAGATTTGAACAACTGAATTAAGTTTAAAATATATAAATATTTATTTTGACAAAAATTCAAGATTTTATATATCTTCAACTTCATGCATTTAAAACTTTAATTTTGGTTACAAATATTTGATGATCTTTTTACAATTATTTTATTTCAATAGATATCAATTTAGTGTGGCAGTTACCTACAATACTGATGTATATTTCAAATAGGCTTTTATTTAAAGTTACAAAAAATAAATTTATCTGGGTGATTGGTAGACGTTTTTACATTGCAACACATATAAAAATTTGACAATAATAAAGTTTCGCTGTTTGGACGACTTTAATGGGATGCCCTTGGCATTTGATACATTACTTTATTTAATTAACAGCATTTATTGATAACACTAAAATAAGAATACATTCTGATCATTATATATTTAAAACATTTATTTATTAAACATTTTCGACATTTAACTAGAAAATATTGCGAAACTACATCAATATGGGGAATGGATTATTCAATAAAGGGGAGGGCAGATTCATGAGGGGTTGGATTTAAACTCCAACTAAAAATATTACAAAGAGAAAATGTTTCATTATTACATATTATTACGGTTTATTTTGTTAAACAGGCTAAAAGGAAACGAATTATAGGAAATTGCGGTGTTAGCATAATAGCCGAATATTTGCGGATCCAATATTTTGAAGTGCTTTATCATAGTACGGAAGAAAACAGTTTAGCCGATTTGCCACCCCACATTTTGTGGAATCGGTTGACAAAAGGTCCTCAGATGGAGATACAATGGGACGAACTTTGCCGGAATTATCCCATGCATAGCTCTCGTTCCGCGAGTATATATATATATGGTCTAGGGAGTCATCGCCCTGTTTATGACCTGAAACGAAGATGAGAGACGACTCGGGCATTCTGACACATGTCTCTAGATAAAGCTTAATAACATGAAGAATGGCATATGCTAATAACGCTATTATAATATTATAAAATTCTTGGATTTAAAGAATAAATATAAAGCCTTAAATAGTTTAACAAATACATAATGACATGTTAAAATAATGACCCGTGTGAGATAAAAATCATTTATTAAAAGTTAATGCTATAATTAATGAAGTGTGCATTGCTCCCCCTTCTTGAATCAATACTATTTTCTTGAAATATAATAAAAAAAACTGAAATTCATGCATTTAAAAGTACAAATAATAAAATAGGTTTGTTCACCAGCTCTTTTGGCAATGATGATCAGAAAAAAATTAATAAAACCAACGTATACCAATATCCATCCCAGATTGAAAAATATTTATACATTTTGTATAATTTTACGGCATAATATTTTTTTAAAAAAAAACATATATTCATTTAACAAGAAAAACTCAGACTTACGAACTATTTAGAAATAAGTAAATAAGAACTCATTAATCCCCCCCTTCTAAGTTCATAAAACCAGGTTTGATTTGCATTTAAAAATGAAAGCCTAGTGAAAAATATAAAAATATCATTTAAAATAAATTAGAACCGCACTAAATTATAAAAGAAAGTATGAAGCGTGAGTTGGATTAAATAGTTTACAATAATATTAGTTAGGGTTATAGAGAATCGATACCAAAGAAATAATTATTAGTTTTCAAGTACTCACTGATGAGCGAGTTAAAAGAGATTAAATATACAGAAAACATTAATTTAAAGAGAGTTTATAAGTTATAATTTAGGTAATATGATTATAATGACTTTGGGCTGGTTACCTCAACATTCTATGGAATACAGATAAATTTTGTCTCTTGGCCTCGGCGGTTCTTTGACGGCATGGGCAACGGTAGAAGCTACATCATGCATGGCAAAGATTGGAGCCAAAGACAGAGAGGAAAGACAGATGAAGCCCCTCAAAAATTACACAGACGTGAAGTCAGTTAAAGACTATTGACCTCCTCTCTTTTTTTTGACACAATAGATTTTTGACCCTATTTATACAAAACTCTAAGGTGTTCAAAGAATGTTTTTTTAATTAAAACTTCTTATTTTTAATTAACAGAAATATTTTAGCTATTGTTAGTGGAGATGGAATAGTTAGATAACTGTCCAAAAATAATTTCAAATCAATTTCCAGATTGAAAATAGATTTGATAAAAAATGTTAATCTCTAATTAAAATCAATTAGCTTTGTTTTTAAATTTTACTTTCATTAACTTTAGTTAAAAATTCTTTTTAAAATCATGAATCCCACACCTTTAATTATTCTTGGACAGCCATCTTCCATCTTGAATATTTTGTGTACTTATATGAAGAAAATATTTATAAAACAAATGACATTTAATTAAGAATAAAAATACAAAATTATTTAAAAGATTTGTTTGTGCTTTTATATATATAAAAGCTCCGTTAATATATGTATATATCTGAGTCGCATTCACAAAAGTCAATGTTTAAAATTAAAGAAAATTTTTATTTGAGATTTATATTTATAAAATTTTATAGAAGCTTCTCAGAAATATACTAGTTTACATAAATATGATGAAAAAAACAGTGGGTTAAGTGGTAGAACAGTGGAGTTTGATCTTGGGTTAAGATCGACTGCTACAATATATATATATTCAAAATATTATTCCTGGAAGATTCATGTAGTAAAAATGGATATAAAATACTCTCTGAAATATTATGAATTTATGTTTTATCCATGAGAATATTAAAATTAATATATATATACAAGTGTTATTTATATGTAAAAGAAAGAATAAAAATTTATAAAAAAAAGAATAAAGAATAAATATCTTATTTCTGTAATATTTATTTATAAACATATAGAACATAGGATTCTGAGTTGAAAGACTAAGGTTGTGGTCTTTGAGAAGAATGAAAAAGGAAAAAATTAAAGAATATCTTTTACTAAAAAATTATGATTCTGAAGCTATTATTAGAAATTCTTTTGATAATAAAAATATTTTTTGTTAGAAGATAGGAAAATATATATTTGCTTTATATTGAGTTACTTTGCATTTGAGAAGTGTATCTTAGAAGGAAAACCATTGGCAGTGAATTTAATTTAATTTTGGTTAGTGATTTAATTATGAATTGATGTACTTGTATATATATATGCAATCTAAAACTAGATGAATAGAGAGTAAAAAAATGGAAATTGAGTTATAATTGTCAAATTGATAAATATGTGTAAACATTAATAGAAAGGTAGATAAATAATTTTATTTTAATTTTGATCTAATAATCAACTGATCGATTTATATTAAAAGAAAAGATTGTTTATTATTATTAATGATAATATTGATCTTATTTATTAAAATTCATAAAATATACATTTTTTTTTGTTTTCAGCATCTAATTGGTAAAGCATTAAATATTCCTTTCAATAAAATTGTTATTAAAGTTAAAAGATTAGGTAAGCTACATATATATTATAACAATATTTTATTATTTAGTAATGATTAAAATATCTTCATCTATATTTGAATGAATTTTATTTTTTTCGTAGTTATCTTATGAGTGTGTGTAATACAAAGATTTTGTTTTTAAAAATGTGCAAAGCTTTGCAACGTTAATGTCTAAACGCCAAACTAATAAAAAAGAATTCATTTTTGTTAGCATAGCAATTAGATATTAATATTATTTTGTATTAAATATAGTTTTACTTCTCAAATATTATGTAACAAAAACACTTATTTATAATTGTTAGTAAAGAAGAAATGGGCTACGTAATACTAGCTTATTTGAATATTTGCATATATTTTACAATACATTTTATGAAGGCTATGAATATGAGGCATGGATCCTCGAAAACGTTAAGCCGATAAACTTTAATATTAATTTATATCTTCTTCTCTACTAACAATTATAAATAAGTGTTTTTTATTATTTTGTATGTTATTTATATATGTTTTTGAAGAATCCTTTAAATGTATTACATATTTTATATCTTGAAATCGCATACTATGCTTTATCAAATGGGCTAACTAACAAATGTAAATAAACAAAAAAAATGCAAAGAAACAAATAATAAAACATTGAAATTTATTAATTTATTAAATTTTACAAATCTCAATATGGTGTCAGCCATTTTATTTCTCAATAGATTTAAAGTGCTTTAATTAATTTATTAATCATATTTGTTTTGTTATTTAAATACAAATCAGTGCAGTACTTAAAAAGCACATATGCAGAACTTTTTCTTTGAAATTTTTTTAAAAATAGTTTTATGCTCATTATCGTTCATATATGTATGTATCTTTAGTAAAATGCCTTTTAGAATAATGAGCAATTCATATAAAAAAAAAAGGCATAAAGTAATAAGTGAGAAAATATTATTACTTTAATGAGAAGAAGTAAGAAATTGCCTGTGTATTTTAAAAGAATGAATCATAAATCAGAAAAATTATAAAAAGAAGCAGATTCATGTCACTACCACTTGTGCCTCTAAAACGGCTAAAACCGTAACTAAAGTAAGGGATAATTTTTAGTGAAAATGAAAAAAGCCTTAAATCTATGGTTACATAATACAAATTATAAAAACATTATGGTTGACAGTCTTGGATTGCATTAGAAAGTCTTAAATCTTTATAAAGAATTTAGCCAAAAATCTGGATAATACCATTCCAAAGCTATTCACATTGCAAATAGGGGATGGTTGTATAGATTCCAACACCATTGCGATGTTAAAAATAGTGGATCAAAATAATTGCTGATGCTTCATCTGCTAATAATGAAACTGCCACTATATTTTCATTAAAATTTTATAAAACTTATTGAAGGAAAAAAATGTCCAGAAATAAAACTGTGAATGATTGCTTGCATAAAATACTCTAAACATTTATGTAAATGTGCTTTCTCAATTTGTTATTAATAACATTATTTTTTTATTAAAGAATTTATGTTAAAAGTATTACTGTACTGTACAATTACAGTTCAATAAACAAAACTTATTGTATTATAATCAAAACATATCAATAAAAGTGAGCAATTATACAATATATATGTTGTATGTGCTATGTTGTCCATATAGACATGGGGGTTGGAACAAAGGACAGCATAGGTTGCATCTCCACTGTACAGTAATGTTTTTTATTATTGCATTATATATATATAACAAAATAATTGTAATTAACACTACAATTTTCAATATAACATTATGTAAAAAATAAATTAGGTATGGTTAACAGTTTACAGCATGAGCTGAGTTGAGAAGTATTTACAATTAAAATTTAAAAATGAACATTTCATTAAAATCACACAATATTAATATTCGAGCATGAATTATCAAATCATCACAATTTGTATTTTTTGACACACCATATTGATTATTTAATAAATTATCCATGTCATTTATAAAACATATCTCTTTGATATTTCTTTTCCTCAAACTATTTTCCATATGCAATATAAACATTTTTTAAATAAAAAATTCTATTGCGATAACCGAATGTTTTGCAAACACAGTTGGATTCTCTTTTTTAATCCATATTTCGATTAGCTTATACTTTGACACCACTTTATACATAACATTACATTTTTTAAAATTTATTAATAGAATTATTTATATTAATGATTATTTTTTCAGTATGAGTATTACAGCATACTTAAAATGTTTATCTTCTTTAAATATAAGTTTGGACTTAAATTATTTTCTACTTTTTTTTTTTTTTTTGCAAAGACTGGAAATATTATTTTTGTCATTATAGTAAAAAAAAGCATTTAATTTAAAAGTTTCTGATGTGATTACTTTATTACATTTTTTTATATTTAGTAGGTTTATGAAAGAAAACGTATAAAACAATAATAGTTATGTATGTTTTAAAAAATATAATTGAAATATTATATAAAACTTGACTAGTTCATTACTATCTTCGTAAACTCGTAGATGCACCAGAAATTATCCTGAACAAAGTAGCGTAATCTGTATATTAGCTTAAATAGAGTGACTCGTTTGACACAAAGCAGTGACAGCAATATAAAATATTTCAGAGAAAATTGTAGATAATAGCAAAGAAGATCTATTTTCTAGTTAGGTTTATGATGTTACTGTAAATATAAATAAATGACTATTCTGAAAATTGCAGAACGTAAATTAAAGATTGTGAATAGATACTAATAACAGTTCAGTTTATATTTTATACTAATAGAATTACAAGATTTGTTCAAATATTAGCAGTAAGCAACAAACTTTTTGAAATGGACGGCTGAATAGTTGTGGGGTGGAGTAGTTTGAAGCCTGCCCATTAAAATATAAAGATTGGCTATCTTAATATAAGCTGAGGTTTGACTGTATATATGTGTGGAGATGATAATCTGGACCAACTGACGAGTGCTGGTTTAGCACAAATACGTATATTGGTGATTATTTATTTTTTCAACATGTGTGTGATCAAGTGTATCAGCGGTATGGTTGAAGGTCATGTGAAAGTCTGAGTTCAAATCCCTATATATTACATATACAAGTACAGGTATGAAAAAGCCTGTACTGTAATAAAAAATTAAATAAAAAAATAAATATTATTTTGTAAAAGTATTACCTATTACTATAGTTGATAACTTACTGCCTTAATTCTTATTTTTGTGTTATTTTTTTGAACTTAACTCTGTTGTTTCTAAGAAAAACAATACATGATAACAATTCACTTTTTATATTTTTCAACAATAGTTAGATTCATTAAATCTATCTTGTATTCAACTTAATACATCTTTGAAGTATTTTATCAAATGCTTCCTAATGTCACAAAAATTGATTAATGTGAAACATCCAAGAAAAAAAATTTAATTGTCAAAAAGTACAGTTATAATTGAAAAAAAAATAAAATAAAATTATTTTAAAGAAATTGAAACCATAAAAGGCAATATTATAACAATATTTTCAAAGACATTTAAATTATAAACGAACTTAAAGTAATAATAATAAACTTTTGTGGGAATTTATGACATTAAAAAAAAATCCAATCTCAAGTGAGTTTTTTGCAAAATACCAATGACGTTATATAACCAAAAAATAATAGTTGAAGCAATTTTATGAAATAAAATATTAAGAGACACTTTAGTAGAAGTTGGTATCCAGTACCAAGACATAAAGTGATAGAAAATGACTGCACTGCATCAAAAATATTATTATCAATGAAAAAGAATCAATAAAGTATACCGATCAAATTACACTAATTCATTGTTTAAAACTATTAAATAACTTACAACTCCCTCCCACAGAAAAATACTTAGCATGTACATTTAGTCATGTCAAAAACACAAAATCTGGAATTGTATCATCACTATAATAGAATAAGAAAGTTTGTTTGGAAAGCAGTTACAAGAAAAATTAGAGGTATTAAATAGAACCAACTATCATAAAGAATGGTTACCCATTAGCTCTCATGAAAAAATTAAATAGGTAACAAAAAGAAATATCAACTGAAAAAAATGCATTTATAGACATATGATATATTTGTACAATCCAGGAATAGTAGGCAAACTTAAATAAATCTGCAATCAATATAATATCACAATACTTTCCAAATTTATACTATGCTGCAAGGAATCCTAACCATTCAAAACTCAAACTAAAGATGCTATAAAACAAGAACTTCATCTATAATGTAACGAGATGGGAGTGGGTGATAATAACGTATATTGAACTGGGTGATGGCAAAATCATCATCAACCCCAGTCAACAATTTATAATGAAATATCAATAATTTGAAAAACTATCTAAATATTTAAAGATATAAGAGTATGAGATTAGAGAATCTCTGACCATTGAGAGATCAACCAGTTAACTCATAAGAGCAACTAAAAGCATAATTATAAATTCAACCAGCATTATAATAAGTCAAAGTAAGTATAAGTAAATATTAAGAGAATAATCCATCATGATCAATGATGGGAATAAACATATCAGTATGATAAATCAACTGTCAATCTCATGACTGGATTGGAAATGGGTCTTCTTTAGACCAGGCTAACTATTGAGCCTTTGCCAACTTGGGCAATTATATAAACATAACTTGGATGCATCAGTTTAGTGCCCATCCATTAAAAATACACAACAATCAGAAATCAAAGCAATAATGCTGGGACATTTAAAACATGCTGATCATCATCAATGCTCTGGCCACTTGTACTGGCCAACTATAAACTTAAATTTTTAATAAAGACTAAAGTAAAATAAAAAATAATAGTGCATGGGCTTTAAAGAGTATCCTCTTTTGCACCAACCAGGATGATGATTGATCATCTCTGGATGCCCAAAGCACTAAACACATCCCCATTTATCCATGTCCGAAATCTAGCTCAGAGAACATGGACTCTATTACTGTATGTGATTAAGAGATGATGGAATACAATTTTTAACAATTAAATATAAGTTTATTAATAACAACAAAAAATAAATGATTAAGGCCTTATGAGGGTTCTGATTTTGAAAAGTATACATTGAGTTACATGATTAATAAATTAGGTTTACTTAAAACCCATTCAGCACACAGGCATAACATGTTTGAATTAACATTTAATTTAGAAAAATGACCAAAATTTTACACATAAGTGTCTATCTGACACACATTTTTATTTACAATACAATTGACATATATATGCACATATATGTGCTTGAATTTTCTGATTTTGATTATAATACAGAATTTCAAATGATCACATTGAGATTTAAATAATTACTATTCAACATTTAAATTGTTACATTAATTTACAAAATGTATAATAAAATATATTCAAATTATTTAAAATACAATAAATGATTGAAGTTTCAGTTAAATGAAATACATTTTACATACTAGGTTTACAGAAACACTATATATAATTTGCACAGACGTGCGAAACATAAATTTATATACATAACATTTGTATTTATCACAATAAAATTATTAAAGATTATTTCGCAATTTAATCCTCTTTGCTGAATATAATCTTTTTCTTTAAAATAAGAACTATCAAATTATTGACAGTTAATTGATTTAAAATGTCTTTCTTTTTTCTAGTCTAAAAGATTTTTGGAAATCTTTTTTTTGATTATTAATTATAACTGTCTTTGTAGTTTTTTTTCTTTCTAAATTATAAATATAACTTTAAACAGTTTTTTTTCTTCTAATAAACGATTTTAAACTAATATCGTTTTATATATTTCTATCAGTTATAAAAATGTCATTTTACTAAGGAAATTGTTTAAAACTTCCTTGTCATATATAACGCTACACACCACCAGTTGTATATACGTTTATCCATGTTTCTCTGCCTTTCAGCAAGCTAGAATATTTTTTTCTTGGTGAGTTTGGTTTTAGTGATTGTCATCATCAGGTCAAAGTATAATCCATCTATAATGTTGGTCCACAATTGATCTCCCGTCTGTGTAAAACTGTTCCAGACAAACAGCTGTCCTTTCCATGTTTAAGGCTATGAATTACAGCACAAAGACATGGGTCATTTACTCCATGTGAATACAAACTCCTACTAAGGAAAACAGTATATTATCTTGCCTTCAACTACACCAACCTATGGTAGCTATTCTGCAAATTCTCTGGTCAGCTAAAACCAACTGCTGCACTTCATCAAGTTGCAGTAAAATATTGAAACCAATTTTCAGCTGACAGTTTTTATAAAAATTATTATCCAGACTATGCAGTGGTCCAGTTGGCCACTGCTTAAAATACTACAACCAGACTCCTCTGATCAACTCTTACAAACTACCAGCAAAAAAAACAACAACAACTAACTGATATTTTTTTTTATCAGTCTTATATAACCTTGGGTAGGTCAGGTAACAAAAACACAGTGGCTGTTTTCAATCTACTTTAATCCATTTGAAAACAAGCTGGAAATTTTTATCAAAGTGTGATTTTCATGTTTTTACTAATTGAAAAAAATTTCAAAAACAAGTATTGTGTTTTACATTTCACAATCAGAATAATAATAATAACAATACAATATTTATATTTATTAAGACCTTTTTTAAAATATTAATTTCATAATGAAATTTTACTTTAAACCTAGAGTTAGTTAACTCTTTGCTTATTATTATTTTATTTTAGGAAATATAAAAAAAATATCTACAAAAATTTATTCTGTGTTTATTTCTACTTTTCCTTTATTTTACATATATATATTCACATACACTATATTAAATGTGTGTGTGATGTAAGCCAACTGGTTACAATAAATATCATTTGTAAATATGGAAAAAAACATATATTGGGGAAAGTATCCAATACACTAAAAGCAATTAAAAAACATAACATAATGATTAACTAAAGTAGAAGACCATACATATACCAATATACAGATGATAAACAGGAAAAAGATAAGAATATTGGACATAAAGGAAAAAGAAAGAAGAAAATTTAAAGAATCTCGCAGAATAATAAATAATGTTTGGAAACAGTTCATTAACCTGACTCTTAAGAAACAATGGAAAATAAGAAGGGCTCTCATAAATTAGAACATAAAATTTTTAATGATGGTATCTTTGAAAATATAACCTAGTTGACTAGAGCATCATTTTTTTAGTATTCAAAAATTTAAAGATCCAGAATTTGTTTTCTATGCTAATGTCATGAATAATCAGGCCACATACACATGGAGAGCAAAAAAATACTACATAAATATGATATAATATATTCAGCTAGGAGCTATTATTTACAATTGAAGGTATTTGAAAAGTTTAAATAAAGTTTGAATTTTTCTAAGGACAATAAATAATTAATTTTAGATGATGAAAATATCCCAACATACAATTATGCATCAAATGCCATCTTCATAAACTTTCAATCAACCTAATCCTTTACAAGACACTTCAAGAATGATTAGTTTGCACTATCACTACCACAGATGGAGTAATACATCAAATTAGAAACATCAAAAAATGATATTATGGTAGACATTTCTTATATAAAAGAAAGTGCACACAAATTGAACTGGATTGAGATGCTACATTAAAATAGGGTCTCTTTCTGCATCTTTTACAGTTTCTTGGAATCTGGTTTAAGATTTCAATTGTCCATCCATTATCATCTCTTCTAGCAATACATCTAGTCCAACTCCACTTTAGTCTTTTTCAATAACACTTGTTTGTTCTCTTACTCCCATGTATTGCATTTTTAAACTCTTCTTGTTACTCATAACATGCATATTTTCATACTTCTTTGAGTGGTCTAAAGTCTGTATATTGCTACTCTATTAAGTTTAAGTTTCCAATTCTTATATGTATAAATAAGAACTGATAAAATACATTTATTAAAAATCTTCCTTTTCAAACACATAGGCATATTTCCTTCTAATATTAAGTTATTTCTACCAAAAAACACTCCAACCAAGTTTAATTCTATGATTAATTTCATCCATTATGTTCCCATCTGTAGTAATAATATTACCAAAATATTTGTAGTTATTAATTTCTTGTAATTCATCATAATCAATTTTTATAATCATCCTTTAAGAAAATCATTTGAGCATTATTTTAGCCTTTTTAACATTTACCTTTAGTCCTATTTTCTTACTTTTATCTGATAACTCTTGCAACATTTCCTGAAGATCTGAAGCATTATTTGCAAAAAAAATTACACCATCTGCAAAATCTACATGACTTAAATAATCTCCATTTACTTTTACTTCTTTAGCTTCCCATTTTAATCCACAAAATACTTCTTGTAGCTATGCTGTAAAAAGTTTGGAAATATGGAGTCACCCTGTTTTATATCCTTCTCAATGTTAACTTTTCTAGTATCATTATGTAATCTAATTGTTGCTGTTGAATATTTATAAATATTTTTCAGAATATGACAATATGCTAGTTCTATATCTTGAAGATCCAATGCTTTAATCACTGAAGAAATGCTTATAGAATCAAATGCCTTTTTATAATCTACAAATCCAAAGTGTAATGGCAATTCATATTCATTGGTTCTTTCTATAACTTCTCTCAATATTTGCATATGATCTACTATACTAAAACCAATTTTAAATCCAGCTTGTTTTTTTAGTTAGTTGAAATCCAGTGTACATGTATTTAAATATTACATATATATATTTATACGTTACAAACGAATAAATAAATGAACAAACTTAAAAATCTACTTTCCTCACACTTAATAATATTGACTCATAAATATCGTACTTACATGGTATAATATTGTATAAATATTAACATAAGACACATTTTATAATTGCTTAATGAGTGATTTGTTCTCTTTTTTCTATCTTAAGAAATACTAATAATGATTTCCTCTTTTTTTTAAAAAAAAAAACAAAAACACCTCTATTTGTTAATAAAGATATCGCGCATATAATACTAAATGGCAGTGAAGTTATGCATAGCTATACTTCCTTCCATAAATTACTTAAAAATTATTTAAAATTAATTTGTTCATTCAGTGGAGTGTACTAATCACAATTGAAATAGTTACGTAGTTTTTGATGATGAAATAAAATGGAATAATGTAGGAATCTAAAGTTTCGATTCTTTCAGTTAGGATAGATTAAAATCTTTATTGCTAAAAATTTATAACTGGGTGTTGCAACTTACATAATTGCGATGGTTCCTATTTTCATTTAGATGTAGGAGCTATCGTTGGTTTAATCGTTTGATAATATCGGTAGTGATGACGATGGTAATTACTTAGACAATGGTCACGGCCTGGTTTTTCCTTGAGGTCTCTTAAGGACTTATACCCACGATGAATTTATTCTTTCATTATTTGATTATTTGCCATAATGATTCTTGAATATAATTCCCATTGCAATAATTCAAAATTTTTTATATTTAAAGAAAAATCTATAAATTTTTGTGCTATTCGAAGAAATCTAATCCAAGTTTTAGAATTTGAATTTATGTTCTACAGTCTTTCTCTGATTTAATTAGGTACTTTTTAATTTCGACACGTGATTTTCAAATAATATTCATGATGATTTTAAGGAGACATACACTCATAAAAATAATCTTATATTAAATTTCCCCGCCCCTTTTTATATAATAATAATATATATAAAAATCATGTCCCTTTTAACTTATATGCATGCAAAGTAATTGCATATATATATATATATACCTCACTCATATATATGGGTGTGTAAAATGCATTGAATGGCATATCCTTTTATATTATTTATCATCGCTGTTTTTATTTAGTTTTTCTTTTAATGAAATGATTATGTTCATGTCTTATTAAAATCAAAATATGAATTAAATGTTGTCCGAAGCTATACAAAAATAATGATTCACAGTATGTTGCTAGATAAACTTTTTTTGAAGTAAGAGTTTGCCCTATATAATTCCTTCAATTTTTATAATTAAACTTTTTTTTTCTTCATTAAAGCATTGGTCAGAAAGCGAACCCACAAACCCGGACAACTGCTTGTAAGGCGGTTGTGCTGACCACTCGACCACCAACGCTTGCCATAATTAAACTTTTTTTAAAAAATATAGACGACAAATTTACAATTCCAATACATATATATATATTGTAACGGGCACATATGTACGTTACATTGTTTTTTATTATTAAACATGAAAAAAATAAAAGTTCGCAAATAAAATTATTTTTTTTTAAGAATTGAAAATTGAAAATTAAAATTCTATACTAAACTCATATATATATAAAATCGCACAGATGAAAAAAATTATTAAAATAAAACTTTATTAAAAATAGAAAAGGTATTTTAAAAGCAAAAACTTAAAAAAGATTTAGGGATAAAAATATATCTTTAAGTTTGGAAAACAAATTAATTGGTGTTATTGAAAAATGGAAATGATTGTTTTAATTAGTTAAATATAAACTAGCCCTTGGGCATTTAAAATGTATAAGCAAAGGTCAGATAGGAGAAAAAAACAATGGAATCGGACCTCAGTGAAAGGACCATCACATCGATGATGTAATGTCAATTGAATCCTTAAAATTAATATAAAAGGAAAAGTTTGAAAAATTATTAGTTAGTTATTAGAAGAGAGATGTGACTATATGTGTTAGTGCGGAGTTGAAGGAGAAGGGATTGAAAAGAGGCACTCTTCAATCCCTTCAGTTTCATTAAAAAAAAAGAAATGACATCATTTTGTCTACATTAAAGACCAGCTAAACTAAAAAACCTCCGGATAAATAAAAAACAACGGCTAACTGGATACCAATATCTTCAGGACGGCGTGGGAATTCCCATTCAAAATTACAAACAACTACAAATTATGGACCTTTTAAAACCGTAAGAACTTTAGATAATTCATGAACATTAAATTAAAAACTTTCCATATTTAAAAAAAATAGAAATAGAATCCTATCTGACCAAACTAAATTATTTATTAATTAGTTATAATTTTATTTGATGTATTTCTTTTGTAAAATCATTTCCATTTTTTTTGTTTTTTCTTTTAAGTTTTTATTATGATTTTTTGTTTTTCGTTAAATTATTATATAAATGTTAAACTTAAGTCGGGCGTGAATGGCTATATAGATTTGTAAAGTTATATTAGGGGAGGGTAATCTTAGGTTATTTGTTTCATAGTTGAATTAGGTCAAGGGATTGGATATGTTGGTGTAAGTAGTAGATGTAGTACGAGATTCGCTATGGGCAGAATCGCTTTTCATGCTACACACTTTATTTTTGCCTATGGAATGCGATCATAAGTCAGCAAAATGACCGCAGTCTTTTCCTAAGGAGTTTTTTTATTGCTCTTATCATCTGATAGATGTAGTATTCCTATCTTATGAAAGGCAATTTCTTCTCTTAACCTATTTGTGCTGTTGTAGTCATATTACATTGAATACATTGATATATCAGATGGATTGAAGTTGGTTTGACTGTGAACTTTTGGCCTAAGGTTAAACAAGGATAGAATATTTTCTTTTCAAATGCAATCTATGTAGTCTATTTATACTTGACACTGTAATTAAAAATGCATTAAATTTAAGTTGGGTATAGATGCTTGCATGAGTTCGTTACCAGTTAATTATGTTTTTGGTTTTCATATTTGATCAAAATGTAGACATTTGGTAAATACTGATACCTTATGGTGAGTATCTAAGATGTATTTATGTCGGATGTCTTTTAAGTTATTGGTATCTCTGCAGCATCTTATGATGAATGCTATTGGGTTTCTTATAAGTTTTCCTCTGCAATTCCACCAATGATTTTATATTTTGATCGTTTATGTTTATTTTGAAATGTTTTTGACTGGGTAATCTATGTAACCGATCTATACTCAACATTAAAAACACATTTTATAAATCCATCTGTGCAAACTTATAAAATTTAAAATGTAAACTTATAAAAGTTAAAATGTAAAATCAAATTCTAAAATCAAGTTAAAATTATAAAGTAAAAGTAATATTAAAATGATTCAAAATTTATATGTGCATTAATAAATGTTTGTGTGTATAATTACTGGCAGTGGCTTATTTTATTCTTTTTTGAAAACATTCTTAGATAAGAATTTATTGTAAAATATAAATCTCTGCTGTTCCATCTGGGCTAGCAACAATGGGCTAATGACTGGAATCAAAATATATAAAATAAAAAAATTTTTTTTACTTACGTATCTGCCTACTTTATAAATTTTCTAGATTCAAATGCCTAGTGGCACCCTGTAGTGTAGATTACGTTAAGTCTCATATTCTCTGAATCATTACAACTGGGCACCCAACTTGGGCCGATCCATTAATAAACCACAAGGGCCCTGAGTAAATTTCTTTTTTCAAAATAAAATATTTTTATCTGTTTACATAAAGTCGTATACTTTAAATCTTATAAAAGCACTGCCAGAAACAAATTGCACATATATTAAACACGAGAAAGTATAAATAATTTTAAATTGTATTTTGTTAAAAAGAAAATCAAAAGGTTGCAATTAATGTTTTTTTTTGTTGTTAATATATATTATGCTTTAACATATATAGGCACACACAGCCACGTAAGTTTATGATCGTAAATGCGGTATTTTATGGTGAGTACCTTTGGGAATTACTTCAGTGTAACCCTATGTATGCATTTCAATTAGTCATAAATAAGTTGGTGGTATTTATAATTGTGCTGCAAATATACACATTTAAACCCATTATTTCTTAAACATATTTATCTCAATGCAACCTTCTTAAATAAATAATTTATATAAGTTGCTTGTTGTGCCGTTTTATTAAAAATGAAATATAGAGAAAATAGAATTCTTGGGGGGGGGGAAGGTGTAAACATAGATGGTTCTTGGGAAAGCGATGCTCAACATTTTTTTTTGTATATAGTCTTTTTGTAAAATTACTAACTCGATGTTTTTGTAAATGTCTTCGTTAATCGTGTACCGTTATTACTAACCCTAAGTAAAATATTTTTTTTGTTTATTTTTATTTAAAGCAAGTTTACTGATATCTAATGTGCACATATGTACATTACATTGTTTTTTATTATTAAACATGAAAAAATAAAAGTTCGCAAATAATTTTTTTTTTCTTTAAGAATTGAAAATTGAAAATTAAAATTCTATACTAAACTCATATATATATATATATATATAAAATTGCACAGATGAAAAAAATTATTGAAATAAAACTTTATTAAAAATAGAAAAGGTATTTTAAAAGCAAAAACTTAAAAAGATTTAGAGATAAAAATATATCTTTAAGTTTGGAAAACAAATTAATTGGTGTTAATGAAAAATGGAAATGATTGTTTGAATTAGTTAAATATAAATTAGCCCTTGGGCATTTAAAATGTATAAGCAAAGGTCAGATAGAAGAGAAAAGCAATGGAATCAGACCTCAGCGAAAGGACATCACATCGATGATGTAATGTCAATTGAATCCTTAAAATTAATATAAAAGGAAAAGTTTGGAAATTATTAGTTAGTTATTAGAAGAGAGATGTGACTATATGTGTTAGTGCGGAGTTGAAGAAGAAGGGATTGAAAAGATGCACTCTTCAATCCCTTCAGTTTCATTAAAAAAAAGAAATGACATCATTTTTTCTACATTAAAGACCAGCTAAACTAAAAAACCTCCGGATAAATAAAAAACAACGGCTAACTGGATACCAATATCTTTAGGATGGCATGAAAATTCCCATTCAAAATTACAAACAACTACAAATTATGGACCTTTTAAAACTGTAAGAACTTTAGATAATTCATGAACATTAAATTAAAAACTTTCCATATTTAAAAAAAATAGAAATAGAATCCTATCTGACCAAACTAAATTATTTATTAATTAGTTATAATTTTATTTGATGTATTTCTTTTGTAAAATCATTTCCATTTTTTTTTTTTTTGTTCTTTTAAGTTTTTGTTATGATTTTTTGTTTTTCGTTAAATTATTATATAAATGTTAAACTTAAGTCGGGCGTGAATGGCAATATAGATTTGTAAAGTTATATTAGGGGAGAGTAATCTTAGGTTATTTGTTTTGTAGTTGAATTAGGTCAAGGGATTGGATCTGTTGGTGTAAGTAGTAGATGTAGTATGAGATTCGCTATGGGCAGAATCACTTTTCACGCCGCACACTTTATTTTTGCTTATGGAATTCGATCGTAAGTTGGCAAAATGACCGCAGTCTTTTCCTATGGAGTTTTTTTTTATTGCTCTTATCATCTGATAGATATAGTATTCCTATCTGACAAAAGGCAATTTCTTCTCTTAACCTATTTGTGCTGTTGTAGTCATATTACATTGAATACATCAATACATCAGATGGATTGAAGTTGGTTTGACTGCAAACTTTTGGCCTAAGGTTAAACAAGAATAGAATATTTTTTTTTTTCAAATGCAATCTATGTAGTCTATTTATACTTGACACTGTAAATAAAAATGCATTAAATTTAAGTTGGGTATAGATGCTTGCATGGGTTCATTACCGGTTAATTATGTTTTTGGTTTTCATATTTGATCAAAATGTAGACATTTGGTAAATACTGATACCTTACGGTGAGTATCTAAGATGTATTTATGTCGGATGTCTTTTAAGTTATTGGTGTCTCTGCAGCATCTTATGATGAATGCTATTGGGTTTTTTATAATTTTCCCTCTGCAATTCCACCAATGATTTTATATTTTGAAATGTTTTTGACCGAGTAATCTATGTAACCGATCTATACTCAACATTAAAAACACATTTTATAAATCCATCTGTGTGAACTTATAAAATTTAAAATGTAAACTTATAAAAGTTAAAATGTAAAATCAAATTCTAAAATCAAGTTAAAATTATAAAGTAAAAGTAATATTAAAATGATTCAAAATTTATATGTGCATTAATAAATGTTTGTGTGTATAATTACTGGCAGTGGCTTATTTTATTCTTTTTTTGAAAATATTCTTAGATAAGAATTTATTGTAAAATATAAATCTCTGCTGTTCCATCTGAGCTAGTGACAATGGGCTAACGACTGGAATCAAAATATATAAAATAATTTTTTTTTGACTTATGTATCTGCCTACTTTAAAAATTTTCTAGGTCCAAATGCCTAGTGGTGCCCTGTAGTGTAGATTACATTAAGTCTCCTTTCTCCGGATCGTTATGATATATATATAGTGGTAAATCTTATTAATTGAAAATTATATAATTTTTTCTTTTTGTAATTTTATTTGTCATTAAAATTTGTATTTTTTTAAAAAATTTGTCTTTCAAAACAGATAAAAAAAAAATCAACTATAAATTTGAGTTTTATGAAATACATTAATAAAGAATGAAATCCGTTGCAAATGACTGTTTTTTTTTTTTTGTTTTTTTTTTAATTTTTGCATCAAAGAAAATTCATTACTTAATCAGTACACAGTGCAATAAAATAATGAATTGAGTTATTAACTAAAAATTAAAAAAGGATAAATATAAGTTTACATACTGTACATAGATTATTTATAGAAAAAGCAATAGCTTCACTTTTGTTGGTGATATGTCAGTTAATACTCAGCATCTTAATCGATATAAGATAGCTTAAAAAGTTTATCAGAACATTTGTTAGAATAATGTCTGCTCAAAAAGTTTAAAATTAAAAATTCCACAAAACAATTATTTGTTAAACAATTATCATATTTTTTTTTTTTTTTTTAAAAACCTATTGATTAAAACTCATATTCTTTTATAAATTTATGCTCACTCATCTTTAGAGATTTTGCCTTCAAATTTCCGACTGAAAATAACCAAATCTTTTTGAATAACTAAAATGAGAGAAGTTAGCAATATATTGGAAAGACGTGTAGTCGATTGCAAATGTTTAATAAGTTAATAGGCATTTATGTACTGTATCTTGCAAATTCTTGGAGTTTTTGTATTTCTACTTTTTATTGTTTTTAAGTTAATATAAATACTATTATCAAATAATACTTCAACCTATGTATCTTTTAACTCTTTTACATTTTTTATCTATTGTTATTTAATATGATTAATATTTTAGTGAAAAATTTAATTTTCTATATATTATTTTTAGGTGCCGGATATGGAGGGAAAATAAGTCTTCCTAATATGATGGGATTACCTGTCGCAATTGCAGCTAAAAAGTGATTAAAACTAATTGTTTATTTTTTTTTTCTAATGAACAGTAGATAAATAAGTATACATTTTTGTATATAAAAATTATGTGATTACTCAGTATGATAATTTTTAAATATTTATCTATTGAAGCAGTTTTAAAGGTTAATTTAGCATTCAACAGCAGATATAAAAAAAACATCTGATGTATCACAAAAGTTTTTCCTTGTTTTATTAAATATATATTGTGAAACTCCAAGCCTCTTATCTCTAACATGTGGAGAACATTGCATATAATATCTTGTTTTGTTTCTAAAACTCTGATTCCAATATAATATATATATATATGTTCATTGTAGGCAACAATACTATGTTTATAGTATTGTCCTGTAGGTGTTTATAACTTTTCAACACACACACACACACATATAAGTGAATAACATAGAGTAAGCAAATGACAATACATTTAAAAATTTAAAAAGATATCTTTTTAATTTGTTATCTTTCCCATATTAGAAGGATTCATGACAATATTAGAAGGCTATTCAATTATATTTAAACAGTTGAAAGAAGTTAATTTCAAAGGCAATGCATATAAATATTTAGCACTGAAAGTTATTAATTATCATATGAAATTAAAATTTAAACCATCATTTGTAAGATTAAAAATGAAAGAAATTTTATATTTGTCATATATATATGTCTCAATCATGTTTTAAAACAATTAAAAATAAATTTATGATCGATTAAAAATTCATCACTTCTAGCAAAAATTGTAGACAATCTTTTTAATATATGAAGAAGCACAAGATATATATAAAAATTAACAATACTGCATAGATAAAATTTTAAAAAAGTAATAACAGTCATTAAGAACAAAGTGAGAGGGCACATGTCTATATACTGTATACCTATTTTCTGAGTGTGTGTGTTCATTCATCCACATTCCTTAAACTTTCTGTACTGGAAATTATAGTTTTGAAAATTAAATGCACAGTGAAATCACAGTAATGTTTAAGCCTTAAAACATTAAATAATAAATTGTAAAAGTGGTGTTAATTTCTGCCATGTTATAATTATCAACTTCTAAAAATATGAAATTAGATACAAATGTTTTCATAATGTTTTATTTCATGTTATTCCTAATGCTTTGTGAAATTTCACATTAGCTTTTTACCTTTTGATATATTAGTTTCCTTGTTAATAAAAATATTTTATTCTTTTTTTATTATTTTTATTTTCATGCAATATTTTTATTTTTTTCTAATCAAATACAAACTGTACTCTATATTTAAGTTCAAGATCACTGAATAGAAATGTTTGAGCAATTTTTATTTTACGTACTTTAATTTTTCTATATTATAACTGACGCTTATCTTTTCAATGTATAACCAATATATAATATCCCACAAAGTCTAATAATTTTTTATTAGATTACTTTTATATTTTTTATTAATGTTATCATTAGAAATGTTAAATAGCCTATTTACATTAAGTGCGTTATACTCAACATTATAATATTCTGAACAAATAACTTTTATCACTTTTTTATCATTAGTTTTATTATATAGTATTGAAATCTATTTTTTTTTACTTTTATTATTATTGACATTCTATTTCTATTACTTGTATACATATATTCTATACCACATTCTATTGCAATTATTTTACATGCATAATGTCTATTATTATATTAACATTTTTTTTATGTGCTGCAAAATTTATTATTTTTAGTTGGTTAAAATGTAGAATGGCTGTTATTCTGTGAATTTTAAAATATGATGATTATATAATAGCTTAATTTTAAAACTATGGTAGAATCATTACATTTTATAATTTATTGGATATCACATTATAACTCACAATAGTTCGATTTTTGAGGTTACAGAGAGAGATATTTTAGTGCCATTAAATGAATAAGTATATCTATATCTAAATCTATTTCTGTTATCATTATTTAAAACATAATCAAAATATTGTGTTTATCTACTCAAAATATAATCATATAAAAGTGCTCTGACCATCGATTTAATAAGAACAAGGAATGGTTTGTTAGGCCTATATGTTACTTTCACAGTTTTAAAAATATATAAAGTGGTGGTGATAAGCAAAATCATTCAAGGCTTCAATCAATCAATTATTAAAGACAAAATTTGACAGAGTTGTAATTCTATTTTTAACCTTCTGTTGTTTATAAAAGTTTACATACATTTTATTATTGTTTAAGCATAATATGCAATATGATAATTTAAAATCAAACCATCAATAATATAAACAAATAGAATTTTTTTTATCAATGTTCACAACACTTGCCTCCCTAGTTTGAATAAGCGAAATGGAATTTTAGTTTTAACAATTGTTGAATCTTACTATTAGTATCAGTTACTTCTCAAGAACTAACATTGTTTTAATTTCTGATTAGACAATTAATCTTTGCATTCTTTCATTACAATTTAGTCAGTAAGATGACATTATGACAAGAGTGACTGCATTCAAGTATTTTTTAAAAGCAATTTTTCAATCCAAATATATTCAATAATCTAATTCTTGTGTTATACAAAAAATCCAATTTCAACAAATCATTCAAGTTTATTAAATCAATATCATTATTATCAATAACTTTAGAGTGTAGATTACCATTTCCCAGCTACATCGGTATAGTTAAATTTCCTAGAAGAAAAAAAAATATTGGCATTGAAACAAAAATATTACCCACTAAGAAATAAAAGTTTTCTTTCACTAAATTTTCTGAATGTAGTGTTGAAACATATTCACTGATAAAATTGGCATCCCAAAGAGTTACAAACATAATAAAAAGTTATATAATATAATTAACATAACATAGTGAACATAGTTTTAGTTAAGTATTGTATAGAATATTTAAAACTTCATAACAATGTATTAATACCTTTGTTATGAGGTAATCTTAACAATAATCAATAAAAATAAAAATAAGATACCTTTTGTATTCCCTCTAATTATAATGTTTTTCATTGTTCTCACACTCAACATAAAATTTAAGATTAAACCATTATTACTTATCAGAAAATAATAAATATGACTTCATGTGATAGATATTTTTGTTTACTACTGAAATAAATTTTAAATGTTCACATTTTTTTAATGATTTTATTTTAATCCTTCAAGATAATAAGTTTTATCCCTAATGTGTATTATATTTTTGAACCACTGGTATAATAGATTTCATTTTGAAAGTAAAGAGCTTATCTATTGTCAATTATATTATTCTTTATCATAATATATTAGATACTTTATAGAACAAGAAAATTGTAATTAAAGAAAACTATGTCAGAATGAAGTAAATTTATTTCCTATGTTAACAAAAACTCACATTTTATAACTTAACCTCGTTATTATATATATTATCTTAGTTACAACTTTTTCCATGTAACACACACATTTATATTTTATTTTAAATTTAAAAAATGGTTTTATGTATATCTGTTTAACAAATCTGCCCCTTTTTTATTATAGATTAAATCGGCCAGTCCGATATTGTTTAAGTAGAAGAGAGGATATGGTCATGCTAGGAGGACGAAATCCTTATTTATTTAAATATAAGGTAAATTGACAAATTATCTCCAGAATAACCAAATATCACTTGATAATATCTTATTATAAAAAAGCATTTTGAGTTAAGAACTCATTCATAATACATTATATATAAATATATTAGTATGTTAAATTTATAATTACAGGTTGGCTTTTCAAATAGCGGAAGACTATTGGCATTAGAAACATCAATGTATTCAGATGGTGGTTATAGTGCCGATTTTAGTGTTGGTGTAAGTTGTAAAAATATAAGTAATATTTAATATTAGTTTCAAAAATTAAATATTTATATTTGAATTTTATTATTACTTTTTCCAAATCAGGTTTTGGATGTCGCAATTCGTAAAGCATGTGATGCTTATGTGCTCCCTAATGTTAAAGTCATGGGATATTGTCTGAAAACAAATTTACCAACTAACACTGCATTCAGAGGTTTTGGGTCACCACAAGCAAACTTTTGGGTTGAATCAATGATGAATAAGATAGCCATCACTTTAAATATGCCACAAAAACAGGTAATGAAATATGTAGTAAAAATAAATGCAACCTTTATATATATGCACACATAACATATCTACAATTATCATACATACATTTATATATATGCACACATAACATATCTACAATTCTCATACATACACATATAAATTAAAACATTTTTATGGCAGGGGGGTTGTGAATACAATATGCAGGTTTATTTATGTGTGTGGATGTTTAATATTACAACATTCTTCATTTTTTTTGAATCTCAATTGTTAGTATGAGAATAATAAGTATGTATCAGTAGATTATACCAAGTAATATTAATAAATGCATTTTGCTAATGCTTAATTGTGATTATTAAAAAGGAAAAGATAGCAGCCTGCATAATAAAATAAGGAGGTATATGTGTTAGAACTTTCAAGAAAGGATTAAAACAAAATACATGAAAAAGAGAGAGTACAAATATTCACCACTCATCATTTTATAATTTAAAAGCCTGAAACAAAACTGTATTGAATATTTTGTCAATAAGTGAATAATTAATGTTTTAAACTGAGATATGAGTTTGTAAAAGATTTAGAAAAAACAACACATATATGAAATTAATGAAGGAGATTATATATACATGAAAACAGTCAAGATTTAAATAATATCAATAACAATCAACCATCTCAATCTTTGTTAAGGCAACCTTCTTTAAACAATAAAGGTGGAAATCCACCTTTATATATGGTCTAATATGTTTATAAAGACATTAAAGATTGCAATTTGATTATAAAGAGTGAAATTATTAATTCAAAAAAGTTTAAATAAACAGCATTAAACAAGTAAGTATAACTTTTTCTGAAGATAATCAAATGTAACTTTTAAACCTGTCTCCAACTATGTATTTCTTACATAATAAAGCTAATAATGTCCAAGGATTTAGATAGGTAAATAATGTAAATGCACGAAATAGTAACACTTAAGCAATATCAATAACAATCAACAATCTTAATCTATTATCAAGGCAATCTTTAAACAATAAAGTTGGAAATACATATATTAAAATAATGCAAATATATATATATATTAATGAAAAAATTGGTTAAACTTGAAATTTGTAATGAATTGATAATAATTAAAAATGATAATAATGAATTGTGAATTATATTAAGAGTAATCAACAATAGCAAGTCAGTATGAATAATGATTATGTATTGTTTGTTTCAATTACTTAATCTGCCTTGAGACAAAAAACTATAGATACTCATAACATGTATTAATAATTTTAACAAGTCTGTATTTTATTAATATATTTTACTATAATATAAACAGGCAAAGTATTAATTTGAAACAGGCAATATAAATATTACCATTTAGTATTAATAATTGCCTAATCTATTTTAAATCAAAAGTAAATCCACTTTTAGCTACTAAATCAGATGTAAATACTTTAAAAATTTGAAAACATTTCAACTCACTAAATAGTTTTACAGATAAATTAAACTTTCCTAGAAAAAGTTACAGATAATAATTTGACAATTTCCATAGGCTTTTAAGTACCAATTAAATAATGACAATGTTTGTTTTTAATTAGTATTTTTTTGTTATAAGTAAATATATTTATAAACTGCATAAAGACATCTTATTAAAATCACTAATTCTCCAGAAGAATTGAATGCAACGTAACAGTTTATCAATTTATTCTAAATGGCACTATAATCTTTTTTTGCTATTGCATTTGTTAATGACAAAAAATTGAATTAAGTAATATGCTGAAAGTTATTTTTACTATTTATTTAAAATTCAGATTTTAGTTCCCATTGTATTTCATAGATGTCACGTTTGAAAAAAAATTGTAAAATAGCTCCTTGAAAGAAGACCGAAATTGTTAATGCATATGACTGGTTGACATTCATTGTCTTTTACTAGCTGATAAATAAATTTACAGCTATTTTTTTTTTTTGTAAATACAATTAATATTTATGTCTTTTTAATTATGTAATATTTACATTGTAATTTACACATAAATTATTGAAATAAATATTTATATAATATCAAACTAAACTTATTTTGTTAAGACTTCTTTTGTTTGGCATTAACGTAGGACTGATCTTTAAACCATTGACTTTTATTTATTACTTTTTTTTTTACTTATTTATAAAGTTAATATTTAGATTATATTCATATTTTAAATTTAAAAACTTATAATGTAATATAATTTTTATTTCATTTGAAATTAAACAAAGAAAATTAATAATATCCCCTAGTATTAATAAAATGATTACAGAAATATTAATGTTTACATATAATACCGTATTTATTTTTAAAATTTTATATATCTGTGTGCTTAAATTAACTTAATAATTAATTTTTATTAGTTTTAATATTCAAAAAAGCTAAGATACGATCACTAACAATAAACTCATCAAAATTTTATCCCTATTTTCAATTCACAGTACACATATCAGACAAATCTAATTTATAATTAGATTTTAAAATTCATTCAATGGTTTTACAAATTTAAATCTTTACAATTAATTTATTACTCTCTTAATAAGTCAGCTAATCTTCCCGATGATTAATAGTTATCAAAAGTTGTATTTCTAAGGACATTTCAATAATTGTTTTTTTTTTTTAAAAAAAGAAAATCAGGAATAAATTCTATCCATGCTTGACTTTATAAAAATTAAACCTATTGATTTTTTTAATAATTTGCGTTACTAATTAATATTATTGCGACTAGTCACCAATATGATTTAAATTTTTTTAATTTCCTTAATATCTATAACTTTGAATTCTAATTTATTGATAAAAAGTGAAATGACAATTTCCACTGACTCAATATCTACTATTTCAATTATCAACTATTCACAAGAGTAAATAAACAAAAAACATCATTTTTTCATGTGTGTGTGGTCATGTATATCAGTTATATGAGATAGAATGGATAACAGAATGGAGATCGAAAGTCTGTGTTCAAATCCCCTATAATTACATCTAAATCCAAGTATGTAAATTATGCTTGTATTCAAATATAACATTAAAATTTGTAAATTTAGAAAAATATAAATTTGATGTTTATATATATAATTTTTTATAGGCAGCATCAATTTTCTTCTCTTGCTGTAATTCTTATACAATCTTCACACCTTAACATACTTATGTGCAGTTATTCAGCCATAGCAATTTAAGTCAAATTAATTTTTTTATCTCCTCCTTAAATAAAACAATCATTTGCCATGTCTTCAAAACACTAATCCAGTTATCATTAATTTTGCAAAGCTTAAAAAAATATGATTTTTTACTTTTAAATGTTATATTAAAAAATATCTTAATTATAAAAATAATGTATTTTACAGTTGGTGATTTGTGTTATTAACTCTAATACATTAACATTTTCTATTATTATCCCTGGTGGTAGTTTTTGTAAATATTCAGCTTTTGATTTCAGTACAAAATCTTTATTTTATATTAAAACTCAATAAATTGGATTTGATTTCTTTCAAATTTAAGTTTATACATAAAAATCATTCTAAAATAGTATATTTAAACTTTTTTATATTGAAAATATGAGTTTTTAATAAGAACAAATGATGTTTTTTCATTCAATGATGGGAAAGAAAACAATCTAAGTGATCAACTCCAGAAAATTGATGAAATCTTCTTTGACTGAAATTTATGTTTTAAATATAAATGAATAGATGTTAATCTCTAATAATCTATGAAATTCTGCTTTAAAATATTAAAATTACTTTGTAGTTTTTAGAATATTTTAAAAGAACTTAACACAGTATTGGTAACAACTGTATTTGATCAGTGACACAAGGCATATAAAACTAACTGGATGTAGTTTTCTTTATTAACATTGCAGTTGATTTTATTGACTTCTATTTTTAAAAATAAAACATGTATTAATAAAATCAAAGTGTTTGGTTTTAAATAATTAATATACAATTATTGTGGAAAAATAATCAGCAATATTTAATAAACTGTCATATTTTTTATGATTACAAAAATTTTCTTGAAGTAATGCAAAAGCTGTGAAAATCAAATTACAAAAAGCTAAAAACATCAAAGACATGGAGACAATACCAATCATATGGAAATTGTTCAGTTCTGTCATAAAAATATTAATCTCTTCAGATTATTTGAATTAATAAATCAATATTCATTAGTTTACAGTTTTGGCATTTTTTAAAAATAAATCTACAGATATATTACTACAGATAGTCTTAGAAGAGTGATTTAAAGAAACAAAATAAGTGCATTATCTCTGAAGTAACAACCATGTTACTTGTCTGACCTCATATGAGACAAATTAAATAAAAAAAATTTCGTTCATTAATAAAATAAAAAAGGAAAAAAAAATCTAAAGGACTTTAATAAAATTATCCAAAAAATGTGACTATGTTTCATTATGGGGGGGGGGGTTTGTAAACACATTTATAATTATTTTTTACATATGCAAATGCTATTTGCTTTCTATTTATAATTTCCAGTCTTTTTCCTAATGGAATTATTATTTTTCTTTTTAAATATTTTGTTGATAATCTTAATTTGTATTTGTATTCTATATTACAAATATATTAAAAAGCATCTGTCTTATATAAATATATACTTTCATATTTTGAAAAAAGTCACTAATGACTTTTTAGACCTTCCATATCATACTAACTTCTCATCAAAATACTAAAAGCTGACTTCATGTCTTTGGTAAAGTTTTAAAGTATATTACAATTCTGACTAATGTTTAATGAGGTTATTTACATATTAATTTGTTACAATAAAACTAATAAATATAATAATAATTAACTATTATGTACAGTCTTTCAATTTACAGAAATACTTTTGATTAATTTCTTAATTCTCCTCAACTGCCATTAAATTAAAAAACAAACAAAATGGAAGCAAATGTCATGAACTCAAACTCCATAAATCCTGAATTTTAATATTAGCAGTTTGTCTATTAATTACATTCATTTTATGTGTTAATATTATAAATATTTTAGAAATACATTTTATTGATCATTGCTTATCTAAAGGAATAATAGTAAATGACTTAATTAAATCCATCCCTGAAAAGAGCCAATTGCGAATTCTCCATGAGTTTGAATATCATGGCATAATGCTGACTGAAAGAGAGATGAGAGGTGGATAAACTAATCTAAATTACATCTAAATTTATCTAATAATTATTGAGCTAGCATGGTGAAGATATGAGTAATCATGGACTTAGAATTTCATCACTTCATCTCCAGCATCCTACCCGAAGACCTCAAATCTGACTGTAGTAAGATGCACACCCTCTTTCTTGTGAAAACTGACATCCAATTACAATATATATATATATGTGTTAAAATGAAACTTCATGAAGATTTATTATATATACTGAACCAGATGCTTTATCCACTTCAACAATACCATCGGAAAATTCAAAATTAGAATGTACAATTTTAAACATTTTAAAACAAAATTGAAATTAAAAATGTATGTATTTTATTTTTTCTTGTTTATTAAGAGTATGTACCATAACACACATATTCAATTAATGAGGGAAATTGTAAAAGCACTTTTAATTTAAAATAAGTTTTGATTATGATCAGTTTCTTTTAATTAATTTTAAAATAGATAAGAACCCTGGTCAGATTTTTTTTCAATTAAGTTTAAGTGGGAGATAGAGATTAACTATGGTCAAAGTTTTTTAATTAAAGATTAAAAGCAGAAGATAACAATTCACATAAATAGCTCTGGATTTTTGACTGATCATTAGTCTTCTTATGATTATTATTCTCCTTATTCTTATTGTGATTCTTCTTAGGATTGCTGTTCTAATTTTTATATTTGCTAATTGCTCAACACAGATTGCCAAAATTGGAATTTTTGCTGACCACTGATAGTATTTGCCGCTGGCTGTGTTTTGAATGAATTGCTTAGCTATTTGCTGATAGAAGATTTAAATATGCTGAAACATTGAAAATAGTGCATGTCCCTCCAGAATGTAGAAGATACTCACTGTAAAGAACCTTAATAATAATATGCAGTGCTAAATAAACCCAAAAGTGAACCCTGGAGCACCACAATTGTGCCTTCAAGAACATGATCTAAAATCCTAGTCCAGAACTGATCCCAAAGGTTGGCTACAGACTCCTGAACAAATAAATGAAAATCAAAATCTTCATAAGGAACTGTGTATAAACCTGAACTTTGCATGTCCTGCTGGAAGAAATCTTCTGAAGAGAACATTATACCTAAAAGGTATTCACATTTTCATATCATAACCAGGGCTTAAATCTTTTGTTTAAATCTCTATGTTAAAGTCTCAGCTTAATCTAAAAAGAAAATGCACCTATAGTAAGATGTATAATCATTTAAATATCATTATTTCATTATGTGTTTTATTTATTATATGTGTTGCAGTCTTAGTTTTAAGAGTTCATATTTTAAATTTATTTGTCTGAGAGTATATTGCGAGTTTATATTTTAGACTTAGTGTTTTTCTCTTTTATATTACTAACCATTGATAAATACTTGGACAGATATTAGTAATTTTTTTAACTCATCCTGTCCCTTATTCTTTTGTTGTAATTAATTTAGACAATTTTGGTTTGCATTTCCTGCAGACTGTACATTTTTTGGCTAGTAATTTATCAAATGTATTATGTTTTTCTTAATCAGTAGAGATTTTGGTTTTCCTATGTTTCAGATTACATACCACTGTACTATTTTCTTTTCTTTTGTTGAAATCAACCTTCAGGGTCTTAAATGTGAGATTTTATGAGTGTTGGCAGGAAAATGACAATCCTATTATATACCAAGGTTTTGTCTGGTTGTAGGAAAAGATCACTCTGTGTTGTTCATTAACTTCTGGACAAGATCATTTTCTTTTGAAATCTCTAATAAAGAAAAGTGGAATTTGTTTAGATAAATCACTGGCAGGAAGAAATCATAATCCCTTTAATTCTTAGGTGGGAGTACTTATCTGCCAAAGTGTTTGATGCTAATTCTCATGTACACTCTCAGATAAACCAGGTGGAGGAATTCAAGTCAAACTTTTATATTTTGTTTGACTAATATTTATTTTGGGAATTTATTAAAGTATTAAAAATTTTGAAATTTAATAAACTTTACAAATTTAATACTTATTTTATTTGTTGGCTAATGTTTCATTCTGTGTCCTGTCCTTTAATTTGGAGAACACTATTAAAGATCTCTTTCTTTCCCTGAGTCTAGCTGGTAGTATTTATCATCATCAACTCTTAATCACTGTAAATTAAAATTTTTAGGTTGACAGTAGCCTAGTGGTACCCTTAGTAATGAAAAGAAATGAAAGGATGACTGGTATATCAGAGAGGAAAATTTTAGTGCTACCCACATGGTACTTTGGTTTGATAACCCATATGAGATTTTGTTCAGATAATTGAGGAATATTTTAGGGGTAGTGAGGTAAAATTTAGTATTAGGGATCCATTATGCTAGTTGGTGTGTATGTCGGAGCAGTTTGGAGTAGAGAGTTTATCTTTTAATATAATAAAAAGAAATAAATATTAAAAGTCCTTTTCAAATGAATAATTAAATAAACAGTCAAATAGTATTTTTCTTTTGGATTTATATTTAACATAAAAAAGTGTTAGAAAAATAAATATTAAGTATTTATATATTTTAAAGGGAAAATTTTTTAAATTGAGAATAAATGTTAGATATATTGGGATTAATCATGTTTCAAAAGAGGAAGTCAAGGAAGAAATGGATAGGGGGGGGTACTCTTGGAAAAAATCTTTATTTTTTTCAAAAATCTCTATTTTTTTCAAAAATCCCAAAATAGTTGAAAAAGAAGAAAAAGTGGGACACAGATGATGATGATGATAATGGAAGTGAAACAAAGTCAGCAGGCAATGATGAAAGAAAATAGAGAATTCAAACAAAATCAACAGGCAATGTTGGAGGAGTTCAAAGCTGAAATGATAAAGGAAATGAAAGGAATGAAACAAAAAATAATGGAAAGAGTTGAGAAAAGTCAGGAGTCTGTAGAAATCATAAAAAAAGATCTGACTAAAGAAAGTCAGGAAGTAAAAAAGAAAGTTGAGGTGGTAAAAATATGAGGGTTGAATTAAAACCAAATAGTGTTAAAATGTATAAGGTAGAAATAAAGATAGAAATGGGCAGAGATAGGATACATATAGATAGTATGGTAGAAAAATTAGAAAATGCATATCAAAATATAGAAGAAAGGTATATGTTAAAGACAGAAAATAACATAAAGAAGTCTTCACAAGAAACTAAAAATAAGTTGACTAAAGTAACTGTTTGTTTTGAACAAGATTTGAAACAAAGAAAAGGGTCAGGAAAAAGATTACAGAATATGATTTTGAAGCAGAAATGGCTAACAAAGCAATTTTATTTAATACCTTTAAAAAGACTGTAGAAGATAAATTCTTTCCATTATAGTGTGGATACTAATAAAGTGAGACACTTTGAAGAAATGTGGTGTTTTGCTTAGAAAAAGGCTTTTCAGGTATATGAGGTAAAAATAAAACAGGTCTTGAAAGTGACAAGACAGAAAATTATAATCAAGAAAAAGATCAAAAGGGAAAAGAACCCTATATTAAAAAAATAGTTAAGAGAGAAAAATAACTGCCTGACAAAAGTTAAGGGGTTTAGATTTATAGTAATCAGACAAACTTTAAAAAAAAATGTTTACATGATTATGAGAATGGAGATAAAGTTAGGTAAAGAGAATAAAATGTTTTTAAAGTATATGGATAACTCACTAGTTGGAACAAGTAAATTTTCACCAGGGTGTCTGGAAAGGGAGGATTTAAATGTTTAAATGTTTTTTTTTTAAAATAAAATGTTTTTCTTTTCTTTTTTTGTGGCAAAATGGGGCAGTTGAACTGGATGCTTTATTGACTTCAAAAGCATCATCAGAAAATTCAAAATTAGAATGTACAATTGTAAATATTTTAAAACAAAATTGAATTTAAAATTTTTTGTATTTTATTTTTTATTTATTCATTAAGAGTATGTGCCATAACACACATACTAAATTAAAGAGCAGAATTGTAAAAGCATTTTTATTTTTAAAATAAGTTTTGATTGTGATCAGTTTCTTTTTATTTTATTGATTTAATTTATTTTAAAAGTTTGAATAGATAAGAGCCTTGACCAGATTTTGTTTTTTCAATTAAAATTAACCAGGAAATAGACATTAACTCTGGTCAAAACTCTTTAATTAAAGATTAGATGGAGATAACAATTCATACAAATAGCTCCAAGTTTTGACTAATTATTATTTTCTTTATTCTTATTGTAATTCTTATTAGGATTGCTGTTCTAACTTTTATATTTTTTAATTGCTCAATGCAGATCGCCGATATTGAAATTTTTGCTACTGTTGATAGTATTTGCTGCTGGCTGTGTTTTGAAAGAATTGCTTAGCTATTTGCTAATAGAAGAGATAAATATGCTGAAACATTGGAAATACTGACTCTTCCTCTAGGATGCAATAAATACTCATTGTAAAGAAACTTTAATAATAATATGCAGTGCCAAATCAACCCAAAGACTAACCCTGGAAGTTCCAGAATTCTGCCTTCAAGAACATGACCTAAAAGCCTAATCCAGAACTGATCCCAAAGATTGCCTTTAGACTCTTGAACAGATAAATGAAAATCAAAACCTTTGTAAGGAACTGTATATAAATTTGAACTTTGTGTATCATGCTGGAAGAATTATATCTCAAAGGTAAACCCACATTTTCCTATCACAACCAGGGCTTAAATCTTTTGTTTAAATCTCTTTGTTAAAGTCTCTGCTTAATCTAAAAAGAAACCTGCACCTCTAATAAGATGTATAACTATTTAAATATCATTAATTATTTTATTATGTGTTTTATTTATTATATGTATTGGAGTCTTAGTTTTAAGATTCCACATTTTAAATTTATTTGTCAGAGAGTGTGTTGTGAGTTTATATTTTAGACTTAGTGTTTTTCTCTTTTAAATCCACACCACTTGATGATGCTGTTTCCATGCAAAAACACAGAAATATGCCATTTACAAGGCTTCTCATACATCTTACAGCCTGTAAACTGTTCAATCACTTGATGCTGAAGCACTCAACACTACCCCCACATCAATAGCATGTGAAAAGTATCTACATTATGTTACAACACTCTGTATATATGCTAGTATTGAACATTCAACAGCATATCATGTCAGGGGGTCTATAGTTGTAATGATGAAAACCATACCAATATACAGTCTGAAATAGTTAGTGTTAAACCTAGTGGAAGTAGTATGAGGTGCTACAAATTCTAACTATTTCACAAATATCCTTATTCCCCTTGGGAGCTGGCCTAATCTAAAAAATGAGGAGGGCAAAGTGTGATTCAGCAGAGCTCACACAACAGTTGCACACTTTGTGAGTACTTGCAAGACCAAAAAATAAAATGGCAGAAAGACAGTCTGCTATCAAGTTGCTGGAATTCCTACAGCAGAAAAAAATTTTGCTGACAGGGAAATGATATTAAGTCACTGCAAGAAATATGAAATGGAATGTCAATCGCATAAATGCTGTCGGTCTTCTATACATAATGATCAGCAGTCCCAGTTTGATTGTTAACTAATATAATTATTAAATATGCAAACCTAAATTATACTATGCTAAAATATAGTAGCTCAACATATATAAAAGTAGGTTTTCAGACCGGAAATTTGCACATGCCAAAAAGCAATATAAGATTACGTGAGAGCATCTAATTGTCTTTCTGCTGTTATAATATTAGCAATCTCTGCCCTAATAGATGACATAGCATAATTAATAAAATATCAGTAAGCAAAGTAATGAAAGCATATCCACAGATTGAATAAATTAAGGACAGTAACTAAGATAGTTATGTTTATCAGAAATATTACTAGTTTAACCTTTAATTAGGCAAGATTTTACAATATTATTATTTTTATATAAGATCACATTAAGAGACTTAATAATTATGAATTTATAACAGAGTTTTAATTATTAAGAGTAGACTTTAGTTTAATAGTTTGTGCACATTTATAGTATAGCTAGCTTATAAGAATTATTAGAGTGATTTATTATAATTTAGTTAAGAGCTCTGCCAAGAATTTAATTACTGATCATATTCTTGCTGAGTTGGCTTCCATGGCATAGACACTAACATTCACTGATGAGCTGCTTCATTACTGGTGGCTTCTTGGTAGACTGTTGTTCTGGACTCCCTCCATCTCCTAGAACAATTGCTGACATTGTAAATTTGTGCATAGTGCCTGGATGTATTTGATTTATTAAATGATGAGAGTCAGCTTCTTTAGAATTTAAACTGGGGTTATTATAGCAAATCTTTCTCACCCCTTACAAGTCATTAAGTTATTTACAATTTTTAGTTTTAAATTCTTAAGTTTTATATGTATAAGACAGTCACTACTGGATTTAAGATTTATATGTGAATACAAACAAATTTATAAATTTAATAATTTAATAGAGATAATTTAGAAAAGTTGTAATGTTCTCAAAATCTATCACATTACAATTTCCTTCACATATATACATAGGTGCGTTTCTACACATACAACAATGTTTATTACTTACATTAGTTTAATCATTTTAAAATATAACTATGTATACATTATTATACGCATAAAAACTTAATTAATTAATTAATGTACGCAATATAAATAGATGCACATACTCATTAATAGAGCTTATTACATACTAATATATAAATAAAATTTTTAAAAAATGGTGAATTGTACGCAATATAAATACATGCAATAATCGTTAATAGAGAGCAATATAAATAAACACACATACTCATTAATAGAGCTTATTATATACTAATATAAAAATGTAAATAAAATAAAAAAAAGGGTGAAAAATCAAATCAAAAATGTTTTAAAAAATATTTTTTTTTAAAAAAACAAACAAGTTATTTACTTGTTTATGAATAAAAAAAAGTAAATGTTTTAAAAAATCAAAATAATCCCCCCCCCCCCAAAAAAAAAGACCGAATGTTTTTTTTTTTTTTTAAAAAAAAAACATATCTATTTTTAAAAAATGAAAATAAGCTCTGTAAAAAAATAAAAAATGAAAATTAATCCCTAAAAAAAGACCAAATGTTTTTTTTTTTTAAAAAAGCCTGGTAACATTGTATCTATTTGCTTTGCACTAGCAACAGCGCCATTGTGCAGTGTGGATCATCCAATGTTGTAGGACCATAAATACTTGGAGATATATTAGTGGTTTTCTCTTTAACTCACCTGTTTCTTATTCTTTCATTGTAATTAATTTAGACAATATTGGTTTGCATTTCCTGTAGATCATAAATCTTTTGGCTAGCAATTTATTGAGTGTATTCTTTTGTTTTTCTTAGTCAGTAGAGATTTTGGCTTTCCTATGTTTCAGATTATGTAGTATCATAATATTTTCTTTTTTTTTGTTGAAATCAATCTTGAAATTCTTAAACATGGCTTTTTATGAGTGTTTGCGAGCAAATGACAATCCTATTATGTCCCAATGTTCTGCCAGATTTTAGGAAAAGATTGTTTTGCACTGTTCATTGACTTCCATACAAGTTCATTCTTTTTGTTTTTAAATCTCTAACTACAAAAAACTGGAACTTGTTTATATGAATCACTGGCAGGAAGATATTATAGATCCCTTTTAATTCTTAGGTGAGAAAACAAACTTAGATGCCAGGGTGTTTAATGTTACAATATTTTGTACACTCTCTGATAAACCAGGTGAAGGAATTTAGATTTATTAAAATTGCAAATGATTTATAATTATTTTTGGCTGTAATTTGTCTATGTGTTCTTTCCTCAATTGTCTGAATAATATTAAAGATAGTTTACTTTCCCTGGGTCTAACTGGTAGCATTGATCATAATTGTTAACTTTTCAATCACTGTAAAAGAAGATTGAAGTGTCCAGCACAATATATCTATCAATAGAGAGGACTACTAGACCTCTCTAGCCTAGAATATTTATTTTTGGTTGCCTATACAATTGTTCATTTATATATAAATGATTTATTGCCATTAGATTTGGGAGAGTAGAGATTCTTAGTAAAATAAATAATTGGTAGGACAGACAACAGTAAACAAATTCCAGACAAATGTAACACGTAACAACATTGTTTATTAATGAAATAACAATAGTGAAATATTAAAAAAAATAATTTACTTACATTAATGAATGTATTTGAACTATGATCAGTTTATTCAAAATTAGTATAAACTCCATTAAATAAATAGTTATTGTCTTTGTCTGTTAGTTGTTTGGATTCTCTCTTTGAATTAATTTTGTTTATTAAATAATTAAGCGTGAATATAATAGAACTCTCCTTATGCTTGGCAATTGCAGGTATGTGCATATATCTCTGCAAAACAATTAAATATTAAGTAAACATAGGCAGATTTTAATTATTAAATAATCTCTCATGTGTTGAATTTTTACAATACAGATCAGATGTGGTGCAAGCTCTAAAGCCATGAGAGGAATAGGTAACGAACCTTTAGAAAGGCTTATATATACTCCATGTTAAAAAATCCAATATATATATAAAGCATAGAAAGCTTTACTACTTTTGACCCAATGCAAAACAATAATAACTTCTAAACATGTGGTAAATAAACATGGGCCTTGGAAAAATATATAAATGAGCATGGGCAGAAACTTAGTTGAATCCAATGCTAAAGAGAAATAACTAAAAGGCCAAATAGATAAATAAACTTCCCCATGGTATTTAAAAAGGGATCATTTATAAACACACACACACACAAGTCAATAATCTCTGTTTCTTTCAGACACATATGATGTAAACACAAGTAAACTGTTAATACTCAATTCTTCGCAAACATAAAACAAATTATTATACAGGCATTTATGTACATCCGTAAATAAGTCATGTTCTGAGACATTATTATGAGACATTTATAAAAAAAATAGTAATGCCATATTGTATTTTTAAACTAACAAACAAAACTATCACTTTTGCTCAGAAAATAGATGCTATTAATTATAGCAATGACAGGAAGAGAAAGATGTTTAAAAAAATCAAATTTTAGGATTAACTTTTTTTTTTTAAAAAAATAATTAATTATAAAAAAACTATGGCATTTTTTTATGTGTCAAAGCAGCGAACCCGCAAACCCAGGGCAACTGTTTGTAAGGCTGCTGTGCTTATCACTCGATCACCAACGCTTGTTAACTGACTTCAACTAACTGTCAAATACATAAAATGGTTAATTAAAACTGAAATATTTGCAGTCTGTGATATCTATATAAAAGGTTAAGATCAATAAACAAAAATTAATAAAAGTGAGGTATAAAACAAGTTATATATGAGACAAATATGAATATAAAATAAGAGTAAATGAAACTAAATTTATATATACCTTCAGATCATTGGCTTACCAATATTATAAAAAGTACAATAGTTTATATAAAGTTTTTTTTTACTGTTAGGCCATAGTGATGAGGTGGAGAGCTTTTACATTTTGTACAGATGAATGAATCAAATGAATACTTATTCTCAGCAGATTGATATACTTTCAAAGTTTTCTTGGTTTCTTGGTTGTTGAAAAGTGCTTTTCTGTGGAGGTCAGTAGTTGGCTAGTTTTTGAGGTCAATTGTTAGGCTAATTTAACATATGCTGGTGAAAGAAGGATTTATACTGGAGATAATTTCATCCTCTGAGGTGCCTTAGTATCACATGGCTTCAAATATGGCAACTGGAGTGATTCCAGAGTTTATTTTTACAAATGAGTACTTATAACATGCCACAAGCAGAGTAAAGCAGAATATAATGAAGTCAGCAGCAATTAGAATAGCATAGAATGGAATGGAATAGACTGAATTAATTATTAAATATTTTGGCTTATATAGCTCCACTGCTTATTGTTCTTCTATTCAGGAATTTCAAGAATCCTCTCAATCAGCAAAATGGTGATTAAGTGTTTTTAGATAAACCTGCATTTTATATTAATTACAAAATTCCAAGATTAATTATCTTAATTAAAGGCTTTTACAAAAGACAATACAATTAAAATGAAACTCTATTTTTTATTAAACTCTTAATTAATAAAAGATAAAATTTTGCAGATTAAGTATTGTCCCTGAACTCTATAAAATTTTTAATAGAAAGATTACAAAGTTAATTATTTTAAAATAAAAATTGTTACATTAAAATATATAGCTAAGTTTAGAAGTACTTAGATATTAGTCCTGCATCATGAAGCATGTATTAAAAATTCTTACATTAAAATATATAGCTAATTTTAAAGGTACTTAGGTATTAGTCCTGCAACACGAAGCACATATTAAATCTGTTGTGCCTTTTCACATTCATATTAATCTGCTGATAACTTTGTAATCTTGTGATCTGACCAAAATAACATGTACACAGATCTTGTGCATAATATTTTCACAAGATTTGCAAAAAGTAACATGTACACAGATCTTGTACATGATATTTTTGCAAGTTTTACAAAGTTACTGGTAGCTTGAATATGTATGTGAAAAAAACATAGCATGTCTAATATGTGCTCCATATTACAGAAAAAAATATCACTTTCACAAACAAAAAAATATAAAATTTGAAGTGGCATTATATACAACTTTCACATGAAAAATTGATATTAAAAAGAACATTTAAAAAAATATTCAGAAATAAATAAGACATTTACATAAAAAAACTATAAAATTTGTAATAACTCTAAAGATATGAATTTCACATATTTTAGTTGAAAAAATATGTAAAATACGAGATGCCATTATGAAAATCCCAAATGTTACTCTAAATATAGACAAAACAATCACTAAATTACAAAAATAGCCTAAAATATTACTTAAAAAATATTCAATATACACATATACTACTTACCATCTAATATATAACAGGAATTGTCAAGTTGAAACAAGCAATTTGTCATCTACTTTTTTGACACAAAATGGAGAGTTTGCCTGAAATTCACCCCCCCCTCCAATGAAGTTTTACTGAAGACATGATTGTGCAGTATATCATCTGAATGAAATTTTCCACAGAAATTGTAATAAACAAATATATTTTTTTAAAAACAACCAAAAAAAAAAAAAAAAATTCATAAAATAAAGAAATATAAATTACAACACTTTCATTAACTTTTCATCCTGGTGGAATTTTTTTTGTGTCACTCAAAGAAATTATGAAAAGAAAATTAAAAGGAAGAAATGAAAACTATATACACTTATGATAAAATGAATTGAAGTAACTCAGAAGTAGAAATAATGTAGAAATCATTTGGGTGAAACAAAATTGCAATTGAAGATCAAAAATGCAATAGCCATTGTCAGAAAGAAATCTGGACAATAACTGAAAATGTTGAAATATCAAAAAAGACCATGTTTTGGTAAAGAAAAACATGTTTTCATATGAGATCAGATAACATTACAGGGTTTATTTTGCTTAAATTTGACATGATTTTGATTACACATTTATTGCAGATGTGAAAAGGCATATCACCTCCTATATGTTGCTAGACTAATATCTAAGTACCATTTTAAAATCCTTTTACTATTAGAGTATACTTTACCTAATATCACACTCATTAAAGCACAAGTAAAAAAATTATAACTTGAACTAAAATTAAAATTAGCTTATCCGTTAGACCTACAAATTAAATTTTGGAATCAGCAAAGCATCTCAATATATAATTCTCCACACTCATGTTGATAATTCAATATTTTTCAATTAGTCCACCAGCTTATAAGATAAAATTTTACCAAGGATAAATAATTAATGCACTATAGAGATATTCAAGTTATTTTTATTTGTATCCATCAGCATTTAAATTTAGAAACTGGATGTCTAGATATGGGAAAGTTGAGATAAAGAATACACTGATAAAAACAAAGCAAACAAGAATAACAACAATAAAATTCAAAAGATTAATTAAAAATATTTTTTTTCAAATTTTATTTTATTCATTTTTAATGAAGTATATATAAAAAACTTGAATATTTACTGCTTCCAAAATATTCTTGCCTTAAAATATATGTCTCTTTCCTTAGTAATTTTGGCCTAATAAATATTTAAGTGTAGACAATAATATTTCTAAAAAAAAATTTATTATTGCTTTTCCAGATTCGAGAAATCAATATTCCACCTGAAGGTTATGTAACTTACTTCAACCAAAAGCTATCACCAAATTCATTAGATCGATGTTGGATGGAGTGCTTGGAGAAAAGTAATTTTGATCTGAGAAGAAAGGAAACTGAAAATTTTAATAAGTAATATAAATATATTCAAAGAAAAGAACTTCTTTTAACATTAGATTTTTATGTTATCTCTTTATTGATTTTAATTTTTCTTTAATAGAAATAATCGATGGAACAAACGAGGAATTGCAATTACACCCTACACATATGGAATAGTGGTATCACAAATTCCTTTCAATTATGTAAGTATATAATTGAGGTTTTTCATGAAAAATATTTAATATGACATAAATTAATAAAATATAATAATTGAATTTCTAATAAGAAAGAAATATTTTATAATTTTAAAAATATTTTCTCTAACATAAAAACAAATAAATAACAGAATTATTAGACTTGCTTTAATGGAATGTATACTTTTTAAAATAGTTGAAAATATTTTAAAAAAAGTTCTTTTTGAGATTTGAAAAACTTTTGCAATAAATATGATATCAAAAAGTCGATTGGTTTATATTTGGAGGGGATAGAGGAATGTGCCTTGCACAACAGTCAGAAGGGCCAAAATGAGCTTGATTTTGGAACTTATATTTCTTAAATTCATCACTTTTTTTTCTCATGTGTCATAGCATCAGCCGGGAAGCGAACCTGCTAACCCGGGAAACTGTTTGTAAAGCAGCCGTCGCTGACACCACACTGGATAATAATTCGAATCGTTGAATAATAGTAATAAATTTACTAAAAAATTATTATAACAAAATAAACAAAAATGATCATTTAAATCTAAGATAAAAAATATTTCCAGATTTATTAATTGATAAAAGCAATGTAGTGGGGGGAAAATTCTGAAAGAAAAAAAACAAATAAAGTGTTGATAAATAATCAAGCTAAGTGTAAAAATAAGCTAATAATTAGTACAAACAATTATATAATATCAAAATATTTCCATTTTTAAATTTAAAAAAATCAAAAATGCATTAAACAAATTAAACTATTTGTTTTCTATGAAATGAAAATGGATTTGTAAGAAAAATGACATCTATATTAGATTGTATTGTTATATACGAATCGTATAAAATGATGGGAACATCTGTCACATTAGCTCTATGACGTTGGCATTTAGTGCATAAAAATTAAAATACATATTGATTGCAATTTTTTTCTTTTACAATTTGAATCTTAAGAAGATGGTATCCTATAACAAGTTAGTATTACTTCATAATTCTGAAAAAAAAATTAAAGAATTGGATGGAATTTAAAAAAAAAAATTATTTAAAAACACTTCTAAACTAGTTAATGGTTCCAAATTGATAGATCTGATGAATAAAGTCTACATTTTCTAAAGATGGGATAAGAAAACTTGTAGAGAAAATTGTTATCATAAATCAATTCTTATTCAGACAAAGTGATGTACACTATGAAATATTTTACAAAAAATAAAAAAACTATGAAAGAAATTATGGATGTGCTGTAATTTCTCCTTAAACGGAGTCAGGAATCTCTCAGCAACTATGCCCAGAGAAACCCGTTAGTCACTTTATCTTCCCTTTCCATTTTCCACCCTAAGTTTTTCCGTAATCTGCTCCACCCCATTTCCACAACATAATCTTTGTCAACTCTATGGCCTTTATGTCTAAATCCCCCTTATCTTTTCCCAAACCCAGCATAAAAACCAATAACCCACTTTCTGTATAGTCACTTTGTTTATATTTATTCTTCCATAACTTCATTATTTGTACCCTTTCTGCTTTCAAGCATTTACATTCAAATAACAGATGCCTAATATTTTCTATGCCTTTCTTACACAATTTGCAGACTAAATCACCCATATTTTTCTGTTTACATGTATATTCTCTTGTTTCTAAAGATCCCGTGTGAGCCTTAAACAATAAACTACTTCCCTTACTATTATCATAAATTAACTCAACCCAATGTTCCATTTATTCCATTTACTTCTATATATATTTAAACTCCTTTTATTCTCCATACTAGTTCTCCTTCTCTCCAACTCCCTATTCTTTATTAATGTATCTATTCTTTTATCCCATTCCTTACCACTATAACACTCAACAATCCTCCTAGACACAATCATCCCAGCTTTTGTTTTTTTAATATATCTTTTTTTAATATATATTCACACCATGGTTCCATCTAGCAGCGAGATTGTCAGAAAAAACATTGACAAGTGTGTGGTGCATTTAATGTTAGTTTTTAACATAAATTTTATATAAAAAAAGAACTATGAATAACTAGATGCATGTTTTATTATGATATTTTCTTTTTTCATTCTTCATTTGAATGAATATGTTATAATCTCAATAACATATTCATTAATAATTGTAAATAGGCAAGTTAAGCCAGTAGTGGAATATTGTTTTGAGACAATAATATCGTCTTCATATCATCATAATGTTCCATTTCATATAAAATAGACAGACATTAGTTTAGAGAATTTAAAATGGTATTATACATCTTCTACCTATGCTGTTTATAAATTACTGAGCTTTCTTAAGGTATTATAAATAACAATTAAGAGATTAATATTATTCATGGACATTCCCAAAAAACTTCAGCAATTTTACTCATAAGGAATTACTCTAAATATGATTCAGAAATTATATAATTACTTTCCAAATAAAATACATGCTGTTTTTGATGCAAATTCTAGTATATGAGAGGGACCCCAAAATAATTGGAATTGTGTAATAGAAAATTGTACATTTATTTTTTGTGTTACAAATTATATGACTTTCAAAGTATAGTCTATTCAATGTAATGCACCATTCTAAACATGTTTCATTTTTCAAGGTAGTCACAAAACACTTGCAAAGTGATGTATTTTAATGCTTCCACCATTTTTTTCTTCACTTCTAAGTCCTCAAAAAAAGAGACATTTTTTTCATTCAAGATATTTAAAAAATGTCACAGAGAGTAAGATTAGTAAATATAGCTGATGGATAAGCTGGGTCATGCTGACTTAATTAAAAACTCTTTACACTCAAGCTTTGTGTATTAGCCATGCTGTCATGATAGAACATACACTCCTCATTTTGCCATAAAATGGGACTTTTACATTTACTGCATCACACAAAAGTTTCAGAACTTCTAAGTTCTAAATGCCTGATCATTATGAATAAAATCTGAGTGAACTGTTATCATTTGCATCCCACAAAAATATAAGCATCATCTTAACATTTGCCTTCACTCACCACTCTTTTTGGGACAGAGTAAATTGAATACTTCTATTAAATCACATGTAAACTTGTGCTTTCCCAGATTTTTCAAGTATTACTGCTATTTTCCCTGCCATTTTTCTTAAAATAGAATTTTATATTGTTCCAATTTTTCATCTATTACAAAATTGATATATATGCTAGAATGTGATTACAATTTACACGATGATGTCATTTGATAGATTTATACATAAGGATTTTTGTAAGAGATATCTAGAAGTAGAAGCATGTACTACAATAGACCTGGTTGCCAGAAAATGATAGTCATTTTTGGTACTCCCTCATATATAAAGATAATAAAGTATCATAGAAACTTTTATTATTTTATCTTATTACTGTAGATTTTTGTGGTTGAGGGCAGTGATGGTCACAGCTTCTAAAAGTATATTCAAGGAATTGTCATCTCTTTTTTTCATTTTTGGCATTCAACCTTCTTATAAATTTTAGAGCTTTGATTATTTGTTTATTTATTATTTATATTTGAAACGCTCTATAGCTATTTTTTTTACTACACTACCCTTTTAAATAAAGAAAAGCTTGAATTTTAGCAGCCTATTGAAAAAAAATAACTATGGGGCGTTTCAAATACATTAAATAAATTTCAGCTAGTATTATATATTGTTTCTATTTATTACTGTATTTTGAAAATGTAATATTTAAAAAAAAATGTTTCAAAGAAATTATATATAAAAATTATTTAAAAGATTAAAATCAAAGACTTAAAAGTTTTATACCAACATTAACTACGTTTAAAACACATTCCTAGAGTAAAACTATCTCAAACATGCTACTGAATATCTAAATTGTAAAAAAAAAAATTATAGAAAACAAAAGTGCACTAGAAAGTTTATCAAAAATCAATCACTGTTAACAAAATTTTGGTAGATTAATATTATTTGAATATGTTTCCATAAAAAAAAATCAGAAATGGTTAACAAATTATATTGTTGTCAATAGCTTATATATACATAGATTCGAACCCACCAACCCCACAATAGTATGTAGAGAGAGAAATGACCATAGGCGTAAAATAAAAGAAGCCTACTTCATAAATAATGACACTCAGTTAATAAACAGAAAAGACACATGTTTCACCATTTCAAAAAGATGGACTGATTAATATAAACAAAATAAAATGCCAAGACATACGACCCAACTAATAGCTAACTAATTTGCATAAATTAGAATACGTCTCCCCATTACTATCGTCTGCACTCGGCTAAGAATATGAAATCCAGGAACTTCGAAAGCGCTTAGCGCAGATAAACATATAATTTTTTACAATATTAAACTTCTCTAACCTAAGCGCGTTAGCGCAGAATTATTGATAATATATTTTAAATTTTGACATGTTTACATGAAAAAAAAATACTGTATATATAGTTAGTGATATTCGGATATTGCATGAATAAAGTTCGCAAATAATGAGACTTGATAATAACGTTCGGATCACAATGAAGTTATTTTTTTGTCTTTTAAATGTCTATTATATAATTAAAACAAATTTCTCGCTGCGAGAAAAATTCTAAATGTTCATAGTTTTAAAAAAAAAGAATATATAAAAAACCTAATCTAATTTTGAGTTGATTTTTTTATATTACAAAAATAAGTTTCTTGGAAATATTTTTGATGAATGCTAGAAAAATACTTGTTTTATTTTGTTGAAGTTCATTAATCAGATTTTTTTTCCATATGTTGAAGCATCGGCAGGGAAGCTGCTCTGACCTCTCGGCTACCAACGCTTGACCATTGAAAATTAAAGACGCTTTGTCTATTCTGAATTACTATAGATTAATCGACAATTTTGTAAACAATATATATATTAAGCACTAATGGGATAAATTTTCTTCATGCTAAAAAAAATTTTAAGCATATCTTTCGAATGCAATATAATTTAACAAAGCATACCTTCCACATATGATCCTATGTATTTTAAAATATGTAATGACCAATAATATAAGATCCTGTTATAATGGGCTTCAAAATATATAATATATAATTTAACACCCATTATAACCAGACCAATTTTTATACTATATATAATAAGATTGGTAGAATCATGTCGACACAAGGAATAACATTGTAACATAGATTCGGCATGACACCACCAAAAGAGTTGCCGATCCCTGTCTTAGAATATAGTTTATAACTTTAGTTGACCATCTAGTCTTTTGTGGAGCCAAAATTTATTTTGGCCTTTTAGATCTTTAAATAATGTATGTAATACATATTTATTTTCTTGACCCCATTTTATACAATCAGTTCTATATAAAAATAACATATATTTGTTTCACTTTACTGTTGGTATGCAGTTCTAATATTAATTTTCTAATAAAAAGAAACTCATTCTCAGATTCATAAGTAAGCATTGGTGAAAGATCTTTGCAAAAATCTTTTTCTTCAAGCATGTGGACATATTTTTTTTTAATATTATTTTTGGCAAAAGAACTCAAACACACTTAATTTTTTGACTAAATTTATCTATTAAATTTACATATCCAATGTGTATATTCTAATTTATTTATTTAAGTTTGTTATTAACAATATTTATCCCCTCCCCTTTTTTTAAAAGCCATTGAACATTTTTTTAAACTTCTATAAAATATATAAGTTTATTCCTCATTTTAATGGCATTTGTTAATTTTTGCAACATTTACTGAGCCTCTGAATATTTTATCATTCAACTCATTCAGAGATAATTTATTATATTTAGATAAAATGTTCTCAAAATTTGATAAATTCATTGCTAATAACACACAGTATAATTTTATAATTTCTTTTAGTATTTGCAACGTGATCTATTGTGATATAACCAGTTTTAAATAAGTTTTGTAAGCGGGTGTTTTTTTTTTTTTTTTTTGATGGGTTAATGTATACTTTTTAAAAATTTTTATATATAACTTTTTTAAATATCAATAATATTATTGCATTTTTTAAATTAATCATTTTATTTTTATTATTTGGATATTTGGAATCTTTGCATACAATTTTTCTGCTTCTTCACCCAATTCTATGAAACTATCAATAACATTCCCATTATTTTTTGAAGTTTCTCCCACTTTGATATAGTTAATTGTGCACTTCATCTCTATATTCATACAATGTAGAGTTTTAAATGGTTACTTTTAGAGAATTTTTTTTTTTAGTGTTCTGTAGTTCTTAGTAGAGTTCTTCTAATTTTTTTAGTTGTTTTCTTACTAAGATCCTTTGAGATTTTTTCTTTTTTTAGTTTTATAATCAGTTTATGATTATATTTTTAATTCTATCATTATCTTCTTTTTGTACATGAATATTTTGAAAGAAAAATATATTTTTGTTATCTATTAAATAACATAAACAAGTATATAAATTCATGGCATGACAAAAAAGGCATATTGCTTATCTTCAAAACTTAGATGTATAATACAAAAGAATTGTTTAGTATAATATCGTTTTTAAGCAATTATTTAAAGACAAATTTAAAATAATTATATTATAATCATCATTTTAAACCATTATCAATCAATTGCAGAATAAACGTCTCTCCAGGTTTAATCCAATTTCTTCTATTTCTAGCCTTTCTTCTCCACATCATACTAGAAAAGTTCCTTATTTCATCCATCTCACAGGTCATTTTTTAGATTTTTATAATCTTTTGATACCCAATTCAAGATTTCAATACAGACAATGTATTGCACATTTTCACATTCATATCAATGCATTGGTAACTTCATAATGCTGTTATTTTGGTAACCATTTAAAAAGTTTTCTGCAGCTTCAATATGAATGTGAAAAAGGCCCAGCAATATGTGGTCCATGTTGTAGTGCTCTCAGATCCAAGGCTCTTCACTGACAAAGGCCACAAGCCAGAAACTAGTCTGAGGATATTGGATGAGTAGGCACTAGTTGGGGATTTTATGCACAAACTTCCTGGCATCCATTGATTACTCTGGTTGGCACATGGTGGCACTACTGTATGGAGGAGAGTTTTTCCTGTTTAATATATATTTTTAAAAGGAAAAAAAATATATGAAATATACACATACTTATATGAAATATACACATCTTATATGAAATATATCTACATAAGCAGATGACACTTTGATATTTAATTCAATTTATTTCAAAAAATGTGTAGAAATAGTTTTAAAAACACATACCAAAACATTACAAGTAAACATATGTATGATTTGCAGGAACAAATACCTAATTAAAACAACCAACATTGTAAAGCAAAAAAAAAATCTTAAAATTACATTTTCTCGCCCCGAAAATATAATGAATAAAAGGTACCAAATAAACTCCCATACGCATAAAAAAAATCACTAAATTATAAAAGAATAAAACAATCACTAAAAAATAATCTTATTAAATTATAGTGACCACAAAAATACATAAAATATACACATACACAACTTACACTATAATAAATAACAGGAATTAATCACGTTCAACACAGAAAATGGGCCCCTGAACTGAAATCTTTTCCCCCAAAATAAACATGTGGTTGCAAAGTGTGTCCAAAAAATTACTCAGAAACATCTTTTTTTAGAAACAAGAATAAAATGCATTTAATAAATTGACAAGCTGCTAACATTAAAATACGAGATTCGTGGAATTTGACGTGATGACGTTTGCTTCCGCTTTTGATTTTGAATTTAATGGCAGTTGAGGCAGCTTGAAGAAATTAACCGAAAGTACTTCTGCGGATTTAAGGATTGTTTGTAATAGTTTGTAAACCATTAAAATTATTATTTCATTTATAATTACAATTTTGTTTTTAATTAACGGACATTTTATTTATTATATATATATATATTAATTCTAATATTTTCACAGATAAAAGATGTCATATTATTATTACTATTTGTGGGATATTCTGTGTAGTGAAAAAGCTAAATGCTGATGTTTCAGTACAATATCAAGTAACTTCCTCAGAGAAAGAGGACGCTCTGAGGAAGGTACTTGATATTGTACTGAAACGTCAGCATTTAGCTTTTTCACTACACGGAATATCCCGCAAATAGTAATAATAATATGACATATATATATATAAACAAAAATATGAATGTGTATATCTAGAAAAATATATTTAGCTGTGGTAGTGCTAAAAAACTATCAATTAATTGTAATAACTCTAGCCTAAATTACTTGTTCAAGAGATAACCAATAGTTTTTTTTTGTTTTTAGTTTACTTAAAAACAAAAGGAGACCCCTCTTTAATTTTTAATTCGTTGTCTCAAATATATTTAAGATAGACAACTTTTTTATAAGTATAAATTTTTAAAACAATCACATCATCTCTATAATCCTATAAATAACAATTCATCTTCTGAGAGCTCTGTAAATGAAATATTTTTAGGGATTAATTATGCAATAAGCAAAACATAGGGGGAAAATATTCAATGTTCTAATTAATGAAATATATTTATCATTGGTATTTCTAAGTAGGTAATTACCAATTGCAATTAACAAATCCAAGAAAAATTACTGATCTACTACCCAACAATAGTTTTTTTTTATGTTGAGTTTATTTAGAAGAAAAAAGACAGTCTTTCTTTTGCTTTTAAACTCTTTATTTGTCATTTACTTTTTTATTTACATAATAATAAATCTATGCAAATATTTAATGTATATAGTTTTTTAGGGGAGATGAATTGATACTTAAAAATAATAGTGTTGTGATTCTTCTATGTCCTTGTATTTATAAAATTATATGTCTGAATTTAAATCCATTTAAAACCTTGGGTTAAAAATAAAAGATGGATCTCTGTTTATTTCACAACAAACAATAAAAATATATTGTTTACTACTTGAACAAGTAATTAAACGTGGGGTTAATAATAGTATTTGACCATTATCTAGCAATACTATTGCTAAATATATTTCTCTAGTTATTTCATCCAATATCCCCACTCATTTTATATTATAATAAATCCATTAAAATATTTAATTTATCACACACATATTCGTTGATACATATATATATAGAGAGGGGGGGAGGGAGAGAGAAAGAAAGAAAAAAAAGAGAAATACAAATATACTGTACACACATATATATATATATAGAGAGAGAGAGAGAGAGAGAGAGAGAGAGAGAGAGAAAAGAAAGAAAAACAGTACATTAATTCTTTAGTTATATTTCAAAGATTTAATTTTTTTCATTTACTTTTGTGTTTATTTTATAAAATGAATTTCTATTTAATTTATTTTTATATAATAAAAGGCGAGTGCATTAATTCATATCAATGTTGATGGATCTGTTATAATGAATCACGGTGGAACAGAGATGGGACAAGGATTACACACTAAAATGCTTCAGGTAAAAATAAAGTACATATTATACATATATTAAAAAAATTGCCTTAATTTAAATTTTTTTATAAGTTTGGTATCTATTTAATTATTTATTTTTCAGTCTGTTTGACTATTTTGAAAAATACTTGGTTTATTTCTGACTTTGATTTGAATTTCGATCTTAATAAAGTCACATGTCGAACTAATAACATCTAGTAAAATCAGAAGTTATATACATATATATATATATATTGTTTATTTTATTAGAAGATGAGTGCCTTGACAATAGCACATTGATTATATATATATAATTGTGATATCTAAACACATAACGTAGAATAAAACATAACGACTAAGTTCCTTGTTAGTCTGATAAATTATTGTTAAACATACTTTCAAAGGGTGTGCCTCATAACCATGACTAATAATCTAATCATTGTGTATTGGTTTTACAATATGTCAATATTTGAATTCCACTGATTTTTCTGAATATATGTTAATGTTTTTCCTACCTAAAAATTATTGAAATCATAATGTTTTTTTTCTTTATTATTCTCTTGTGATTGTTATTTTTACCGAATGATACTTTACATTGCCAGAGTTTAAGACATGGACAGTTTCTGTTTTATGATTCAGAAATACTGAGCTTATATCATCGTAATTGTTAATGCTTTCTAATTCAAGATTTGCATGTTTTCCCTAATGAAATTCAAAAAAATTGGTCACCTTGCAGCCAAAAGTATGCTCCATATTTTAATGTTCTAATATTGGCACTGTCTTTGGGATTGTTTATTAGTTTAAAGTTATATAGCTGGGGAAGGAGAAGTGTCACAATATAAATAATAAGAACAAAAATGGAAATCAGTGTCACACATAACCACTTACAACAAATATTATAAATGAAATCTGAAAAAGATAAAAATATGTTATAGAAATGTATAAATTAAATCTGATGCTTAATAGAAGAGTTCAAACTAAAACATTCAAACATAACATATTTTTTAAATTGAAAAATGACAATTAAGTTTTGAATACATCCAGGAAACATATATAAATGTAAGCACAAGACTTAACCAACACCAACAATTACATAGAAGTTCTAATTTTTGTGCTAATATAAGCTCAATATTTCTTGATCAAAACAGAAAAAGATCATGCTTTTAATCAGGATAAGATAGGTCATGTAAAGAACAATATGACTAAAAGAGAAAAACAAAATATAATTTATTGCCCTATCCATTAATTACTTTAACTAAAAAAAAAGTAGTATTAATTTTATGAAAGGGTTGAAGTTTTAATGTAAGTATATTACAAAATGAATGCATAAAGTTATATTAATGATCATGAGTATGAGACTTGAAAATGCACTTGACAATGACTTATCAGTATAGCAAAGATTTTATTTATTTATTTTTTACTTTATAGGAATTTTAAATAATCATATATATATATATATATCTGTAATTTTTGATTATCGCCATTTTACTGTGTATTTTTTTTCTTTCTGATGAAAACCAGTCCTCTGGTTGAAATATAATATTATTTATTGGATTTATAAGTCTTTTTTTGTTTATATATATATATCACATAAAAGTAGCCCATGCTTACGAACACCAAGAATCTTCCATATGTTGCCAAAGTAACATTTATAAAAAGAAAAAGATAAATTCTACAAAGGTTGCTTTGTCAGAAAATTGAAGATTCTTGGTGTTTATAACTATGCGATATACATTTATGAACTATAATCATTTTCAATAAAATTCCAAAATTGTGGAGTTTTGGTAATCCATTTATACTATTTAGTATAAAATGAAAAGTTTTTCCCTATGAGAAAAACAGGTTTTGTTTTATCATGTAGGTCAGTGGAATAAATTAACTCTTTTTTACTTTTAAAATATATCATAGGTTTCTCCATAACTATTGCGCAAACATTTTCTTCTAATTAATTAGGGTATTTATTAAAGTAATGAGTTCAAAATTACTTATAAGTAGTAATTTTGTTGCTGTAAGAATTATAATAGGTGTATTAATTTTGAAAACTTAAGAAAACGTTCTCTGTCATAAAATAATAATGTATGAAATTAATCATAGAATTAAATTTGAATGAAGTACTTTTAGTGGAAATAACATATTATTTTTATTAAAAATTATTTCAAAAAATCAAAATGACAAAACTAGTCTTCCTACTTAAATGAAAATTCAAAAATAAACATTTATTTTTTATATTGCAATAACCAAAATAGACGTGACGAAATGAAAAGATAGTAAATTTATCGATTGTTTTTTTCAATTTTTTATTATTTGACTGTTTTTTACAAGCTTACAATTTTTTAAAATTTTACTTATAAATTGGATTTTGCATTCAAATAAAAAAACATTCCAAATTTCAATGGTTATTTGTCAAAAATTTTTTTTTTGAAATTTTAGTTTTTAAAGATAAAATGTTTTCTATATAAAATTTTATTTTTGCTTGTGCGATCGAGTTAAAATTTCTTGGTGATCGACACGTTGGACAGGACACACCTGACGTAGAAGGTATCCTAGCTAAGAAATTAATTGAGATTACACTACTAGAAAGTAATAATAAAAAGTCAGATGTCACATGACTTATATATAGCTTGCACTTACAATTAAGAGCATGCTAATGAGTTCTAAACAAGCTTTTTTTTTTATGATAAATGCTACTACAAGAGAAGGCATTCAAATCATTTTTATCTTGGATTTCCCCAGATTGTCCCCATCTACAGACCGATCTGGGGACAATCCAAGATAAAAATGATTTGAATGCCTTCTCTTGTAGTAGCATTTATCATAAAAAAAGCTTGTTTGGAACTCATTAGTATGCTCTTAATTTTACTAGAAAGTAAAAATCTTCAAGTATGAATTAATTTTAATTAATTAAATCTTGAATCCTGCTGTGAAATGCAATAACTTAGTATTAGATTTTACTATATTAATATAAGTATATTTAATAAATTATTTTGATTTTTATTATAAATCATAAAAGTACAGAACTTTATTTCTTTTATTACTAGATTGCTAGTCGCTGCCTTAATCTGCCCATTTCTTATTTTCATATAAGTGAGACTTCTACTGATAAAGTTGCCAATGCTCACATAACATCTGCTAGCGTCAATACAGATACTAATGGTTTGGCAGTAAAGGTAACAAAAAAAAGATTGAATTTTTAGTGAGTGACAGTGTGATATATACATATACCAAGGGTTTACATTTAATAAAAACAGATATATTAGTTGTTAAGTAGATTTTAAAGTTTGAATAATATAATAATCTATATCCTGACAAATGTTTAGTCATTCTTATATTTAAAAGGAATTGTGTTAAAGACAAAATTTGACATTTATAGATCAAATGGTAATATGTATGTATATAAACACTTGGATAAACATTTTTTCAAATATTATTAATTTCAATAACAGCAGCCTCTTTGCCAAATTCTCAAGCAAAAATAAAATAGTCATTTATTTATGCTCATTCTAGATCTATTTTGAGGTTATAACAACTCTATTAATATATTATTTAGGCTAGAATATTAATATAAACAAAGATTTTTCCAGTACAGTTAAATATTAAACATCATAATTTAAAGATAATTTCCATCTGCTTTTAAACCATTAGGAATTAATAAGCTATAGTTTGCTTAATAATATAATAAAGTGAGGGCTTGGAACTTTGATTGTAATAAGATTTTAAAATGTGATCATTCCAGTGTTTACATAAGAGGCCAAGACTATTAATAGTAGAAAACCCTATATAAAATACAAAATAGGAATATATTACTATAGTCGAAATAGATAGAGATAATTTCTTCATGAAAAGCAAACATGCATGTTTTACAAGTATATCTCTTAATCAAAATTATTTAATTATCCTAACTTGCAAACATTTCTAATTTATGAGTCCCATGCAAATCAGAATATTTACTCCGGGCATATTTCTTTACATCGACTTATCCTCATTGTATTAGTCTAGGACACAAAACATTTGGCAGTCACATATATTTCTCAAACCCAAACTAAAATAAATTAGTGAATGAGAATAAAAAAGGAACTATCATATACATAACAACAATAACATCTTATTACAAAATATACATAAATAAAATATGATACAAAATTAATTAATGAGCAACCAAATAAATAATAATAAAATGGGTACATAAATAAATAAATATTTGATGAGATCAACATCCTAAACTTTCATTTTACCCATCTTAAAATTGTTATTCAAACATTTCTTTATCTAAAATTTTATATGAGTGGGAAATAAATATATGCACCATTAATTAAATTCATACATACTTATAAGATAAACTTAGAACATTTGTTACCTTTTTATTTGTAATCTATACTGGTTTGGTAAATATTTCCCTTATAAAGATGAGCAACAATTTTCTAATATTATTTTAAACTTATAGCAATAATTATAATACTTCTTAAAAGTCATATAGAATGAATATATCTCTAAAATATTGTATATGTTTTGATCTAACCTTGACATTCAATTTTATTATTTTTAAAGTAAAAACATTTTTTATAATTCTCACTTTACTTTTATATAAAATACTTTCTTTATATTTTATTCTCTAATTGACATATAAAATAAGTATTACTATAGACACCTGCAACATTATTGTGTCTAGTGCATATATCATCATTATCATACAAGCATAATATGTTTCTTTAATATTGCACAGTTTAAACAATAATATATCTGTTTAACTTACACATAAATGCTGAGGTCATAATCCTCTAATATCATATTTAATATCATCTTAGATATATCTGCTTTAATGATTATCAAATATATAAATAAATCATAGTGTCATTTCAAACAAATATTTTTTACCAATGTATAAAAAATGTATGCCCAGTTTCATGAATAAAATTTATTTTATTGAAGGAGTAATATTATTATTTCTTTTTGATATATAGATATGCTTGGTTGGAATGCTTTAAAATATATATATATTAAAATTGAAATTTATAGGCATGTATTTTTTCCTCATATTTATTTTAAAGCTCATGAATAATATATAAGTATAAAAGCTCTAAATTTCTATGCTTAATCTTGAGTATTATTTTAAAATTTTTTATTTAAATATACATTGATAAACAGGTCCATCTAAATTAAAACTCTTTATTTCATATTTTTTAATGCTAATCTTTCAATCGATTTTTTTTAAAATGTTACTCTCAAACATCACCTCAGAATTATAATAAATTTAACATTTCCATTAATAACACTTTTGAAATAGATTAATTTTTTTTTACATTTGTATCACTTTATTATTTTATAAAGTGTACTATTAAGACTTATTTAACCCATTTTCCTAAAGTCTCATATCTTTATTCTTTGAGTCCTTTTGGATTTAAAAATGATATTTCTAATGGCATTGTTTTATGATAAAAGTAGCTATTACTTGGGTTGATATCAGCTAATATTTTATGAATAGATCCACAATAAATAATTAGCAAATCAATTATATGCTGAAAGAGAAGTACAAATATTAAGCTAATCAATTTCTACAATCTTTGGAAATTTGGTCAACAAAAGTTAAGCATACCCCCTCCCTCTTCATTTTGTTTAAAAATTCATTTTGTTTTTAAATTCCTATTAAAAATATATATTTCTGTATTGTCAGTCCTGAACTTATCTGCTTTTCATTACAAAAAGCTAGATTATTGAATAGTATTTTCCTATGTGATCCTCACACAACAATCTATTCAAACCTAGATTTTCTTACCAAAATTCATCACAGCATTTGTGTCATACAGAATTATATATAACAAAACTTATCATTGTAATTAATATGACAATAACAAATAAAATTTTACACATTAATATTTATTTAAATAATAATCAGAATGAGTTTTTTTTTTACAATATCAAGATTAATCATTAATAATACTATTTTGTTATAATGATTCAAATTAGTATATGTTTGAGTGTGTATGCTTACATTTATTCTGCACACATATATACACTCTCATGCTTCTCATGACCAGCTTTTTAAATCTGTAATTAAAAGAAAAGTTAAATCCTATTACTTTAAAAACATTATTTATCTGTCCATAACAAAATTATACTAATTATTTTAAAGAAAAACTAACTAAATAGTATGAGACTTATTTGGTTTCTTTTATTGTTGTTGTTGTTATTATTATTATTATTATTGTTGTTGTTGTTGTTATTATTATTATTATTATTATTATAATAATAATAATAATAATAATAATAATAATAATAATAATAATAATAATAATAATAATAAAAATTGTTTTTTTAACTAACTGCTATAATTGGCTACTGTCATAAATAAAAAGCTTTCTAATTAAAATAATTATAAGTAGGCCCCATCCTAAACATTTCCAAATATAGATATTGTACCGGTAAAAATCACCATGCCTATTCACACACAGTAATCCGAACTCGAGCCCAGTCCACGTCTAGGAATAAATTCCAAAATGCAAACTAAATTCTAACCCAAAACCCTGGCATGACC